>CM045492.1:24750162-25187158 GCA_024704745.1 Rosa lucieae
CCCTTAATAATGAAGTCATACTGATCATGCATGTGTCAAAGGCTAATGACAACAATAATTGGTTAATTAATGGACAACAACTTTTCATTAATTAACTTAACTTGATGAATTTCATATTGAGAAAGCTACAGAGGCAGACTACAAGTCGACAAGCCAAGAAGCATGCTGCACTACATCGAGTTGTCAACTTAATAGCCGCAAAAAAAAATTGAAACAAATCCTAAAGCACGACCCAGAGTGAGTTTGTTCTCCACTTCTCCAGAACCCGAGAAAATAACAAAGAGAGCGAGCAAATCTCTCCGAGTCGTCAAGAGCAAGCACCAAAGAGTCCAGTTCGATTTCTGTACAACATTGGTGGGGCAAATCAAATGAGTATTCTCCACCGAGCCTTTTGCAAGAAACGGAAACAAGTCCAGTAAAGGCCTAGAACGGAAAGACGGGTGTCCAAATCATTCGGGCCTGACGCAAAACAAAGCTAAAAGGCCTAGAACGAAAAGATGGGTGTCCAAATCATTCGGGCCTGACGCGAAACGAAGCTAAAAGGCCTAGAAGGAAAATATGGGTGTCCAAATCAGTTTATGGGTTTGCCTACAAATTCTGAAGCACTACAAAGCCCACTTCAAGACAGTTTACCTCAGAAGTTCGGGCCTGGCCAAATTCGTTTGTCGACAACGCAAAAGCCCATTCATACGGCCCAGTACAAGATTCAATACATCGAGTGCCAACATTAAATTCGAGTGTCTGCAGAAGAAATACATTCAACAGATTCAAAAATAAATATATGTACATCTGTCGACCAGAAATACAAATTGTTATGAACTACGGTCGGTTTGATCCCACAATGGGTACGTAGGCAATCTAGCAACACCCACTAGATGCAACCACAAGTCCAAACAGAATCCCTGACTCCACCAGTCAAAATTTAGCCAGTCCTAAATTGAATCATTGACTCCAGTCAAATTCTTCCAACACCAGAATACAAACTCAATGAACTACTGTCGGTTTGATCCCACAATGGGTACGTAGGCAATCTAGCGACCCACTAGATGTAACCGCAAGTCCAAACAAAATCCCTGACTCCCTGGTTCATCCAATCCGAATCCCTGACCTCATCAGTCAATTCTGTCAAACACCAGGAAACGTACAGCCTTTCCAAATAAAATCCATGACTCCCTGGTTCATCCAATCCGAATCCCTGACCTCATCAGTCAAATTCCGCCAAACACCAGGAAACGTCACAACCTTTCCAACAAATCCAAAAACAAATCGAATCTCTGGTTCACTTACACCAAATTCGTCCAAACACTATTCCTATTCCAAAAAACCATACCTCCAATGAGTCTTCACCCATTGGAACTCTTGAACTACGAGTGGCTTGATCCCTCTCCAAGGGTACGTAGGCAACCCATTCAAATATCCGGGTGCAGCCGCAAAAACAAATAAACACACATCCCTACAATTGGTTTCTTCATAAATGGAATCAAAGGGTGTTTCCCTATAAACAAGGGATTGTAATTAAGAGACACATTCTGTCTTGAATGGGTCGAACCCGAAATAATAAAAACTCTATTCACTAAATGAATACGAGTGAAATTATGTTGGGTGACATTTACGCTCGCTGTGTGCAGATTTTCTCTCAACACTTACTTAGTACAATAGGCGCATTATTGTACTTATCCCAATGCACAAGATCGGACATCTCATATGTTGTGAACTTGTTAGCTAGATATAGTTATGCGCCAACGCGACGCCATTGGATTGGTGTAAAAGATATCTTTCGATACTTGAGATGTATGAGTGATATGGGCTTGTTCTATCCCTACAAAGAGATGATGGATTCGGACCCATCACACACCAGGTACGCCGCCAACACTGGCCTGTGTCCATTATCCCCATCCCAAAACGACATGTGTTTTGGATCGCCATCCCAAAACGACATGTGTTTTGGAAGGTTTTGCTGATGTTGGGTATCTCTCTGACCCACACAATGGTCACTCCCAAACTGGTTAAGTGTTCACCATGGGAAAAGACCATGATATCTTGGAGGTCTACAGAATAGACCGTCGCTATATCTTCGAACAATGCAGAGATCATTGCTCTTCACAAAGTGGTTCGTGAATGTATATGGATTGGATCCATAATTACGCATGTTCGAACAATTGTGGTTTGAAGTCTTCCACAGATGAGCCTACGAGCATTTAGGATAATGCTGCTTGTTTTGAACAAATGAGGCAAGGCTATATCAAAAGCGATAACACCAAGCATAATCAGCAACAACAAACACTCCTCGAGATCAAAGTGAACAAGGTTCGATCTGAGGACAGTGAGGCAGACTTGTTTACTAAGTCATTGCCCAAATCCACGTTCGAGAAACATGTGGCAAGAATTGGCTTGCGGAAATTATCTGAACTCCCATGATCGTAGTCATCAGGGGGAGCCGCAGACATCAGGGGGAGATGTCTACTTGTTCACCTCGAAACGTGAAGGGTGTGTTGTGCTCTTTTTCCCCTTCGACCGAGGTTATTTTTGTCCTACTGGTTTTGTTACTCGGCAAGGTTTTTAACGAGGCAACGAGAGAAGCACCGCGTTTGGACAACACAAGGGGGAGTGTTCAGGGAAAACCTAATTTGTGTTTAGCTCAAACTCTAGGTTACTTGACCTAGTGGTAATATGATTTAATTAGAAGGATCTAGAATCCTAATCAATGTAGAATTACTTTCCTTGTATGATTGAGATTCTATGCATTGTAATTCTCTATATAAAGAGGCTCCTATTATCAATGAGAATACACAACGATTAGTTCTCAATTTATGATTCTCTAAAACAAATCCCTTATTTTATTTCAATTTTGCCGCTAAGCTTCGGTAGATTTGGAGCAGTACCTTATTTTTCATTTCTTCAAATTATAACTTTCTTTCTGTCTTCTTCTTCCCGATGTAGACCTAGACGACGACCCCCCAATTGCAGACAATCTTAGTTTGGAAACCTCATCCCCGTAATCCTACTCGGTTACCACATCTAATGCACCCTCCCATCTCTCAATCACATACTAGAGGCGAGACACTCCTTAGCCTCATTCACACACCAGAAACCTCTTTCCGTGCCCGATTCGATACAGGTAAAAGTTGAAGGATTTCAGTTTGCTATCCGACTATCAGTTTTTGTTGAATTCCAATGTAAGTACTTTCTCAAGGTTTTTCTTTTCTATCTCTTTCTAATTTTTATGTTTGCTGTTTGGTCTTGTTAATACAATTTCTAAACAATAAATTTTAGTTGGATTGTGCTTTTTGTAATGAAGCAAGGTTATCCTCTTCTTGGGGCTAGTTAGAGTTAAAAGATTTATCATCGGATCAGTCCTGCCTGATTTATACTTGTATTTGGATCGTACGTAGGTTTGTGCTAGCTGGAAATTTTTTAACTGCTCGTCATTCTTAGTCCGGATGGCATCAATGTTTAGTTTTACTGTTTAGATTTGTTCTGTTTGCTTTTGTTACTCCATAATTTGTTTTCATCTAACAGTTCCAGTATGTATGAAAATGGTTTCTGGAATTGAGTCAAGAGGCTACAACTCTATTTATTGCTTATATGCTTCCAGTTGCTTTTCAACCATCCCTTGAGGGTTTTTCTACTTGAGAATAAAACAAATTAACCTTCTTTGTTTTCTTAGAGCTTGCATTCATTAGGCTCACAATAAACGGGGTTTGTTTATTGAGTTTCTTTTGTTGCTGATTCACGAAGGTTTCTATTGAGGGTTATATGCCAGCTTGATTGGATATATAGCCCATTTAACCTGGATTGCCTTTAGTTAATTATATATTGTTGCACATTACTACTGCTCAAAAATAGGATTCTAGATAGCATCCGCAGATTTGGTAATCATAATTAAGTCTTGATTCGTGTATCTTTTGTCAATTGAAGAGCTTGTTGTATGTTTCCAATAGTGCTATAAACTTTGCTACTTGAGGATGGGCTTGGTTCCTCCAGTTGTTACTGACTTCCTTAAGTCAATGAGGAATGTGGGTTCCTGCTCTTTCTAGCAGGAGTATGTTGTACTTTGATCCAAGAGAGCTCTCAAAAGTCAGTGGGAATGGGAGAAAGCGAGAAGCATTCATTTAACTTGGTGATCTTAGAAAAGACACTGTCAAGAATTGTCCAGAAACATTCTGTTATGGGAGTAGGCGTATTATTTTCTTTAAATTTCTGGTGAGCATCTTCATGGTCAGGTTTTAATTTTAGTTGTTAAGCTATTGTCATTTAATCCATTTGCTCAGAAGCTTTAGGGAATTGTTCATGATTTTATATATTATGCTTATATTTCTTCTCAATATGCCTCCTGGTAAGTTATAGAACAACTCTGTACTAAAGCTTCATATGTTACAGAATTCAAACACTTTTTTGACTCTGTTCTTATGCAAAGAAATAGTACTTTTTGTTAGTCTATGCATTTCTCTTTATTCTCTATAGCACTTACACTTTTGCTTGAAACCTCTCCGTAGCTCTTCCAACCACTGTGGAAAAGATTTGCTCTAGAGGATTAAAGAAATTATAATAGAGATGGGATATAGTGTCTAGAAGAAAAATGGAAGGGTAAGTATTGTTTGTAACATGCTAGCTTCCCTTCACACAGAACCCAGAAATAGCTGTTTTTGAATGATATATACAAGTTGGTGTAAATTATGTTGTTTTCGCTGCAATATTAGATTTGCATGTGTCCCGATTGTTTTTTATGTTTTGATTTCAATGATTTCATTTTAAACAAAAGTATGGATTTTTGGTTTCTTGCCTTTATGATTTGGTAGAATTAATTTGATGCGTTGAATGTTGGAATTACTTGGTTATATGTCTCTCAAAATATTGAAGCTCATTATTACTCTGTTAAGAGCTTATAAATTCTGTTCAATTTGTGTGATCAAGTTAGGATAATTTGAGTGGTGAGGAAGTACCCCTCTGCTTATGCATTGGATATACTTGAGTAGTTTACATAATTTCAGTTACATAAGCTTCCCCTTTTTCTTGGCAGTAATCTGGTTGATAGTAGTCATTAGTCATTACATTTAGAATTGGTGAATGTAATTTTAACCAAGTAACAGAATAAAGTTGACACCTAGAATCTGTATCTTTTTATATACAGCTTACACAAATTCAATGTTTAAGCATGCAGCTTAGACAAGCTTTATGTTTAAGCACAGATTCAATGTTTAGGCACAAAAGTTCATCCTCCATTTCCCTCTGCCAATCTTGCCAGATTGACACAGATGCTGATGTGCATTTTACTGGCAGCTGAACCAAAGAAAAATTGGTGTGCTTTACTGTATTAGAGAGGGGTTTAAGCACTGATATGAACTTGACTACTGTGACAG
Source organism: Rosa lucieae (assembly GCA_024704745.1). Lineage (NCBI taxonomy): Eukaryota > Viridiplantae > Streptophyta > Magnoliopsida > Rosales > Rosaceae > Rosa > Rosa lucieae. The sequence goes on from CM045492.1 coordinate 24,755,523, forward strand.
AGGCCAGGATGCCTATCATCCATTTTTCTCTCTAGGTCCTTATCAGGTTGAGTCTGCATAGAGTTAATGATGGTTTAGAAGATGATAAGGAAAACAAGATACTATCATGTTAACACTTCCATAAAGTTAAAGTGTCATTCATAGAATGAACAATTTAGATACCTTAGTGACAAGTTGCCACCTTGATTCAAACAAAATTTGCAGTCCAAGAGTTACCATTATTGATGCAAAAACAACAATTCCCTGCAATGCATTTGAGAGTTGATATATGCAGTATACTAAAAACCATACAATCAATGCATTTCTGAGCATTGAGTCATTGTTGCGAGCACTAATGACTCAATGCTCAGAAATGTTACTACACTGATGTGTCCTTAAGTTTGTTTATGCCTACCATGTTCTGCATCCAAGGCTTGCCAATTGGGTAGCTATACTACTTTGGTTTTCTCATTGCATAAGCTGTAAACCAAAGGATGAAAGATACACGTGTGATTTGCATCTAATGTATCTCATAAGAGTTCATTTACCAGTGAGGCATGTTATTGGCTCGCATTAGTTGTTTTTTTTTTTTCCTTCAAATTGTGGTCCAGACTTTAACCATTCTTTCAATTTGACAGGTAATTGGTTCTTTCCCAAAGCAGTAGCTAAAGAAGAGGAAAATCAGACACTTTAAGGTAGTCTTTTGGTTTGTTAAATAATTTTGGGCAGATCTCCATAAAAATGTTTGGTGGAGTTATATAGTTTTATAATTGTCCTGCATTTAGTAAGTGCCATCCAGTACTTAATATTTGGTTCCTTTAACTAGCAGATTGAATTCTCTACCTATTTATTAAAACAAAATAGAGCATGGTACTCTCCCACATTTATACTGTTCTGATGAAAAATATGAAATCTGGCGTATTAATCACTGGTGTTAGGTTGTTCCTGCTAATTTCTTTTAAGCTGTTATTAAATTAGTGTTATTCAATCTTTCCCTTGTTGTGTTTGTAGAAATTCAATGAAAATTTGTTTTTGTGTAGATACACAACCAGTTCTTATTCTGAAAGTTTTCCATTCGTTTGCACGAAACTCTAGAAGCTGAGATTAAGATGCTCAGGAAGAAGCTGACCTTTAAAGCAACTCCAATGCCTAACGTTGATCCTTTTTGTAATATCTCTAGGTAGTTGTTCAAGTCTGTAGCACCTGTTGAGTTTAAGGGTCTGTAGATTCTGCAGATTCTGCAGATTGCTGAGAGAAGCAGGGAGTGCTGTCACACTAACATTAGCAGAGGTCAAGAAGGTCCTAAGATGGGTCAACTTGCCTAAGCTCATTAATTCTTAGGTTATGCAGATCTAATACACGCAAGCACCTCAAGTTTGAAATGATTGTATTCTGACGATGCTTGATCCTAAAGTGGTAATGCTGATTTCAATTTCACATTGGTCAACTTTTTGTCAAATCAATTTTATGGACCATTTGATTGTTCTTTTTCTTCAAGCACTGAACAACATTGCCCAAGAATCGAATCATTGTATGCATAATTGCATATACCCTTAGCTCTGTGCCATACATTAGTTTTCTGCATGCCTTTTGTTAGCATTATGGCCAGTCTCTTGATCTCGACAAGTTACTGCATTCAGTTTTTCTCTGTGAAATTCCTAATTCCTTGGTTTTTCCCTCGGTTTAACTTTGTTAATTTTTCTGTTGAAGACGAAGATATAGAGGCAAATAAGAATCATCAAAAATGAAAAAATCTTGAATGCCTTATTGCTTAAATACATCTAGTCTCTTATTCTGGGTAAAAACCTGAAGGGAGTGACAGGAATACAATCAGTCAATCATTGTAACCACACATCCAAACTAGAGCAACCGCCACACAAGCAAAGCAAAAATGGCGTCACAAAAACCTAACACTGCCTTTTTTCATGCACAACAAAAACCACAGTAACTCCAATTGTCATCACCATGCAATTTATAACAGCAACTGGAACCATCTAGATAATGTCCAAGTCCAATCATCGAGTTTCATACTCAAGAGCATGGACCATTTGTCAAGTAATCGTGTAGCTTCCATGAACAGGGAGGAGTCTCCAAGAACTGTCTCAATTTAAAGAGGACAAGCATTCTTACTAAGTTTGGTATCATTTGGAAACATATCTGAGGAGCAAAGAAAATAAAAGTGAATAACCATAGGGATGCTTCACAAACAAGCTGTTCCAGAAAAAGGGTAGTACCAGCATCACAAAAATATAAATCAATCAAGCTTAGCTATCTAACAACTTGCTTAGTTGCTTGACATATTCAAAGAAAATAAACATACCTTGTCTTTTATATTACCAAGAATAATTCTATAAGGAGTAATTGCAGATCTATGAGTGGGGGCTTAATTTGGCTCCAAAAGTTTCTGGAAACTGGACATTCCAACCTGGGACACAGCAAACATTTTCCTTTTGGCAACCAGACAGACCAGCATTACGAAGAGAGTTCTGGGATGGAGACTTTGCTATTGGAGATTTTGGGGATTCCGGACCATCCTAGCAAAATGAGATAGTACAAAGACGACAACATATTGAGTTACTGCTACCTATTGATGTTAAACCACAGAAGAATAAAAAAAACTTTGATCGACTTGCTTCTATAGCTACACAAATATGAGTTTATTAGCTCCGAAATCGTGCCATCCCAAGAATACAACATTCGAAATCAATACTAACAAATTCCAGATAAATTAATTGATGAATCAATACAATCATCCAAAAGGAAAGGAATTTAGAGAATAAGGGGACGAACCCGTATCGACGAAATTGCTCTCGAGAGGTTCACCAATCACCACCACATCATTGCATGCAAGGGGAAGGAGAGGTCGCTCGATTCGCATATTGTTCTGACTCGTAATTCACTTCTGACCCCGTCTGAAGCCCAAACCAGACAAGTTTTCATGGTTTTGATGAAGAGGCCATTAACCCCTGTTGCTTTCACCATGACGGCAAAACGATTACAGTTAACTTTTAATTCACAGTCAACAAAAAGTAAGCAATTCTCATGAGGATGTTAACTGGCCACGTCATTGGGGCCCCCTTGGTCTACAATTCAATTGGTTCATTGCAGCCTACTGCTGGCCTACATGAATTTCAGCCCCATGTTGCTGACCGTAGAAAATTTCGGTATTGAAAGTGGTTCACAATCATTAAATCAAGCTGGGCCAGTGTTAAAAGGTCAGCCTAAACAGCGACTCTGCACTTTTTTTTTTTTTTTGACTTGTGAGTGGAAGACTTGCTCTCTTAATTACCTTCATATACCATCCAAATGATCCAAATTATTATTCAAGCCATTTCAAATATATTAAATATATCAGATACCATTTTACTCTGTCCAGAAGAAACACTGGGCATTACTATTATTTTACCTCAGAAATGCAGCGAACTCTCTTCTCTTTCTTTTGCTTCGTCTTCCTGCTGGCTTTCTCATCCAAAGTCCTTTGTGAAAACCAAAACACCTGCAGAGAGTTCAAGTGTGGGAAACATGGCCCAGCTATCAGATTCCCTTTTAGCCTCAAAGGTAGCCACCCAGAAAATTGTGGGTATCCTGGGTTTCTTGTATCCTGCAATGAAAACAAGGAAACCATTCTTGAGCTGCCAATCCCAGTCAAATTCGCAATCAAAACCATAGACTATAAGAATCAGAAAATCCAACTATATGACCCAGAAAATTGCTTGCTGGTGAAGCTATTGAAAGTCCAGAACATGTCAATCTCTCCCTTCCACTACTTGGAAGGCCAAATGAAAGATATTACCTTGTTCAATTGTTCCTCAGCTGAAAGGGAATCGGTATACTATATGGACCAAGTCCCCTGCTTGAGTGGCCCTGTCTACCAAATTTCATCGCCACATTATGTGGACATTTTGATTCATGACCTTCCCCTTCTGTCTTGTACGAAGATCTCTAATTATTCCTCAGTTCCATACATGGCGTATGATCATCAAAATGTTTCTTTGGACTGGACGGAGCCAAATTGCAGACCATGCGAAGCATACGGCAACAAATGTGGATTGAAGAACAATGGCACCAAAAGTACCGAAATTGAATGCCTTTATAGGAAAGGAGGTAAAAGAGTAGCGTATATTTTTCTATATTTGTTATACATTCCGGTCACACTCTACTTTGACATCGTGTTTATTCATTTATTCATGAAATGAGAGACGCAAATGCTAGCATATGCATGTGATCGACAGTTTATTCCATTGGCATATTTGCACAAGAATCGGGATACAAACTTAAACAATTGGTATACGAAGTGATATCAAGATCAGTTAGTTGCATTTTACTTTTGTGAAAGCTATCACCTACAGTCCTTGGCTCCTTACGATGTGATAGCACTTATGTATTATGTCCTAGTAATTGCTCATAACTCGCTCATATAATTGATTTGACAAACATGGTAGTCTGATTTTGCTAGTACCTTCTACAGGTTCACTAAAGAAGTCAGCAAAAAAGTTAGCAAAAAAGTTGGCAAAAAAGATAGAAGCAGCAGGTGAGTTGTTTGAGAATTAGGCTAGCTTCTTCTTCTATTTCATGTCGATATTTAGTAGCATTATTTACTGACAGCATAAATTTACAGGTCCATTCCTGGCTACATTTGTACTGCTACTACTTGTCACTGCAGTTTATCGTGTCCGCAGTTGTCTTGACAGAAAAGAAAAAGAGAATCAATTAAAAATTGAACTATTTTTAGAGAATTACAGAGCACTCAAACCAAGCAGATATTCTTATGCAGATATTAAGAGGATTACAAATCAATTCAAGGTCAAATTAGGCCAAGGAGCCTATGGGACTGTTTTTAAGGGAAAACTTTCTGCCGAATGTTTTGTTGCAGTGAAAGTCCTCAATAGTACTAAGGGGAATGGGGAAGAGTTTGTAATGAAGTACGAACAATGGGACATATCCATCATGTCAATGTGGTTCGATTGGTTGGATTCTGTGCGGATGGATTTAGACGAGCTCTTGTTTATGACTTCTTACCCAATGGTTCACTACAAGATTTCATTTCATCAGCAGACAATAACAATTCTTTCCTTGGTTGGGGTAAGTTGCAAGACATTTCTCTTGGAATAGCAAAAGGAATTGAATATCTGCACCAAGGATGCAATCAACGGATCCTACATTTTGATATCAAACCCCATAATGTTTTGCTAGACCATAACTTCAACGCAAAGATTTCCGATTTTGGTTTGGCCAAGTTATGTTCCAAGGATCAAAGCATAGTGTCAATGACTACCGCCAGGGGAACGATGGGGTACATTGCACCTGAAGTGTTCTCCAGAAACTTTGGAAATGTGTCCTATAAGTCAGATGTCTATAGCTATGGAATGGTACTGCTTGAGATTGTAGGAGGGAGAAAGAACATTGGTTCAACCACAGAGAACACCAATGAAATTTACTACCCAGAATGGATCTATAATCTTCTAGAAGAAAAAGATGACCTACGTATCAATGTAGGGGAAGAAGGAGATGCTAAAATTGCAAAGAGACTTGCGATTGTAGGTCTCTGGTGCATTCAATGGCACCCTGCAGATCGTCCTTCTATGCAAGGGGTGGTTCAGATGTTGGAAGAAGGAGAAAACTTAACCATGCCTCCAAATCCTTTTGCCTCTCAGGGTCCAGCAGGAACAAATACAAGTACACCTTCAAGAAATTTAAATCTCCAACTAGAAATAATTCCCGAGTTAGAATAGTATCTAGGTTTAGAGACTATATACATATATACTTATATATGTACGTTAAGTAGTCAATTGAGTTACCTGTGCATGAGTCCCGTAGAAATGTATTTAGGTTCCAAAATTGTCAGTTTAGTTCTCACATTTCAAGTTTGGATTATGAGCAGACTATATGTTTGTATATGTTATATAATCAAGTATGCACACATGCTTCCCTTCAAGATCGAGTATTGATCTCGCCATACGCCTGCAGGTGGTCAAGGCTTTCTGTGCCGAGTTTGTTATTGGCCAGGAGTGCTCCTATGCCACCAGCCTGGTTGTAATTAAAGATTTCACACCCATGGATCAAGTGAGAGTTCGATCAGTCCTGTTATGCTCGGGAAAACACCTATCCAAGTTAAATTGCTAAAGATATATATATTTTTTTCTATTTAACAATGAATTCTCATATCTGGTTTCCTATGAAATTTCATCTTATCTGCATGCGGTTAGCCCACCTGTTTCTCGAAAAGAGATGGGAAACATGCTCGGTTTCATTTGATTGAATAGTTGACCCAGTTGCAAGTTGCATGAATCATTGTTCAGATCCAGACATCCAGTTGCAAGTTGCATGGATCATTGCAGGCGGAGAAGATAAGATTAAAAAAAAAAAATAGTTGGAAGATAACACGCTAGAAGGCTTCTTCAAGTTGACTTAATCGATGTGCGGTTCGAGAACGGACCAAATGTGAATGTTTGACTAAAAATTGTGATTTTGACGTTTTGTTTGTATCCATCCATACTCCAATCTTCATAAACGCGTCCCTATTTCACGCTCGGTCACAGTACTTATTATTACTTTGTAGGAAGGACTCCGAAGGAGTAACTCCCCGGTAGAAATCATGTAAAAAAAAAAAAAAAAAGTGAAAGTACATGGACTTTGTTTCATCCATCCATCGTCCTCATCTTCATAAACGCGTCTCTTGCTTCCTCGAGATTTCTTCCACTTTCATGCTTGAATCGTCATTCTTATATCATTCCGTTCATGTTTCTTCCAAATCGATCGCGGGAAAACTGCAACCACCATTCCCTCGATCTGTCATTGACCAATGATTTGATCATGGAACCCCATCTGGCTGGCCTCCTCCCAGTCTTCTCTTCCGAAAGTCTCGCTCTCTTACTATGAGATGAACTTAACAAAATACTTTCTGTTTTACCGTCAACATTTACATGTTTCAATATACAGTCATTTTTTNACTGTGTAAAACGTAAGTTTTACAACATGCCTTTTACATTCGGTTTCTCAATTAAATGGCCATCAATCATTTGGACGGACAGAAAACGTGATGATGTAGTTTTTTTTTTTGAATAAATGTGAGCTATGTTTTGACTTTGGAGCATGGAAGAATTTCCTATGAACTTTGGTATTCTGGTTTCGAATGCGTAAATCTTTTCTGATCACTCTCCATGGGATTAAGTGGAATTAGGAGCCTCTCTCTGTGTGGGTGGGTTTCAATTGTAGCCTTTTTGGTTCTTGGCTTATCTGGTCATAACTGTAAGTCTACCGCTTCTTCCTCCGGCAAGATCCACAGAACAAGTGTTCTCGGCTCATGGGAATCCAATCCTAGAGATCGTTATACGTGTGCCCCTTCTTCCTGCGGCGATATCCACAACGTAAGCTACCCTTTTCGACTACAACATGATCCAAGCACTGTGGCCACTCAAGCTACACTTTGGAATGTGACAACAATGTCACAATGCTGCGCCTATATTCTGGCAAGTACTACGTGAAGGAAATCAACTACGTCGGCGCAGAATCCGAGTCGTAGACCCTGGCCTTGAGAAGAACAATTGCGCTTCCCTTCCTCTTTTTCCTTTAGCAGATTATCAATTCCATTATGAGGATCCATACGAGACTTTTCTAAATAACCAGGTAACTTGGTTGAAGTGTGCAAATCCAGTGAATTCTTCTCGGTATATTAACACTGCTCCCTGTATAAAATCGGAAGGGTATGGTTATGCCATTCGACACATGAGTCTGCAAGATTTGGAGATTGGGTGCAGTATAGTTTGGATGGGTTTTTATGCTGCGATGGACGAAGACATCGGACACGCCGATTCCTATCAAGATATACACAATAACCTGCTGTATGGCTTTAACCTGGAGTATACACATGCATATGATATACCCGCGATTGCTTCGGTAATGGTTGGTACAGTCATGGAAGATGTTATCCACGCAGCATCCGAGGTATGTACTGCGAGTAAGCCATGATTTCTCAACTCGAACAATCACAAGTTAACTGTACTAATTTTGTACTTTCTTTGTCATGCACTCTAGGTTTGTTTCAACTTGGTTGGACGGTGTTCAGGGGTAAGGGTCATTTCTCCAAATATCTTCTTTAATTTTTGTAAATTCACCAAACTTTTCTATCCAATTTATCGTCAAAGAGATGGTTGTCTCTCATATTGCACATGGCCTTGCACTTTCAAAACTTAATTTTATAGTGGAGCACGTAATGGAGAAAATATTGTAAAAAAGAAGAAGAAATAATGTAGCTTTTGTGGTGCAGTTGAACCCAACCCTGCTTATATATTTTGCAGGGTATAGTGATTATATTTTCTGGGGTACTATCCTACTGCAAGTGTTGTAGGGGTAAAACTTATATTTGGAGCTCCTTTGTGATTGCACTTCTGATATATAGTGGCGAAGAAGATATTGGTCAACCACAACACTATAGAAGATTTTCTGCACAGTGACAATTTCATGCCTATAAGGTACTCTTACTCCAACATTAAGAAAATGTCTGACAATTTCAAAGATAAGTTGGGGAAGGGGGTTATGGGTCTGTATTTAAAGGCAAGTTACGGAGTGGCCACTTTGGAGCCATTAAGTTGTTAGGCAGTCTAATGCTAATGGGAAGATTTCATGAGTGAAGAGCACATTGGAAGGATTCATCATGTTAATGTGGTGCAGCTTGTTGGTTACTGTGTCGAGGGTTCAAAGCGCGCTTTAGTTATGATTTCATGCCAAATGGGTCTCTGGATAAATACATTTACTCTAAAGAAGGTCCATCACTTTAAGTTACAAGAAAATGTATGAGATTGCAGTTGGAGTAGCTCAGGGTATTGAATATTTGCATCAAGGTTGTGAAATGCAAATTCTACATTTTGATATCAAGCCTCATAATATTCTACTTGATGAGAATTTTACCCAAAGATTTCTGACTTTGGGCTAGCGAAACTATATCCAGCAATAACAGCATCGTCTCTTCAATGGCAGCAAGAGGCACCATGGGATACATTGCTCCCGAGTTGTTTTATAAAAATTGGTGGTGTTTCATACAAAGCTGAGTCTATAGTTTTGGAATGTTGTTGATGGAAATGGCAAGCAGAAGGAAAAATCTAAATGCACTTGTAGATCACTCAAGCCAACTTTACTTCCCCTCATGGGTGCATGATCAATATAATGATGGAAGACTTGGAGATTGGCGATGCTACAGCAGAGGAAAAGAAATTAATTAAAAAAATGATTGTAACTGCCTTGTGGTGTATTCAAATGAAACCAAGTGATCGACCTTCAATGAAGAGGGTGACACAGATGCTTGTAGGAGATGTTGAATACCTAGAAATGCCGCCAAAGCCTTCTCTATGCCCAACCAATGCCCGTAAGCAATTTGATTCCAGGATGTTCAAATGTGGAGCTAACATGTACTCTTTCAGCTAGGTGATGATCAACTAGCTACCATTCACTATACTTCATTTAGCTTATGAAATTTCAGTTTTCTTAGAATTGCAGATTACTGTATTAGTAAAAGATGAACTGTCAATGAAGTTCAAATAATGTATTTCTCCATTACTTTGCTGCCTCATGGTTTCTGTATGTGCCTTCTAACTTTGATATTTACTTTTCGTACCCTATCAATCAATTATTTGCAACTAACCACCTGCTTCTTATATCTCGTGCATAGGTATAGTATAGAATGCTTCAAAATGTGAACCACAAAATTGAAGGCTAATTACGAACATCATCAAACATACAGAACATAAGTAAAATCTGAATTTAAGGCAATCATATTTTCAGTCTACTTGCTTACGACCACTTGAATTAGATTGGAAAGTGATCAAGAGAGATTATGATATACCCGCAAGAAATTCAAACTTCAACAAGAACCAATTGTTGAGTTAGGGTGCACACCTGTGCAAGTTAAGCTAGTAATAGTTAATGTTATGTAATCATGGAATGTGCAACAATTCTACCCTAACAAACAGATGCTCAAATTCCACTAATTCCAGATTGAATATATGAATTGTCATAGACAAGAATGTGTTTCATAGCCAGAATTGTTGCACCATATTAGTACAAAACCGAACAATAACTATTTTCATTCTAGATTCAAAATTGCGTCTGTGTGCGCACATGTATATAAGTACACATCTACTCCCAACGCAGTAATTGCTTCCAACTGAAGACTTGGATCTCTTGCTAGTAACCGTGCAGGATGTGTAGAAGTTTAGGAAACTGAAGATCTTCTGCATGAACATTAGATGGTAAATGCATATAACCATTCTTCATTATTGCTAAAAAACACACTTAAGTTCTTGTATTATCAACTACCAAATACAGGGAGATCTATATCAATATCTCCACAAGTACAACTCCAAGGTTGCTATAATTTACTATCACTATTATAAATTTTCCTGAACTTAAGAACACCTATGATAATGGAGACAAGAGCAGGTGAAGCTTCTTGGCGAGAAAGCTAAAGTTCAGTCCATGTCAAGGGCTTTGTGACCTCAAATAGCACAATTTTAAAGTTGTCTTTTAAATCATCTTGTGATCCACTGTTATCAATCACTATGTCTGCCATGGTCCTCTTTAAATCGAGTGACACCTGAGCATTTATCCGTTTTCGAGCATCATTCTCACTTATTCTGTCCCTCAACATGAGTCTCTGGAGCTGTGTTTTAGGATCGACCCATACAACAATAAGAACAATAACCTTAAACCCTTTCAATCATAGCTTCCAAATTTCTCAAAAGATTCCAGATGATATGCAAGGAGCCAGTAGTTTGCAAAAAGATAAAACATAGACATTAAAGTCGATGGGGCATGTAATTTTGATTACAAGGTACTCCAACGCATAATCTCTGATAAAGCATTTGAGAAGTTCTGACAAAACCTAGTCAATTTTGACTAGAGGGAATTTGCTTATTTTCCGTTGCTACACAACTCAAAACTGGGAAGTATTACAAAACTTGACTCTTTATAATTTCCCCACCATAAGGAACATTTCTTACCTTGGCCTCCTAAAGCTTATTACATCAATTCTGGCATTTTCGAAAGTGATCTTAAGATAATAATATCATGTTATTATTATTAACCAAAATTAAAACCACCAACTTTCAGCAAGCAATCTGTAAAACAGTATGATTTGCTCCACCACACCAGGTATAATTCAAAATAGTTTATAGACAATGCCCTTGTTACATCTAATAGTGTTACAAAGAGCTACTCTAAGCGAGATCACGTAATAAAATTAGGCAATCAGCGAGAATGTACATACCGGTTCAAAAGTATGCTTCAGCTTTGCTCATCACTTACACGAGCCACAAGATAGGCGTCGACACAGGAATGTCATGGGCCTTGAAGAGATTTTAGACAGTACTCTTCCCAGATGAAATCCCACCCGTAAGTCCCACTATCCCCATTCTTCTTATGGTCGATTCAGAAATATCAATGTGTAGTGATTAACAAAATTCCTGTGTTTGATTAATTCAGTAAATCTCTGAAGTGTTTAAATTTGCTACACTCAATAAGAGCACTTGCACCACAAAGGGCAAGATCAAACCACAGCAAAGAGGCAAAACTTTTGGATCATGATCAAAATTCAGTCAAAATGAATAATGGGAAACAATGATGAAGCAAATTTATCTCAATTCTCAAGCTTTACATTATCTGACTTTACACCAGCAGGGCTCTAGGCATCAGACCTAGGTTATGTTGCATCACACAAACCTCGAGAGAAGCTAAAGCTTTTAATTTTAAACATCTTCAAATCTTAACTTTAAAGATCACAAGGCCTCTATATAGGAGGCGAAGATAATTCAGAACAACTACAATAAAATAATCCTAATAAAATCCAAATAATAAAGAACCGTTCTATTCTGCATTAAGAAGAAATCCTAAATATGCCAGCCATTATTAAACTTCCCCAAACCAAGCTAGAACCAGAACCCAACGTCCATCACCATCTACAGACTCCTAAACCAGGTCTGCAGATTTGGAACCTTTTTTTATGAGGCTTTGGATAATCCCTAGAGGTCTTCCACTTATATTCTTCATCAGAAGTACCCTAAAAGGAAGCATTCAACAGCTACCGGCCTTTAGGTTTTAAGAATAGCTATTTAAGGGGATGTAGCTTTTGAAATTAAAAAGTCAAGCCTAAACAACAAATATAAACTATGGAGCATAACTTTCTCAAGTAATCAGTTGTGAAAATCAATGACAAACCCTTAAAGCTATTGAGACCATCTTAACTAAGTTTAGAAGCCCAGGTAACTCATACAGTAAGCAACCATACCTTGAAAACCTAAGATAAATATAACCATAACATCAATATTATTAAAACAAACATAAATTACTAGAAATATAAAATTGAAAAACAAAGAGAAAAGAATATTCAAAGATAAAAGCAAGCTTTAAATCATGCAATACTCAAATTCTTTATCCTGTGACACACTAAAAAAAAAATTCATAGCAGGGAATTCCAGGAAGGAAACTACGGGAGCTGGAACAGACAATCAAAAGATAAAAGAAATAGAGAGAAAGATAATTGACTTACCAAAGGGTTGTGTGAACCACAATACTAAATGATGCGAAACCGATGAAGATGCTAGTAGAAAGGGCTGAAAATACATTTAAAAGAAAAAGTAATTATATAGCACAAATTATAGAATGATAATTGAATGTACAACGATAATGATAGTAAGAAACTTTATTGCCATTGGTAATACTTCAACATCTAAATGATTTCTATCATGTGAAATACTTTTATATCCCTGACTGGAATCATTTCATAATATCAAACCAAATCCAGAATAAGCATCCAACATTATGGAAAAACAGCACTTTAGTGCCACAATAACATTGGATACCATCACATTTCAAATAACCAACATGCAGAGTATAAGCAACAAATAAAAACACCTCTCTTTATTGGGTAGTAGAGAAATTACATTGTATGGTTAACTGAATGGATGAAACAGTATTAAGAGATTGTCACTGATAAGGAGAATTGAATCCTTCTAGAACAAAAGTGTATGAACGCGCAATGCATTAGCTAAGCATAGTTCAAGCCAAACTAACATCATACAGAAACACAATAAAGTACAAAACAAAAAAATCCAAACAGAAATAACTATTTAAAAGTTGTAGAAATATGATATTCTGATTGACACAAGAAACACTTATCCATCATTCCAGACTTGAGAGTAGTCACTGCTAGTATAGCTTTGAAAAGTTATTGTTCTCAATCATCATAGTACAAACATATTGAATACAATAAAAGTCAACTGCCTAAAATTCACTGGATCCATAATTAAAGTATATATACTATGTAGCAAAGGGTTCGAATTACAGTCTAGAGGAACTCAGAAGGCGAATTGGAATCCGGCTTCCCATTTTCACCCAGTCCGCCAGGATGCTGCAAATTCTGCAAAATTTGGGGTGGCAGAGTCCCTAAACCACCTCCAAGGCCATCACTCATTGACCCAAAAAATTGACAAACAAACCTAGCCATGACCCCAAGAATCTGCATTTGGTTCTGGCATGCCTCAGCATGCATTTGCATCATTTGCTTCTCATGCTGAATTTGCAAACCTACCATCCTCTCCCGCCACTCCAACTCCTCCTCCTCCTCTCCTCCATCCTCATCCTCCTCTGATGCTCCTCATCAAACTCCCCCTGTAACCTCAACCGTTTCTCAAACTCCCTTCTTGTCCACATGGCCTCTCTCTCTCTCTTGCAACTCCAATTCTCTATCTTCTAACAAGTCCTCCTGCTCATTCCTCCTATTCTCTCTCCTAAACTCAACTTCTTTCCTCCTTTCCTCTCTCTCAGCCTCACCTTTCTCTCTCCTACACTCCCTCTCTCTCCTCTCTCTTCCCTCTTCACAACCATATTCTGCAAGTCCAACATCTGAGCACTCATCAGCCCCAACCTCCTATGCAATCCAACCTTACTCAATTGAGCCATTCCCATGTCCCCAATTTCCCTTTCACCCCCAAACTCACCAATTTCAGTTTTACCCAATTCCTCGCCACGATTATCGTCATCACCACCAGTACCATCTTCTTCTTCTTCCAAATGTTCTTCTTTTTTCAGAAAGTTTGAACATTGTGGACAAGACTCAGAGACAAGGTCGTCTGAGAGTTTAACACAGTCTCTCACAAGCAAATACTAATAGAAAACCTATCATGTATTCAAATCACCGCGAAAATTTTACTAATTCCCCTTGAAGCCTTCTGTTTGAAACTTTTTATATTTTTTTGCTCGCCAAAAACTCTATTAAGTTGTGTAATGGCGTCTTGCCAATTCACCATGCAAGCAGTAAACTTGAATGAATCAAACAGATGCGTTCCAATTCCATATTCGCTTTGTTTAATTTGAATATGGAATATGGAATATGGAATTGGAAAGGCCAGCAAACACAGCAAAGGTCTACTTATGAATTGAACTTTTCGGTACAATTTGATGAACCCAGAGTTAGGAATCTGAAGGAGAGGAGAAGTCAATCAATTGATGACATTAGATAATTAAGATCAAAATCTTCATCTGAACAAACAGTAATCAAATACACAACTAAGATCAAAATTGAAACACGAAAGACCTTCAATTTAATTTAGCATCTGCGTCTAAACGAGTGGCCTCAAACGATTTAGGGCTCTCACCTTTTCGCATCCGAAGACGACCCTTTCAGATTTCTGGAAACAGGAATCGGATTTTTGAATAAACGCAAGAACCACAAGGGGTTAAGGCGTTGGGTTTTGAAACTACAGCTCCGATTTTTTCATCTACATTGGCTTTAGATATGTATGTAGGCATGTAGCGCTCTAATGGCTGCACTCGAGACATGGGTTTTGAAGAGTTGATATGGGAGAACGGTGTTTCCATTACAGATTGTAGTAATATTGGAGAAAGAAAGACTGAGCAAAAGAGGACGATGACGGAAAGAAGCTGAATACAGAAACGACGTTAGCCAGTTTGAGGGCAAATTAATACTCAGATGCTGACGTGTCATATTTATAAGTTTTAGATTTTAAATCGATCGCTCATATTATAAATTAAGAATAAACCAGAGTTGAGGAGAGGATCCGAATTCATTGAAAAATGTATTTTCTATTTCTCTTTTTCATTTTTAAGAGATAATTTTAAAAGTATGTTGGGCACTTAGTTTTTGAATTTGGTTCACACTATATTTATACAATGACATTCCTAACTACCATGGCTGGCAACAATTCTGGCCCATGTTTAATTACAAGAAGTTTCACATGAATTGACCTACTCATTTTTTTTAAAGGGGTTTAGAACTCAGTCTAACTGAGAGGATTAGCCTCACGCCCGTTATTATTATTAATATGAGAAAGATGACTGTACAGTGAGGGGGACATATTAATATGAGAAGTGACCTACTCTTTTTCGTAAGCAAATCCGGCAATGATTTTTTTTTTTTAAAAACTTGGCAATGAATTCATCTTTTTCATTGCACAAGATCCCTCTCACACCACCATATATTTCTTACCATACAAAATTTTCGTATTAAAAATGGGTTCACAACCATCATATCAAGCTGGCTCGGTGGTAAAAGATAAGCCTAAATGACACTCTACACTTCTTTTTGCAAAACTTCTGCTATCCACCCGGGATGGATATCAGCCTGGGACAATCTACCCATGATCTCAGGCTGAGTGGGTCTCGAGCAACGATCACCTTCCATTTCCTATTTGGGGAATGCTATGCACAACTGCACAAGTGCAGTTGGATAATCCAAACTCAGTTTCCTGCCTTACACGTGTATTTCCTGTTCCAAAACAAGTAAATAGTTTTGTTTAAATATTAATTTCCAAGTTTACCCTTCGTGACTTCTCGATAACACCATAACTCCACCAGATTACAAACTATATATCGAAATGCTCGTATTGATGAGTAGATCACAATGAGGGGTAGAAACTGCCCTTGAAGTGGTCGGAAGCCACTGGAAACACCACTAGAAAGTGGCAGAGCCGCCGCCGACTTCCAAATTAGGAGGGGAGACCTATGTCCAAACTCTTCCTCTCAACATGTACTTCAACATTCATAACTAGCACAAAGTCTGAATCAAAGTCATTTGGCCAAAATCTACCTCAAGATATCAGAACATGGATGAACCCAATAATCCCAATCTTCAAAAATTCGATCACCACCAGTTGAATCGTTGCAAGCCACCTTAAGAGAAAGTTTCTAGGTCCTCTGGGCTACAAAGCCCCCAAGAATCACCGGAAAAATGGTGGCTGAAATCGTGAGTTCCAGGATGGCCAACAATGACAGCCCCGCCATCACTTCTCGGCATTGTTGCGCAGTGCATAGGCAGACCTAGGTCATGAAACTTCACAGAGTTGTAGATGGGAGTGAGGCGAAGAGAATGGGACAAGCGACGCGTCGATTGGTAGCCGGAGCTGAGATATATCACCTCCGCAAGTCAGGCACTTGAAATGGGGTCAGGCTGGAAAAGAGATAAGGAGTTTCTAGATTTGGAAACTTGGGATTTTTTGGATTTTTCCTATATATCCCAAAATGGAAACTTTTTCTGATGGCCATAACTTCTTCATATGAACTCCGATTCTCATGTTCTGCATGTCCACGGACTCATATCGATGCGCTCTACAATTTTTGTAAAGGAAGTTTTCATAGAATCTTAACGTATAAAAATTCAACCCTTAAATCAAAGCTTTCCGAGCGAATAATTGCTCAAACTAATTTCCGCTCCGCCCTCGAACCACGAAATCCTATCAATGAATACTTAATAATTCTTGAAGCATTTAGGAATTAATAACTAATTTTCGGGGTCTTATATTCTACCATCCTTAAAGAAATTTCGTCCCGAAATTTAAGCGTACTACCCAAAAATCAGGTATGACATAACTCATCCTCAAATCCAATACTTGTTCCCTAGCAAGTAATGTTGTTATCATGAAGTGTCCACCAGATATTGAGCAAGTCAATATCCCTCGATCCAAGTTGCTATGTCTAGAAAAACAAGCCGATCATCCACAATGGTCGCATCAACATCCTTTCCAACAGTACCACGATCAAACACACTGGATCCATTGTAGTCTTCATCTTCATCATAGTCACATTAATATGTTCCGCACAATTCGAACACTAGGAAATAAGACAAATCTAATCGTCGAATCTCTACTTAACATCACTATCGCAATTGGTCCAACAGACCTCAGTCTTAACTTCACTTTTGAAGTTAAAAACATATGCCTTCAACATAACCTACATCACCTGATTCACTCATTCAATCCGTCCAACAATCTACTGATAAATGTTGTACTCGCACTTAAGGTAATTCCTCGTAACTTTCTAGAATAGTCTCCACTCCCCGAAGTAAGACATGTCTAGGTTAACGTCTGATACAGGTACAATACCTAGTATCACCATACTACGACACTCTACCACTCCACTTGGTGACAACTAAAACATCTGATGAATTTCGTCCCTGTAACAACACCACAACAACTCTATCAACTATAGAACTGCACACAGGCTATACAAGAATTCAGAATCTTGTCATCAAATAGTATCTGCATCAACACATCAATAATGCAACACCAGCATTCCAAGAATTAAAAACAACAACATCATTTCAATCACTCAATCAACACATAAATTTTCCACAGTGAAACCATTCGACATCACAAGGGATTTGTTTCACCAAATCACAACTACACTAAGGTCTCGATCACCATCGAGATAAGGCATGTATGATCACTCATCAATTCTTACCATCTCATAACCAAATTCATAATAAGGTTTTAGCCTCGGGTAACCTACGCACAAGTCTTCACAAAGCATTTCACAAACAAAAAATCAAATGGCAAAAACTCCTTACCACAACAATATCAAAGAAGCATCACTCCACAATTATTCCCAATACCATACTAAGACCTCAGACCACACCCTAACGTCTATCTAGATATACCGAAGCCATCCCAAACAACAAACAGATGTGCAAGAATGAATGCTCCACTATATCACAACACTATCACTAAGCAACCAATAACCGCTACGTACCTTCCAATCCCAAACATCTACCGATCCAACTCAGGAAAAGCATAACAACTACTGGTCAAATACTCGTACCAACTTTAGATACAAGCATTAGTCAAACACTATGACCCCAACAACCATACGATTACTCCGCACAAAAGGATACGATTTTCCATGAAAACCATCATCGACAACTCCACCAGAGTTAAATCTAAAGGTCCTCATTCCTTAAAAGACTATAACTCCTAGAAGCTACCTTAAAGCTCCTACAACTTGTTCACTGAGCTAGCACTACCTTGAAGAATCACATTCCAACACTCGCACATACCCAATGATATATCAATACCAAGAAAGATATGATGGGAATCCCTGAGACGGGCCATCACTCGAGAGTATGATTGTCACCAAATATGACTTACGCTCTGTACCAAGGTATATCCACTATTTCTTCTCTCAGATCAAGGCAATGCTTAAAAGCTTATAACCACTCAATTATATGTGAGAGAATATATTTTAAGGCAATCAAATAGCTCACATATTATGAAACGAAAGGCATTTTGTGAATATAATTTTTTTTTTCAAAAGATCTCATGAAATATATCAACTACTTGCACGAATGGACCCAAGTCATAGGTTCAACTCTTATAACTCATCTCCACAGATCAAAGGCTGTTCCATCTTAAGGATAAAAAAGGTCTTATTAAAGGTTGTAATGGGGCCAAGACTCAAGGTTTTAAGAAACAAGGGGTAAGGAATTTAACAAAGTGTCCTAAAAACCTAGCAGAGCTCATGCTGATGTAGAGAGACTTCTAGAAATCCACCAAAGCATACCAAACATCACACCCCATAGAGGTAAAATAAAAGGGCTAATGTCTTCATGTTGGGCCCAAACTTCCTTTGAACTCTAGTGAATTGGACAAAGGCCAAATCTTTCAACAATGGGCCTTTAATTCAAAACAATCTCCAAACTCACCAAGTATGGGGGACTAAAATCCATAAACATATTTTTTCTTTTTCTTTTCTAGCCGTACACATTTTTTTTTTCATTTTCTTTTGTAGGAGCTTTAAGGTAGCTTCTAGGAGTTATAGTCTTTTAAGGAATAGGACCTTTAGATTTAACTCTTGTTTACATAGGGGATAGAATTGTATCTTCTGACATAGTGTGTGGTTGATTTAGTCATAACAATGACTTATACTTGTGTTTGAAGATTTTACAAGTATTAACCAAGGTTGCTATGCTCCTTAGGTTATGGATTCACAAGGAGGACGAGCTAGGGGTCGAGGTAGACCCAGAGGCAGGGGTAGAGCTCAAGGTAGGGGCAGGATCCCTCCTGTTGAGCAGATATTCGAGGATGATGTCGAGGCATCAAATGTTGAGCTTCCTGTTCCACCTGTTGGGGATGTTGTAGATCCCACTCATTTGTCGAAGTTGGCAAAGGAGATTTCGAGACTAGGAGGAGTTCCATTCCAGGGAGGTACGAATTACATGTTGGCAGATCAATGGATCGAGAACATGAAGACCTACTTCGAGATGGTCATCTACAACGACATTGAGAAGAGAAAGATTTCGGCGTTTATGCTCCAAGGCGATGCACGGGTATGGTGGAGCGGCACACAGAGAGTTATGGATGTGTCCACTATGACCTAGGATGGTTTTGTGGAACTGTTCAGGAAGAAGTACTTTCCGCATTCAATGAGTGAGCAGTTGGAAAGGGATTTCATCTCGTTAGTCCAAGGGACTAAAAGTGTGAGGGAGTATGAGGCTGAGTTCTCAAGGCTGTATCGGTTCGTGAGACAAATGGATGCTGAGAGCTTAGCTATGAAGTTTCAGTGGGGACTGAATGCTTCGATCCGGCGCGATGTCACTCTTTTGGAACTAAAGACGGTAGAGCTCATTTTCACTAAGGCTATGACCATTGAGCAGGAGAACCTGACTTTCCAGGAACAGGAATCAGTTGAGATGGACTCCCGAAGGAAGGGAAAGGCAACTGTTGAGAGCAGTGATGGGACAGATAATCAGGGTGGGTCCTGGAAGAGGCGGAGGACTCATTAACAGGCGCTAGCTAGGGAAGCAGCTGCACCTGCTGGGCAGGTGGCACCCGTGAGGTGTTTCCATTGTAATGAGATGGGCCATACTTCTAGGTTTTGCACGAAGCGGAAGAACATTGTATGCTTTAGATGTGGCCAGGCAGGGCATTACTCCAGGGATTGTACCCAAGCACAAGGCATGGGACAAGGAAATCAACAGAGGCAACTACCTCAGGGAAATGCGAGGGTGTTTGCTGTTGGTCAGCAGGGTGCTAGGGTAGAAGGTACCTTATATATTTCTGCTTGTTAGGGATGGCAATGGGAGGGTAGGGTAAGGGGATTAAATTACCATCCCCATACCCAACTTCATTTTCCATCCCGTACCCTCCCCAATCCTCGTAATAAGATTGGGGATTCCCCCCGTCCCTCCCCATTGGGGATTAGGTTCCGTACCCGCCCAAATCCCTGTTAACAATATTACTAATTTATTATATAAAAATTTATATAAATAATTATGGATTATAAAATATGAAGTTAAAATTAAACATCAAAATAAAATACATTTCTTTTTTCAATTAAGGAAAATTAACATGTTGATAAAGATCTCTTATTAAAAGAATCTTCCTTTTTTTGAACATATTTATTATAGAGAATTTAAATATTGACAAAAAGATAAAGTTTACATAAATATTTATTTTAAATAATATCAAAAATATATAATATATATATATATATATGTATTTTAGATAATTTTTATTGGGTGGGTATGGGGATGGGGATCAAAATACCATCCCCACCCCGTACCCGATTCAGAATTCGAATACTGGGGATCCCCATCCCCGTACCCGATTTCCCCCGAATTTCTCCCCGTTAGGGTCGAATACCCGATGGGTACCCTACCCGATGGGAATTTTTGCCATCCCTACTGCTTGTGTTGCTGAAATGACGTGTGATATTGATTACACACATTTTTATACATGAATTATATCTAAAATACTAGAATTAAGCTAATCTTCGAGTCAATTAATATGTAATTAATCTATTTTTATTTATTTTGTAGAAAATAAGCGGAGTTGCGGAAATGAGAGAAAATTGGACGAAATTAGAGCAATTCAAGACTTTCGACAATTTACAAAATTGGGGATTGCTTAATTAAGCAATTAAGCTTAATTAAGTTTAATTGGTTAATTAACAAATACATAAGCATGCAGCACGTGAGGAATTATGGGTTGGTTGCCTATGTTTATGTTCAGGCCATTAGTTTCTTGACACGTGGCATTCATCTCCTTGTCTTACCAAAGTTATCAGCACACGTGGTCTTCATCTAATTAACCACCAACTCTTGTCTTTTCTGCTCTCTCACAAACAGTCCGGGACTGCTCATATATATATACACATTCTCATGGAGAAGAGAAACCCTAGACCTACAGCAGCTACACTACACCAAAAACAGGGGCAGCCTTTGGGCTGCTCCCATCCTCTTCTCCTCCATCTTCCATATTTTCTTTAGTTTTTATTTTAGGGATTTGAAGGATTTACTCACCCAAAACTTCAAGAATTCATCAAAGGCTTGTACCTCTACAAGATTCAAGACTTGGGTAATTGTGGGAGTTGTTAATTCAAGACTAGTCATGCTAGCTTTTTAGCTATTTGTGATTATTCTTGTTTTCTCCTACACTTTTATACTCTTTTCCCTTTGAATTTGTATCTTTGATGTTCATTATGGGTTGTGAGTAATTTCCTTGTTGGGGATTAGGGTTGTGTCCCTAACCCAAATTTTGTGTTAAAAGATGTTTAATTTAATGTAATGATGCAATTTTCATATGATGGATGCTTCTATCTATTTTGTTGGATTGAAATGCATGTCTAGGAGTCTAGTCAACTCTAGGGTGTGTATTTTGAGCATGTCTAGGACGGATTAGAGGCTTGACCCCCTCTAATTCCTAAGCTAGAAACCTTCAATTTTGTATTCGAGGGGTTATATATAAGCATGGTGATTTACAGCCGTTGCATAATTGAGCGGGCGGGTCGCTTTGTAGTCTAATTCCTCGATCTCTACGCCTCTTGATGTGAATTAGTGACCCTTGAACCGGCTCTAATTCATGCCAAGTGAGTTCTCACTGCCCTTGAACCGGAGTAGGAATACCATGAAAGGGAATTTCGGTCCTTGAGCCTTGAACCGCCTTGGATACGACTACCCGCCAAGTAGGAATTTGCATATACATTAGATTAGCTTCTGACACATAGACTTTGGGTGAAGGAGACTCCCTAAACACCCGTCATTCTCATTTTTATTGTTTTACATTTCATTTTTATTAATGCTTTACATTTCATTATTATTTGTTAATCTAAAATCAACCCCCAAACATTAAACTCTTCCACTCATTTGTGCATATCCACCACTAGGCTCTTAGTTTTCATTAGGCTTTGGTGAAAATCAAAGCTGAGCATTGCTAAGGCTTGGTGCCTTAGAGTAGTATTTTTATTTTATTTACTTTATTTTTCTTTTGTTTGCTTAGTGACTTTAGTTCCGACCACCCAAGGATTGTGGGTTAGCCACAAATCCCCGTGGTATGATAATCTTGGGTACAATACTTCCCTATCTTGACAATGATACGTACGCTTACATAAATGTGATCAAGTCAGATATTAGTGTATTCTTTCAATGTGTTGTGTGTGTTGGGTTTTGCATGTTGTCTATGGTTAGACTTTTGAGTGTTGTATGTTGTGTGATGCATCCTTCATTGTTGTGGTATTAGAGGATCTATACCACTTTAATTGTGATTACAATGATAGGTGATGATTTACGTGCGGGTCAGGCAAGGCCAGACCTTAGTTTGATTTTGTGTTCCCACACTACTACAATAACATGATTTAAGGACACGGGAAATGAGTCCTCTATTACATTTAAGGACACCTAAAAAATGTGTCCTCTATCCGGGTGTCATTATAAGTCACATACAAGGACACTGAAAAGTGTCCTCTTTTCCTTACAAGGACACTTAAACTGTGTCCTTAAAGAACAAAGTAAAGTGTCCTCGTATCTAATAGATGACACATAAAATGTGTTCTCACATCAATAGAAATGTGTCTCTTTTCCCTACTATGACACATAAACTGTGTCCTCAAAGGTGCAAAATAAGTGTCCTTGTATCTTTTAGAGGACAATAAAACGTGTTCTCATATCAATAGAAATGTGTCCTCTTTTCCCTACTAGGACACATTCTTGTGTCCTCAAAACAAAATGAAAGTGTCATCCTTTGCTTATAAGGACTCATAATCTGTGTCCTTAAAAGTTGAAAACTATCCAAAAAAAAAAAAAAATTTATCCAAAGCATCTGAAAATCACCAAAAGGACTATACTTACTAAAATACATTAATATACATACAAAAGTCTGAAGTGACTACAAAATGAACTAGAAAAAATAACTTAATGAATACTCTACTAATCTTCTAATCTTCGGTCAATAGATGATTCTCTTCCTAGTCAAGTCTTTCCTACCATTTTGTCCAAGATCACATCCTGCTTTTGCAGCAATCTGAAACCGCTCTCTTGCCATTCCTGCCTGGTCTCTTACAGTGCTTTCTGCATTCTTTCTTGCCTTTCTGGCTAAAGAACCCCTTTTCGAAGTCAAGTTCATCACAGATTATGGGACTTCAACACCTAAGACATGCAAATATGTTGTTAAGACTGAAAGTTCATGACATGGGACAGAAATATATTTGTATTAGATTGATACAAACCTCATATTTGTATTAGATTGATACAAATCCATGTTAGTATAGCATACTCTGATAAACTTTTGAGGCTTTTAAACACAGCAAGTGCAGGTGGAGTGGCTGTCCTCATAGCTTCAATATCAAAAGTTCTCACCATCTCTGAATGTACTCTTTCCTGTATTAGTAATTGAATATTATGGTCAGGCATGTTGAATATAATCAAATAAGTTTGGTTCTTTTATTTTAATGTAAAGGAGTTGTGGAGCTACGTTATATTTTGTAGAAAGATCATAGGTACTATTTAAAAGAGGCAACTAAATCATAATGAATTCACTTTCAAGAATGATAGAACTTCAACCCTCTTTGCATATACTCACAGACCATATACTGTAAAAACAAAGTAGTCCTACCACTTACATGACTTAGCAATAAAATGATATGTGAGAATCACATATTTTTTTTTGGAGGCTTTATGTCAAATTTTTATAAATACTGGTAAAGAAGGGTCAAGCCCATGTCTACAAAGTAAAGCAGTGTTATTCATTTGTGATGCTAGAATTTATAAATACCATTGATAGTGGCAAGAATATGTATGCAATTAATAAATTGGCATACTCATCCAATACAAAAATAAGTATATATCACACCTTAAAGCAGCAAACATCTACTACTATCAAACATACAGTTGATCACACTGATACAAAATACCTCATTGAGGCGTTCGTCATCCTTCATCTTTTCCAACATCCAGCGATCAATTAACACCTTATTTTCAGGGTTTAGAGCATCACCTCCACTAAAAGTCCCTCAGCCTGGTTTGTAGGGATTCCAATAAACCAAAAAATCTTGTCAATCTAATATTACCCAGGGATTCAATAATCTTATCTTCAATTTGAAATCAAAATCAAAATAGCAAAGCTGCGTAGTAATGGTGTAGCAGCATACCTATGTTTTTGCATGACTGAAAGATGCTTTAACACCAAATCACAGCATTGATATAAGAAACACATTGATATAAGAAACAATTACAACCACTGCAAATGAAACCTGCAATAAAAACCCTCAGAATCAACACAGGGATTTAGTGCACTATATCAAACTTGCACTGATTACAAATCACTACAACATTAACTTGACTAACTTTCTAACAATTGAGCTAGACGCTTTTGCTGGTATATTCCTCTACCTTTATGTGGACAAATAGAGTCATACTTTTGTTCATATCTCCAATTTTAAGATTACTAGTAGTACATTATTACACATCACAAAATGGAAAATCTAACATGTGGACGCATCAAAAGAGTTGCATAAAAGGAACTTCAAAATGTCTAATAGATAAGATAAAGGCAGTGTAGTCAAAAGGTAAGGGCTAAAGTTCACAAAAAACATAAAACAAACACTCCCCAACCAACAGAATGGTTGTTCAAACGGCTCAATTTGTTATAGAGAAGATATGTTCCAGAACAGTCTTGCTTTCATGACTTCTACCTAGTCTTTTATTTCTGAAAGCTAGGAAACTGAAGTTCCATGCAAAGATATCCACAGAACAAAAACATACAAACATTTAAATGTTCACACTAAGGAAGTTTGACTAAAATGCCTCACTCAAATTACCCTTTCCTTTAGATCTATGTGCCTCTAAGACTCCAAGGTCCAAGCATTCTCCAACAATGCAAATTAGAGTAGGTGGCATTCTAATAATATCTAAGTTGAGAACTTAGCATGAGGACTTGTACCTCACCACTTAGATTAGATCTGAACAATTAAGATCACAAATGGGTAGGACTGGACGAGTTGCATCTTCTTTTTTTTTTTTTTTTTTTTGGAGTAGAAACGAGGCATGAGATGCACCTTATCCATCTATAAGTGATCTAACAGTTCAGATGCAAGTCCTCAAGTTTAATCCTTAGCTCAGGTCTTCTTTAAAAGCCTTCGTAAATAACAATATGAACAGTGAAAAGTTTTCAAAATGACTGAAACCCACTGTATTACAAGTTATACGCAGCAATATCAGTGTTGTCCTATGTCACAGGGATCTAACTTCAGCACATCTATGTATAAGCATTATTAGTATCACAGGTACAAACAATAAAGATGTAACAGTTTACAAAATAAAAGTAGCACATTCTCATCCTCAGGCAGAGCACCATTGAGTAGGTACCACATACTCAGTCAAGCTAAGGCAAGCAATTAAATCTTTGTGAAAAGGCAAGCATTCAATATTTGTGCCAAATTGACGTTGATTAGGAAATTCTATGAGTTGTGGACCCTGGAACAAGTCTCAAATGAATAGAATTAGAGAATCTTATGAGTAAATCAGTCCAAAAATTGATAATTGAGATCTCAGAATGCTTTCCAGTGAATTTATACCAAAGTTCTATAAAGCTAATCTTTCCTGACAGCATCATTCAGTGTCAGATTGCAGGCTGTGGGAACTTCTTCACAAACATAGTAAAAGGAAGATAGATAGATGGTGTATATTCATACAGTGAAATATTGGAATAAGAGGAAAAGAAAACCCACCCGGTACTTTTGAAAATTCCTAAAATGCCTGATTCAGGGCCATGACCAAGTCTTCCAGAACCTCCTCCCCAACTTAAGGACTCACCTCCATCTGGTGAGAACGTATAAATTAAGGCTCAGAACTATTGTAAATGACTAAAAAATCAAGCAAGTGTCAATATTGCACCTTCAAGCCTTCAAGCCTTCAATACTAATACTCTCTCATGCAGTTCCTGGTTGACATGCCATTAAGTTTGACACCAGATCCAACTTATTAGTTGGTACTTGCTTATTCAGCTAGTTAATACTTATAAAAAAAAAAAAATTAACAAACTGGTGTTGAAAAGGAGCTTACAGATTCTGCAAGTTAACCAACTTCCCAAGCTCAAGAGGAACAGTTCCAGAACACATGTTAGTCTCAAGGTTCCTGAAAACATGTTTCCTTTTCATCAAAGAAGGCTAAATCAAACAAAAATTAAACTTGATTTAACAAATACAATGAAGAATTAGATGGAGATAGAGGCAGAGCATACAAGTACTTTAGAGTGCTGATGTATCCCAAGAAGACAGAGATTGGTCCAGTTAAGTTGTTCACATTAAAGGACCTGCAGTTTACTCAAAGTTCAATCATTATAAGTCATTATTGGACAACAAAGAATATGGAGTTAAGAACTGAATTTACAAATATTCCAACTTTGCAGAAGCCCATTCACTCAGTATCACTATGAAAATTTCTTGTGAGATCACTATAAACAAGGCAAACATATTAGTAATAACACTAGCATTTGAGAAAAAGTAAACATTTTCAGATAGTCTCATGGTACATTACATATAGTATCAACAATATATCTAATGACCTGGTTTATGTTGCTTATTATTAAAGAAGAAATCTTGTGAATAAGACAGAGACAACTAAACCAACCAATCTCCTAGCACTATATGATTTTCAAATTAACGCAAAGCCAATAACTCACAGCACAGAACTATGCAATTGCATAGTTAACCAACTCAAATACTTAAGTCACAACGATAATCAAACAAGAATCTAGGATACAAACAAGAAATCTCCAAGAAAACCAAGTGTTGGAATCAATGAACTAGTCAGGAACTGAGTGCATGTACAGAACAATTACACTAAACACCTTCACAATAGTACACTACATACTACAAGTCACTAATTGATTAAACAATGAGAACCAATGTTAGTAAACTACTACAAAACGCTCCAAACCAAAGACTTTGCCTCTCAAATTCACTGATACTAAAACCCAGATAAAAAAAAACCGATCAAACAAGCAAAAGATCAAAACTTTACAGAGATGGATTCAGAACATCATCAAAAGCAACACACTTTACAAACAGAATTGAAGATTAAGCAGAAACCCAATAAAAGATTACTCAGAAAAAGAGAGGGAAAATAGATTTACATTGAGCAGGGAAGTGAGGATTTGGGGCTTTGGAGAGATAGAGAGTGTGCAGAAGAGTGAAAAAGGCGATGACCCAAAAGAGTCCTTGCAAAGAGAGCTGAAGCCATTCACTCAGAAGACCATAGAATTAAAGGGTTTTAGCTTTTCAGAACTCAATCAAGGATCAAAGTGAGAGTTAAAAAAGCCAAAAGGGGTGCCCAGAGATCAGCCATCACCAAGTAACAGATCCAACGATAACTAATATGGCTGTGCAGTTACAATTCCAATTGAATCAGTTCAAATTTTTTGTTCAGTTAATTCAACTGAAATTAGAAACAGTACGAAATGAACTATTAGACCTAGCCAAAGCAAGAACAATTAGTTGTACAGATCTGGAATGAAATTGAAGAAACTAAGATTGAAAGTTACCGGAGGCGAGAATGGTCTTCCAAGTCCTTGGCGGAGAGGCTGGCGTTGCCGCCCAAAACAGTGAGCAAATATGCAGCGACAACCTTCATCTCTACTCTAGCTAAGGCTCAAACGCGGCAGTAGATTGGAGGCTCTGATAGAGCATGTGGGTTTTTGGCAGAATTTAGGTTTATATACAGAATTGTTTTGTGCGGGAAAAAGAAGGGGGAAGTTCAACTTTTGGCAAAAATATTTCGGCGGGCCACATAAGTTTGCTCCTGTTTTTTCTTTTCCCGTCCTTGTAGGGTTATTAGGACACCATGATAAATATGTGTCTTTTATGGGTGTCCTTATATCACGGTATTTTAGTAGTGCCAGGTTGGGTAGACGCTTATTAAGTTGTGATGTATAGGCTTGATTTGAGTTGAAATGAAGGTTTCATTTTCAATTCTTGTAACGTAAGGGTTACATTATCGATGAGTGATGAAGATACTGTCATGATGACAACATTCCGGACTCTTGTGTGATCTGTGTGTAGTACTGCAGTCACAGAGTCTTTGTTAGATAGTGTACGAGGATGAGATCCATGAAATGATTGGGTTACCACCAAGTGATGTGATAAATATTCCAACTGTTGTGATACTAGGTGAGGTACCTGTATCCATTATTGATCGAGGTAAGTTGTACTTTGAGATGAAGGCATTCTTACTAAGAATGAAAATTGGATTTGAGCTTGGTTTATGCATACTTGTGGGAGTGGTACGTGTAAATTTCGGGACGAAATTTCTTTAAGGGGGTTAGAATGTGATACCCCGGAAATTCGTAATTATTTTCCGAGGATTTTCCGGAATTAACTTTATTGTTATTCGACGGTTTCGTGGCTCGTGGATGGAGCAGAAGTGGTTCGGACAAATTTTTATTTGAAAAGAGTGGATTTAGGAGGGGTTTCAAGGTTGACTTTTTATACGTTGAGATTCTCCAAAAACTTTCTTCATGAAAGTTGTAGAGCACGTCGATACGAGTTCGTGGACATTTGATTCATGAGAAAGTTATCGTCTACGGAATTTTTGGGAAAGTTCTATAAATAGGACTTTCCACTTTTGGAAATTTGCTATTTCCATTTTACTTTTACCTTTCCGGAAAAATCAGAAAAACGCTCCGTTCTCTCTCCTCACCTGCGATCGACCCGACCCGAACCCGACATTCCCACCAGGTCGGAACTCCATTCTCCAGCGACCTACAGCTTTGAAATCTGCACAGAACGATTCGCCTCCCTTGTGCGATCTTCTCTGTGGCAGCCTTTAGCTGCAATTCTCAGTGGAGGAAGTACAGCAAGGCGACGACTTTTTGGAGAAATCGAACCCAATCGGTTCTCCAATCTCCGACGTCGACGGGGCTTTAAACTTAGCTTGGGGAGCTCGCAGCAACCTCCTTAATCGATCCTTGGTGTTTGTTTGGATTGATTCACGTGAAACTTGGTTAAACTTGGATTGAACAGTAATCCAAAGCTTGTGAGGTAGTTTTCGACTCTTTATGCTTGTTTTATGACTTCGAGCTAGTTATGAAAATTCACAAGCATGCTTAGATGAACATTTTTGATGTTGGGAATTTTGGGAAATAATAAATTTTGGCCGGCGGCGGTGCACCACCGCCTGTGGTGGCGTTCCGGCGGTGTTCTGGTCATCTAAGGGACTGTTTTTGGTATTATATATGTTCTACTCGTTGATACGAGCGTTTCAGTATATAATATACAAATTTTGGAGTTTGAATAGATTTGTTATGATTTTACCGTTTCACATTGGTGAATTTATTCAATCCTTGAGGATTTAAGCATCGGATCGACTTGTAGTTTGGACACATCGATCGTCGAAGTATTCAGGAGACATTGGGTGGTCTCAGATGTGGTTTCGCTTCAATTGGTGTCACTTTGGGAATTTTGGTTCGATTTAGGGTTTCGAACATTATTCCTTGTGTTTCATTGACTGAATCAAGGTTGTACTTTCCTTAGGTACTTGACGAAGTATTCTTGGATGGTTAGTTGGTGGTTAGGCTGTTTTGTTCTGTATTGAAGACGCAGCGGGAGTTTCGAGGTGAGTAATCTTACAAGGTTCATTAATGAACGGAATACCTTTGTCGTTTTTAGAGTTATTTAGTAACTGCAAACTATAGTTGGTATTAATAGGCATTCATGAGCGGATGACTATGTATATATATAATTTACGTGAAAAATATATGTATTTGTGGGTTTTGTGGATTTATGGAAACAATATGCATGAATGATGCGTTTTATTGTTTTGGATTGTGGCTTTTCAGAAAACAAATGGTGGGAAATGGTATTTCTATTGTTTTGAAAAGTGTTTGAGGATTTGAGAGTCACAGGTTGTGATTTCTCCTTTTGGTTTGATTTAACGTTTTGATCTGACGACCGGTGGTCTAAGGATTTGAGAGTCACAGGTTGTGATTTCTCCTTCTGAGTTGATTTAACATTTAGGGTCCCGTGCGACTTGTTTAATGTTTTGATCTGAGGGTCAGGTTGGCCTAAGGATCTGGGGTTGCAGGTTGCATCCTCATGGCAATATTATATCGTAAGGTTGAACCTTGGCCGAGTGACAGGTTACAATTCAGTTAGAGCTCTAGTTTGTCTGTCATCGTACCTCATGGATCTAAATAGATTACTTACAACTCTTGGGTACATATTTTGTCCAAGTTGGACTAAAGAATCATATTCGATTTGTTAGGTTAACAATTGATATGATTTATTGTTTTGTCCAGGTTGGACCGATTTATTGTTTTATCCAGGTTGGATTGATTTATTGTTCTGTCCAGGTTGGACCGATTTGTTGTTTTGACCAGATTGGACCGAATTATTGTTTTATCCAGGTTGGATCGGTTTATCATAATTGAATTGTTAGGTTAACGATTTATATGATTTTGTCACGGTGTGACTTTCGTTGTTTTCTTTTGGGAAAAAAGTATTGTTTTGGGATATATGGTATGTTTTCCTTATTTTCGAGTTGAAAGGTTTTCCTCGTTTTGGCTTGCATTGTGCAGTGTTTTGTTTTGAGTTACTCATACGGGCTTACAAAAACTTACCGGGTTTGTTGTGTGGCAACCCGGTACATTATTTAAACGGTATAAGGGTTAATCCTGCAGGTTAGGATAATCGGGGCTGAAGCTGAGGTAGCGCCTTTGCAGCTTCACGGTAAGAAGCCATTTTTGTAACTTTACCGTTGATAAGGACTTTCGTTGTAGTAAACTCTGAGGAGTATTTACGTTTTATCTTGTTGTTGAAAATTTAATTCGTAAGCATTGTAATATATGACTCTGTGGAGCGGGTTAATATTGACATAGTGGGTTCAGGGCATCAATTTGTACTCGGGTTAAAAGGGAAAAATTTTCTAGGTATTTTGTATTGATGGCTGAACGTTCACGCATGTATAATTATGGAATTATATATCGATTTTTATTTGTGTTAAAAATAAGGGGCGTGACAATTTATGGGTGCGTCTATTGACACCCTATCATTTTCTTAGTTCACCCTACAAACATTTGAATTTTTGAAATACTATATTACCCAAGTGTAAAATGACTACTAAGTACATTAATTTTCTAAAATCCAAATTTGTGAGGAAAAATAAATAAATAACTAATGAATTAAATAGAAAGATTACTTAATTTTTCATTGGATAACATTAATCTTCATCTTGTCCACCCAAATTTGCATTTATTACTATTTTTTTTGTCTTTTTTTACCTCTTCATCATGAATTCGTTATTTAATTCACAAAATCATTAGTGTTAACTACATCAAAATCTTTGCAATACCTTTTGTGAATACTGAAAGTAAAAATTTAAAACATGAAATAAAAAGAGTTTTTCTATTTGAACCTCCAAATTTGCTCACTTGACCTCTATGCTTTTTACACCTCTTATCAAATTTTCAAATACTAAATTTACTCACTAAACCTCTCTAAACTTCCTCAAATAACCTCACTCATATAATTTGCAAACAAATTATTAATTATCTTTAAAATAAAAAATTTAGTCATTTCAATTATTTAATCACTCTGTAAATCTTAACTAAATATACATTTCTTAATCAAACTTGAGTTTCAAAAATTAATGTCTAATCAATAAGAAATGCCATGAACTATTATGTTTTTTTTTCTTCTATTTTAGCTGTACAAAAAAAAAATCATTTGTTTTTTAATGTTTATTTTTTTTTTTCTGTATTTTTTGTACCACATGGTTAATTATTTAAATAATTTTTTTTTCCCAAAATATAGTGGATTGACTTAGATTTAGGTTATAAATCATAAGAGGATTTATTTTGTTTTCCCTCACCAATATGCGTTCAACATATATATTATACATTTTTATGTCACATGATCTTAATCATATTTTTAATTCTTATTAAATATATATGAATGCTTTAATGAGTATGTAGTGAAATTGGAAAATGAAAATATATAAGGAAAATAATAAAGAATACAATCTAATATTATTGAATTGGAAAGTTTACAAAAAATAAATATAATATTTTTTGGTATAATTATTGTCCTTAATAGTCATTTTATAGTAGGTTATATATGTCATTTAATAATTCATAATAGAGTGAGGTCAAGTGAGCAGATTTGGAGGTCCCAATAGAAACTCTCAATAAAAATCTCAATATCTTCTTCATTGCTCATAGTTGTTAACTAACTAATCTTTTGACATAGATTGAAATAGATGAAACATTGAAGCAGAAAGAAAAAAAGAAAAGAAAAAAAAGTAAATTAAATTATGATTTTGTTAGGAAACTTTAATATATTATAGTTTTTTTATTGGTATAAATTAAATGCGAAATTTTCATTAAGAAAAAATATCTTTTAATTGGATATATCATATAAGGATATTCTTGAAAATATAAATGAGTTACATAAGTAAATTTGATAATTAAAATTAAAATGTAGGGTGTAATGAGCAAGTAGGGTGAACAAAGAAAATGGTAGGGTGACAATAGTCGCACCCAAAACATATTTATATCAACGACATTCCTAACTGCCATGGCTTGTAACAATTCCAGACCAAGAAGTTCCACATGAATTTCAGAATTGACACTCTTTATCGTAAGTAAATCTGGCAATGAATTCACCTTTTTCATTACGCAAGACATCTCTCACACCACTACGAGTTGCTGACCGTAGAAAATTTCGGTATTGAAAATTCATTAAATCGAGAAATTTTTCAGTGCTCCCGTCAAACCACGTCATCACTCTGACATGGTTTGACACTCCAATGAAATTTTAACACCTGGATTTTTAATTGAAACCATAATTTCTTCATTTGTGAAAAGTCATTTTTGGGTCTTCCACCATTGCCTCTGTTGTCTTCCTCTCAAGGCTGTTTGGTTTCTCACAGACCTGTTGGAATATCACTCATTGATCCAGTCCATCATTCAAATTAATCTTGCCGAAACAGAAAAAGGTCATGCAAGTCAGCAAACGAAAATCTCCAATCAACAATTGGAGGTCCATTTTTGATAACATCGCATCTAGATGCCTCTACGAGATGATACATCATGTCCTTGAAGATGATAAAACCATTGGCGGATTATAACAAGATCGAAAAGAGCAATAGCATGAGAGTCGAAATAAGCAGCAAGAATGCCCGAAAGCTTATTGAGAAGACTCTGAAAGTTGCAGACTCTCCCAAAAGAAAACTTTCGCTTTTTGATATTTTGTATAGAGATCAAAACCATGCTATAGCTATCACATATATAAATCCCAGACTCGTGTATCAATTCTTGGTGTTCATTAATAATTTGACAAACCAAAATAAAATTTTAATTATAAAGACTTATCTCAAAGCTTCAAGAATCCAATTAATCAATGAAATATATGTGAGATTTTCAATTGTAATTGACCCAATCAATAGGATTATACAAGTTGCTGAAGTTTTGTGGTCGTGGCCCTAAATACAAAACTGGGCTCAACATCATATGATGATAAATTTGCAGAAGATGAAGAGGATGGAGATGAACATTTGCAGAAGTTTAAAAGGACCCAGAATAGTCTTTGATGAGACAACTAAATATAGAATTAACAAAATAGAGAGTCAGGTGTTAAAATTTCATTGAAAGGACAAACCATGTCAGAGCGCTGACGTGGTTTGACGGGAGCACTGAAAAATTCATTAAATCAAGCTGGGCCCGTGTTATTCGATCCAAAAAATAAAAAAGCTGGGCAGTGTTAAAGTACCACTCTACACTTTTTTTTTTTTTTCTTGACTTGTGAGTTGTGAGTGGAAGACTTTTCTCTTAATTATCTTGATTTACCATCCAAATTATCCAAATTATTACTGTGGAAGGCATTAGTGTTAATACTTCAGAAATGCAGCAAACTCTCATCTCTTTCTTTTGCTTCGTCTTCCTGCTGGCTTTCTCATCCAAAGTCCTTTGTGAAAACCAGAACACCTGCAGAGAATTGAAGTGTCGGAAACATGGCCCAGCTATCCGATTCCCTTTTAGCCTCAAAGGTAGCCACCCAGAAAATTGTGGGTATCCTGGGTTTCTTGTATCCTGCAATGAAAAGCGGGAAACCATTCTTGAGCTGCCAATCCCAGTCAAATTCGCAATCAAAACCATAGACTATGAGAATCAGTATATCCAGCTATATGACCCAGAAAATTGCTTGCTGGTGAAGCTATTGAAAGTCTACAACATGCCAATCTCTCCCTTCAACTACTCAGAATACCAGATGACTAACATTACTTTATTCAATTGTTCTTCAGCTGAAAGGCAACGGGCGAACAATAAAGTCCCCTGTTTTGAAGGCCCTGCTGGCTACCAAATTTATTCGCTTGATTCGGAGGATGACACCAGACTCATTCCCCTTCTGTCTTGCACAAAGATGTATGATTATTCATCAGTTCCATACAGCTCGTATGAGCCTGCAAATCTTTATGTGGAATGGTCAGAACCAAGTTGTAAACGATGCGAAGCACAGGGCAACAAATGTGGACTGAAGAAAAATGGCACCGAAAGTACTGAAACTGAATGCCTTTATAGGAAAGGAGGTAAAAGAGCAACATACATTTGGCTACACATTCCAATCACACATTCACATCATGATTATTCCTGTATTCATGAAATGAGAGATATACATATTAGCATGTGCATATGACTGTTCATTTCGCATATTTGCATAAGAAATAATGGAATAGAAACTTAAACAATCGGTACAAGAAGGAATATGAAGCTCAGTAATTAGTTGCATTTTACATCTGAGAATGCTATCACCTAGACTCCTTTGCTCCTTACAATGTGATAGCATTTATGTATTATGTCCTAGTAATAGTTCATAACTCGCATACATAATTGATTTGTCAAACATGGTAGTCTGATTTTGCTATATCTTCTACAGGTTCACAAAAAAAGTTAGTAGCAACAGGTGAGTTGTTTGACAGTTTGACTAGCTTCTTCGTTTGTTTCATGTCGATATTTAGTGGCAATATTTACTGACAGCATAAATTTGCAGGTGCATCCCTGGGTTCATTTGTACTCGTACTACTTGTCGCTGCAGTTTATCGTGTCTACAGTTCTGACAGGAAAGAAAAGGAGAATCAATTAAAAATTGAAGTATTTTTAGAGGATTACAGAGCACTCAAACCAAGCAGATATTCTTATGCAGATATTAAGAGGATTACAAATCATTTCAAGGATAAATTAGGCCAAGGAGCCTATGGGACTGTTTTTAAGGGAAAACTTTCTGCTGAATGTTTTGTTGCGGTGAAAGTCCTCAATAGTACTAAGGGGAATGGGGAAGAGTTTGTAAATGAAGTAGGAACAATGGGACATATCCACCATGTCAATGTGGTTCGATTGGTTGGATTCTGCGCGGATGGATTTAGACGAGCTCTTGTTTATGACTTCTTACCTAATGGTTCACTACAAGATTTCTTATCATCAGCAGGCAATAACAATTCTTTCCTGGGTTGGGGTAAGTTGCAAGATATTTCTCTTGGAATAGCAAAAGGAATTGAATATCTGCACCAAGGATGCAATCAACAGATCCTACATTTTGATATCAAACCCCATAATGTTTTGCTAGACCATAACTTCAACCCAAAGATTTCTGATTTTGGTTTGGCCAAGTTATGTTCCAAGGATCAAAGTATAGTGTCAATGACTACCGCCAGGGGAACGATGGGGTACATTGCACCTGAAGTGTTCTCCAGGAACTTTGGAAATGTGTCCTATAAGTCAGATGTCTATAGCTATGGAATGGTACGGCTTGAGATTGTAGGAGGGAGAAGGAACTTTGGTTCAACCACAGAGAACACCAATGAAGTTTACTACCCAGAATGGATCTATAATCTTCTTGAAGAAAAAGTTGACCTACCTATCAATGTAAGGGAAGAAGGAGATGCTAAAATTGCAAAGAGACTTGCAATTGTAGGTCTCTGGTGCATTCAATGGCACCCTGCAGATCGTCCTTCTATGCAAAGGGTGGTTCAGATGTTGGAAGGAGGAGAAAACTTAACCATGCCTCAAAATCCTTTTGCCTCTCAGGGTCCAGCAGGAACAAATACAAGTGCACCTTCAAGAAATTTAAATCTCCAACTAGAAGTAATTCCTGAGTTAGAACAGTAATATCTATGTTTAGAGACTATATACATACTTGATGTGTGTTAAGTAGTCAATTGAGTTATCTGTGCATGAGTCCCATAGAAATGTATTTAGGTAGTTCTAAAATTGTCAGTTTAGTTCTCATATTTCAAGTTTGGATTCTGAATACACTATTTACCCTATAGGGTATCTAAGGTACTACTTATATGTGTTGTATTAAGCAAGTAAGCACACATGCTTCCCTTCAAGATCGAGTATTGATCTTGCCATACACCTGCAGGTGGTCAAGGATTTCTATATATGCCGAGTTTGTTATAGGCCAGGAGTGCTCCTATGCCACCAGCCTGGTTCTAATTAAAGATTTCACACCCATGGATCAAGGGAGAGTTCGATCAATCCTGTTATATATGCTCGGGAAAACACCTACCCAAGTTAATTTGCTAAACAATTTGATTTTCCTATTTAACAGTCAATTCCCATCATCTAGTTCCTATGATATTTCAGGGTAACACGTCTTCATAAGAATCAGACACCTATCCAAATCACAAGTTTTACGATCCAGAATTCTAATCATGTCTTGTTCGACAGAAAATCAATCACCGTCCACATCAGTTATATAGACTGTATTTACCCCTCCCACAAGTCTGGTAAATAGGTCATTGAAACTCCTTCTGAAGGATCTTGTTGTAGCGCTATGCTGTACTCTCTAGCAACCAGACATCATTCATTCTTTTTATT
The DNA here is from genome assembly GCA_024704745.1 of Rosa lucieae. Classification (NCBI taxonomy): domain Eukaryota; kingdom Viridiplantae; phylum Streptophyta; class Magnoliopsida; order Rosales; family Rosaceae; genus Rosa; species Rosa lucieae. The sequence continues at coordinate 24,792,923 of CM045492.1, forward strand.
TATTTTATTTTTTTCGGTTCCACATATGAAATTGACCACAATTTTGCATGCGCATAGCCCACTTGTTTCTCGAGAAGGGATGGGAAACACGCTCAGTTTCATTTGATTGAATAGTTGACCCAGCTCCTTGTTGTTTGAAGAAAACCTAGGAAGCAAACAGCATAGAAACACAAAAGCGTTTAATCCCAATAATAAGGCAAGATTAAGGCAAAAACCCTAACTTAGTCCCAAACCCTATTTGCTCAAAAACAAGAAAGGGACAACCCTCAAATTGCATCAGCCTTTTGTTAAACTTGCATCAGTATTTACTATGGAATTGGAGGTTTGTACTGAAGGCAAAAGAAAAAAGCTTTCACACATAAGTTCAGCCCACCCCAAGTCCCCAAGTTCAGATCCAGACATCCTGTTGCAAGTTGCATGAATCATTGCACTCGGAGAAGATAAGATAAAAAAAGATCGTTGGAAGTCATAACATGCTAGCTAAAAAACTTGAAGAAGTCTTTGAACGAAATTTCCCATGGCATAAATTAGTGAAGTTCAGCATTTTTCATATCTTTGTTTACGACGATGGATGGATAAAACAAAACGTCAAATTCACAATGCAAATTTCCTTTCTAATTTACTCCACTGCACCTGCCAGTCACCAGAACAGTACTTATGTTGAATTTGACGTTTTGTTTCAACGTTAGCATTTTATTTTATGAAAAATGCTGACTCCTTTTTACCCACATGGGATGCGACTTTTCATCAAAGATATACCAAACAATAATCCATTGTATCTTGACTTGGAACAGCGAACAGCCATGTTTGCATCATAGATCAACATTGAAGCCCAGAGTCGGTCAGTCAGATCCCAAATGCTAACACCTTCATCTTAGTGGCATGTTAAGGTTTTTTTTTTGGTTGGGTTGGGGGGTGGGGGTGTCACAATTTTGAATAACTTTCAAACTGTTGTAAAACGATAGTAAAAGAATTTGAGAGAGGGAGAGTTTAGACACCAAGAATGAAGTATGAGAAATGGAGTGATTTTATTCATCTCACAATGAGGTTTATATAGGAGTACCTCAGGTTTACGAAAGGTAACTATTTAACGATTACATCAATCACTCGTCTGATTATAATCAATCAATCGCTAATTATATTTTGTTAATCACCAATCAATCTTAATTGACGTATATCACGCAACACTAATTGCTATTACATGAATAGCCACATTAATATTTACAACACTCCCCCTTGGATATTCCATGTCAATAGTGTTGCCCCTGCTATGCGCTTCTAAGTTGCCTCTTCAAAAAACCTTGCCAAGTAATAAAAACCCTGTGGGAAAAAACAACCTTGGTCGAAGGAGAAAAAGAGCACAACGCGCTTGAGTGTGGAGTAGCAGTATCACAGCTTCAGAGATAGGTGGAGTCTTCTTATCAGCACCATAAGTAGGTAGTATGTCTACGAGAGGGATGCATTAGATTTTCTACACCAAAACCTTGCCCGGTAAACCCAGTGGGAGAAACCCGTGGTCGAAGGAAAAAGATGAGCAAATGCATATATATGTCGAATCAAAGCATCTTCTGGATGTAGTAAGTGGGGTGACCATGCTAAAGAAGTGCCTCGTCAAAACCTTGCCAGGTAACAAAACCCAGTGGGACAAAATAACCCTGGACGAAGGACAAAAAGAGTACACGATGGTCAAGTGGGTATGCTTCAGGATACTCCCCCTGATTTCGACTCCCCCTGAAAATTACATGTTAGGTAATTCAGATAGTTTACGTAGACCAATACCTTGAACATGCTTCTGGAATGTAGACTTTGGTAGTGACTTGGTAAAGAGGTCTGCATGACTGTCTTCAGATCAAATCTGCTTAACTTCAATCTTCTGATGCTCTTGTTGTTGCTGATTGAAGGAGAACTTCGGTACAATATGTTTGGTGTTGTCTCCTTTGATGAAACTCATCTTTATCTGCTCTATGTAAGCAGCATTATCCTCGTAGATAATGGTTGGTTCATCAGTGGTGGAATGCAGTCCACATGTGCTTCGAACATGCTTTGTACGGCTTTCAGCCATGTACATTCACATACTGCTTCGTGAAGAGCTAGTATCTCAGCATGATTCGAAGAGGTAGCAACAAGTGTCTATTTCGTAGACCTCCAAGAAATTGCAGTATTCCCAATGGTAAAGACATAACCAATCTGGGACATGCCTTGTGCGGGTCTGATAGATAGTCTATATCAGCATATCCAACAAGGCGAGCATCATTCTGAGGATCAAGGGGGTTTGATCCATTCCTTGATGCATAGGGATAGAATAAGCCCATATCCGCTGTACCTCTAAGGTAGCGAAAAATGTCTTTTATGCCATTCTAGTGGCGGCGTGTTGGCGCAGAGCTATATCTAGCTAACAAGTTCACATCGAATGAGATGTCCTATCTAGGGCATTGAGCCAAGTACAATAATGCGCCTATTGCACTTAGATATGGGACTTCTGGCACCAATATCTCTTCGTTATCATTTGCAGAACGATACGGTTCTCTCTAGACTTTAGACGACCATGGGTGTGCTTGCTTTTAACCTCATTAAAGCATCTTAACATCTTCTGGATGTAATTTGGTTGATGGACCAAAATTTCATCTGCACTGTGCTCGGGCTCCAGGTCGAGACAATAATTTGTTCTCCCAAGGCCTTTCATCTCAAATTCCAACTTCAGGTGCTTTGCGGTTTCCTTGATCTCTTCAGAGTATCGATCAAATTCATGTCATTGACATAGACCGCCACAATTCCAAACTAGGAACTTGTTTCCTTAATAAACACGCATGGGCATAGTTTATTATTCACATATCCATCCCGATTAAATATTCACTTAGACGGTTATACCACCTCCGTCTGGATTGTTTCAATCCATAAAGTGAACGCCTCAAAACTAATGAAGAGCGTGTTCCGTGGTCTAGAACTATTTGCATCGGGTATATTAAGTCCTTCTGGAACTTTTATGTATATCTCTGTGTCGTGATCCCCATAGAGATAAGCTGTGACCACATTCATAAGCTGCATATTCAGTTTTTCGGAAACTACCAAACTGAAAAGGTAGTGGAACGTTATGACGTCCATTACGGGAGAATACGTCTCCTCGTAATCAACCACAGGGCGTTGAGAAAATTATTGCGCCACTAGACGAGTCTTGTGTATCACAATCTTGTTTTTCTCATTACGCTTCCTTACAAATACTACGGGTTTAACATGGGGAGGTGTAGGAACAACAGGTCCAAACACCTTTCTCTTTGTCAAGGAATCTATTTTGACTTGTATTGCTTATTTCCTGGTTAGCCAGTCGTCTTTTCATTGATATTGATCAACAAAGCAAGGTTCGAGGTCATCGCATATTATAGTTTCGGTGGCCACCGCAAATACTAATATATCATCGATGATAATCTCAACCCGATTCCAAATCTCACTAAATTTACCGAGTTTCTCTATTCTCGGGAGTGGGTTCAAATGTTGGAGCGTCCCCCAACATCGTCTCTTCTAGGACAGACCCATAATCCGGATTTATCTCATGAGATGGATCGGTTTTGAGATTGCGATGTCAAGAGGATTCGTTTGTGCCAAGTTTACCCTCTTCTAGGGAAAAGAATCATTCGAACCTAATAGTCTACCTCACTTCAGGGCAGAGACATATGACTGGTTAGCCGCCATGATCGTACCTCGTCCATCTGGGACGACACATCCTACAGGGACGTCTATCCTTACAGGCACATTTGCAGCAGGTATATATGATCTCGTCACTTTAGCTAGATCAGAGAAAGCGTCTGGCATATTTTGGGCTACACTCTGTAGATCTAGAATTCTCCGCACTTCATTATCACATTGTACGGTTCGGGGATCAAGATGAGACATAGTGGGGACATTCCACGTATTCCACGTCGTTCATCAGGAACAGTAACGTTCTTATCTCCCCCTAACGGCTGGAAGACTGTCTCATCAAAGTGACAATCCGCATTTCTAGCGGTAAAGAGATCGCCTGTCAAGGGCTCGAAAGAGCACATAATGGATGGGATTCATAATCGACATGTATGCCCATCCTTTGTTGAGGACCCAAGTTTGTACGTTGTGACGGCACAATTGGCACGAGGACTGCATACCCAAATGCGTGTAAGTGCGAAACATCAGGTTCGTACCCAGTCACCAGCTGTAACGCGGAGTAAGGTTGGTAGCAGTGGGCCTCAACGGGACCAACGTAGCTGCATGCAAGATTGCATAGCTCCATGAAGAAATTAGAAGCTTGGTGCGCATTACCAAGATTCTATCTGCGAGACCATCTTGGGTGTGAACATAGGGAACTATATGTTCAGCATCAATCCCAAGGGATATGCAATAATCATCGAAAGACTTCAATGTAAACTCTCCGGTATTATCAAGTCTTATAGACTTTATGGGATAATCCGAGTGGTGAACCCTCAATTTCATGATCTGGGTGAGAGTTTAGCAAAAGCAGTATTTTCTTATGGACAGTAGTGTAACATGTGATCACTTTGTCGATACATCAACCAAAACCATTAATATTTAACTGGTCCACATGGTGGTTGGATATGTCCACAAATTTCCCTTGCATTCTGTGCAGAAAAATGGTGGTGTATGTACTAGTCTTTGCATATGATGGTCTAGTATTAAATATTCTTAACGAGTATGGCATAGTGTGTCATTATATACAGGACCCTTATTCAGAAGGGGTTGCACCTACGATGAGTTGAGGATACAGTGCATCATACTTTGACCTGGGTGTCCCAAAAGGTCATGCCATAGCAAGTAGTTGCTTGAATTAGTTAGCTTCTAGCTAACAGATTTCAATTTCTCCAATGTACGCTTCTGGCTGCACACTCGGAGGTTATACAAAGATATTCCACGCATTTTTCTCAGTGGTTTCAGCGTGATAACCGTTGGTTCGAATATCCTTAATACTCGATAACGTTCTTCTGGAACGTGGAGAATATAAGGCCTCATTAATGGTAAGTTCAGTACCATTGGACAGCATAAAGTAGGCTTTGCCATAGCCCTCTATCAGGTTGGATTGCCCTGATACGGCTGTCACAGAGGTATGAATAGACAATAAGTTTGAAAAATATCTCCGATCTGGGAGTATGGTGTGCGTAATAGCACTTTTAACCAGACAACAAACTTCCCCACAGAATATGCCTATTCATTTATTTAATTCAATGGATCACATGTATGAATAAGTTTATTGAATAAAATATATTCGAACATAACCACATTTCTATAATCCAAAATAATTGAAAACATAAATCACCAAAATCCGAAGATGTTTCATTCATTAAGATGAAATAGATATGGCACAAGGGGCCAATTATACCCATGTCTTCGAGTTCTAATCCTCGGTATGTTCAGTAACTGCCTGAAAATCCGTGATCTCTAGTGTGGAATCAATAGAAAATGACCATTTAATAAAGTTGGTATTTCGAGTTCCGCGACCGGCGTAATACTCATCTATTGTTTCGGCTATCGCACAACAGGTGCGGGACTAGCAGTCAATTCCTCCACATTGATAACAAAGATCATGCTGATTCTGGTAGCGACAGGCCGGACCAGTGTTCCTTTCAACTCAAGCTTGTTGAGTTAGGGCATCACGGTTCCCACAAAGTGGGCCTTGGCCACGTGGATGACGGTCATATGGGTTTTTTTTTTGTTTGCTTCAAGCAAGAAAATGGTCATCTGATGGTGAAAGTGCTCTTCCAGAGCAACCCAAAGAGTCTGTGTATCCTCTTAATCGGGTACATAACTTAGAGTTCTCTCTCCATATGTTTCTTTATGAACATTATGGCACTTGCCTTAAAAGCCTTAGTGACGACATTGTCAATATCGATTGTTGATCTTATCTTCTTTACAGTCAGATGAATTTTCACATCTTGAGTTCACTTTAGATAGTTTCTTCTGGAGATCCAAAGCAACAAAGTCAAACATGTTGAGATTTGACATTTCTTACAGGAAGGGAACAAATAATATTAATGCTTTGGGTAATATCATCCATAAGCAAGTAATGAGAACTTCAGGTTCTATAACATGGTATGAAAAACGGATTAGACATGTACAATCTACTGGTTTTATCATGTGTGATGAATTTATGAAGGAAACTTCAAGTTTCTTAAATGGCATTATCGAAACTATAAATTCGATTTATGTATGAACTACTGGTTCATTTAGAACTTCTAGTTCATTAGGTACCTGCATTTTCTATACATATATTCTAGTGTGAAAATTTAGACAAGTAACATAATAATATTGAATTGAGAAAATTGAAATAATCTCACAAATTTGGATAAATAAAAATCACAAATCAATTGAGATATTAATTGCATGCTACTAATTTAACAGATTAATTATCACACAATTATGTGAATAAATGCTTCTGGCAATTAATTACACATATTAAATATGGTGAATCTATTTACAATATGAAATCATTTTTCCTTTTATTTTTGATTCTGCTGGACCAAAGAATGAGTGGGCTTGATAGTGAAGCCTATCGGGCTTAGTCTGCGAGCTTGTGACCCGGGCTTTCATGCATAAGTCAAAGAGTATGTGAGGCCTGCTGGGTTGCTAGGTCCTGCAGAGGGAGAGTGGGCCTACTGGGCTCAAACTGGTCTGCCAAGGAATGAAAAGTTATTACTCAACCCCTTCGGTAACTCCAATTGAATACGACCAGGTAAGGAAGGATGAGGTTTAGGTGGAGCGAGGCTCACTTAAGTACACGGCCTCATCTGAACCTTGCCTAGACATCGCATCCAACTGGATGAGCCTAGTTTGAGAAGATTCATAACTTTTGTCATGGCAACATGTAGTGAGCTTCTATTCTGGCCTTGCAACTTGGGCCTGAGCTTCTGGCTCTGATTTGTTGTTGTGACTTTGGGCTTGATTTGAGCTTCTGACTCAGCCTCATTTAATATTCACCATTAACCTGTTTTTTTTTTCTTCTTTAAATGCTTCTGGCATTAACGCTTCATTAACCCCATAAATATTACATAATCATTATGGCAATAAACTTAATGTACAGCATTAAGAAATTGTAATGAAGTAAATAAATATCATAAAGTCAATAATGAAATCATTATGGTGATGAGCGTAATATATGGCATTAACAGGAAATGATGCACATTATTATGGCAATGATTTGAATAAACGCTTCTGGCATTATAGTAATATTAAATAGGAATCCTACATGTCAATGTGTCATGGTATATGTCAATCAAATCCAAAAACATGAACAAATATATATGACAGATATATATGTATCAACCAAATAAATTAATAGAGTAAATTTGGGGGTTCATGCATCATGGTGATTGTTCATATAATCAAGTTTGAAAACATGAATTAAAATTAGAATTTGGAAAACATTACTTGATGAAGAGCGGATGAATCTTCAGTTTATATGTGCAGAACTGAGTAGGTTGTCTTCTCAGCCAATCCAAGAGCTATTCGCCTTTTCTGGACAGCTCCCACTTCGAATGGTGTACAGGTCTCAAAATGACTCCAATAAGGCTGAAATTTGGAGGGCAGATAGACGAGGCAGAGATGAACAACTTTGATGAAGGAAATATTTTGATCTGAGGTCCCGATCAAGAGGTTTAGGGGCGTGAAAACAGGCTGCAGCAGGGGGGTTTTTTTTTTCTCTGGCTATGGCTTGGGTTAGAGCTTCGTGCTGATAACGTGTTGTAAAACAAGAATGAAAGAATTTGAGAGAGGGAGAGTTTAGACACCAAGAATGAAGTATGAGAAATGGAGTGATTTTATTCATCTCACAATGAGGTTTACATAGGAGTACCTCAGGTTTACGAAAGGTAACTATTTAAAGATTACATCAATCACTCGTCTGATTATAATCAATCAATCGCTAATTATATTTTGTTAATCACCAATCAATCTTAATTGGCGTATATCACGCAACACTAATTGCTATTACATGAATAGCCACATTAATATTTACAACACAAACTTCCTTAGTTATCAATTATCAATCTATACTATATTTGAACTTCCTCTATATTTTTCTCAAAAAAAAAAAAAAGGAAAAGAAACTCCCTCTTGTTTTAGGGAATCAATATTTGAGAGAAAATTGATGTGTATTCTCATTGATAATAGGGGTCTCTTTATATAGAGGATTACAATACATAGAATCTGAATTGTACAAGGAAAGGTAATCATACAATGAGTAAATATCTATAAGATAGTCTCCGAGATTATCTCTAATTAAAACTCTATTACCACTAGGTCAAGTAACCTACCTAGAGTTTGGGCCAAACACAAAATATAGATTTACTTGAACACTCCCCCTTGTGTTGCCCAAACGCGGTGCTTTTCTCGTTGCCTCACTAAAAACCTTGCCGAATAACAAAAACCCAGTGGGACAAAAATAACCTTGGTCGAAGGGGAAAAAGAGCACAACACACCCTTCACGTTTCGAGGTGAACACGTAGACATCTCTCCCTGATGTTTGCGCCTCCCCCTGATGACAACGATCATGGGAGTTCAGATAACCTTTGCAAGCCAATTCTTGTCACATGTTTACGTAGATTTGGGCAATGACTTAGTAAACAAGTCTGCCATATTGTCCTCAGATCGAACCTGGTTCACTTTGATCTTGAGGTGCTTCTATTGTTGCTGATTGTAGAAGAATTTAGGCGATATGTGCTTGGTGCTGTTGCCTTTGATGTAACCTTGCTTCATTTGTTCAATGCAAGCAACATTATCCTAAAAAATGCTTGTTGGCTCATCTGTGGAAGACTTCAGACCACAATTGCTTTGAACATGCATAACTATGGATCGAAGCCATATACATTCACGAACTGATTCGTGAAGAGCAATAACCTCCGCATGATTTGAAGAGGTAGCGACTAAGGTCTGCTTTGTAGACCTCCAAGATATTGCAGTCTTTCCCACGGTGAATACATAACCAGTTTGGGAATGACCTTTGTGCGGGTCAGAGAGGTATTCAGCATCAGCAAAACCCTCCAAAACACTTATATCACTTTGGGATGGGGAGATGGAACGTAGTCCACCATGTGTGACGTCCCTGGCACTTGATGGGTCCGAATCCATCGTCTCTTTGTAGGGATAGAACAAGCTCATATCAATCGTACCACTTAGGTATTAGGTATCGAAAGATATCTTTAACACTAGTCCAATGGCCTCGTGTTGGCGCTAAGCAATATCTAGCTAGCAAGTTCACAGCAAATGAGATGTCCGGTCTTATGCATTGTGCTAAGTATAATAATGCGTCTATTGCACTTAGGTAGGGCATTTCTGCCTCTAGAACTTCTTCATCGTCATCTTTTGGAAGGAATGGGTCCTTCTTTGGATCAAGACTACGGACGACCATTGAGGTGCTTGAAGGCTTAATCTTGTCAGTGTTAAAACGCCTAAGCATCTTTTGGGTATAAGCTGATTGATGAATCAGGATACCATCTCATAGTGCTCAAGTTCCAAACCAAGGAAAAACCGCGTTTTCCCAAGATCATTCATCTCAAACTCGGATTTCAAGTGTTCAGCGGTTTTCCTTAACTCTTTAAGAGTGCCAATTATATTCATGTCGTCGACATAAACCGCTACTATTGAAAATCCGGAACTTGTCCTTTTTATGAACAGACATGTGCATAGTTCATTGTTGACATATCCCTTACCAATCAAGTAGTCACTTAGACGGTTATACCACATCCGTTCAGATTGTTTCAATCCATATAGTGAACGTTTCAACCTTATAGCAAACACGCTCCGTGGTTTAGAGCCACTTGATTTGGGTAACTGAAGTTCATCAGGAACCTTCATGTATATTTTTGTACCTAGATCCCCATATAGATACGCAGTAACCACAACCATAAGCTGCATGTTCAGTATTTCAGAAACTACCAAATTGATAAGGTAGAGGAATGTAATGACATCCATTACGGGAAAATGGGTCTCCCCGTAGTCGATTCCAGGGTGTTGTGAGAAGTCTTGAGCCACAAAGCGAGCTTTGTACCTTACAATCTCGTTTCTATCATTACACTTTCTAACGAATACCCATTTATGACCAACTAGTTTGGTGTTGGGCGGTATTGGTACAACCTTTCCAAATACCTTTATTTTCGCTAGAGAATCAAGTTCTGCCTGGATTGCATCTTTCCATTTTGGCTAATCAGCTCTATGTTGGCATTCATCAACGGAGCGTGATTCGATGTCATCGGTATCAATAATCTCACGCGCTATGGAGTACGCGAATACATCATCAATGATGATGGAGCTTCTTTCCCACGTCCCTTGTACATTAGTGTAATTTACAGAGATCTCTACGTTCTCAGGTATAGGTTCTGACATTGAGGCATCCCTCAATGATGTCTCTTAGACATAACCATAATCCGAAACATTCTCATGGGACGGATTTTGAGTATCGATGATCAAAGGATTTGTTTGTGCCTCATTCGCTCTCTTTCTAGGGCAAGTATCCTTCGAACCAATTGGTCTACCGCTCCACATTATTGCCATTCTGGGCAATGGCGCCATCTCCTAGTGTCACAGGAGTGGCATTATATCCAGTATTCGGGACATCGATCCTTGCAGGTATGTGTGATCTCGTTACTTTGGCAACATCAGAAAATGCATCAGGCAGAGTGTCTGCTACGTTCTGGAGCTCGATTATTCTTCGCACTTCAAGTTCGGAATGTGCGGTACGGGAATCGAGATGAGACATAGTAGGGACAAATCACGACAATTCATGTCGTTCCTGTTGAACATCTATGTTTTATCTCCCCCTAACGATGAGAAAACTATCTCATCAAAGTGACAATCCACGAATCTAGCGGTAAAGAGATCACCTGTCAAGGGTTTAAGATAGCGGACGATAGTTGGAGATTCATAGCTAACATAGATACCCATTCGTCGTTGTGGACCCATCTTAGTACATTGTGGCGGCGTAATAGGCATATAAATGGCACACCCAAAAATGTGTACGTGCGAGACATCTGGCTCGTACCCAATCACTAGCTGTAACGCAGAGTAAGATTGGGTTGCAGTGGGTCGTAGATGAATTAGCGTCACTGCATGCAATATTGCATATCCCCAAGCTGAAACAGGGAGACTAGTGCACATAACCAATGTCCGTGCTATCATCTGTAGTAGTTTGATAGTGGCTTTCGCAAGACCATTTTGGGAATGAACATGGGGAACTGGATGCTCTACATCAATCCCTAGTGACATGCAATAGTCATCGAACATTTTCAATGTAAACTCCCCAACATTATCAAGTCGAATTGACTTAATGGGATGGTCAGGGTAGTGAGCCCGTAGACGGATAATCTGGGCGATGAGTTTAGCATAAGCAGCATTTTGAGTAGACAATAGCGCGGCATGTGACCAGAGTGTCGATGCATTAACCAATACCATAAAGTATTTAAAAGGTTCGCATGCTGGTTGAATTGGTCCACAGATATCCCATTGGATTCTTTGTAAGAACGGAATGAGTATTTTGGGATCCTTTGCGTAGGACGGTCTCGGTCCTAATTTCCTGAAGGAACAGGCTTTGTAAAATGAGCGAGGGGCCTTAGAAGAAAACAATGAGGATTTTGGTTAGGCCTGCTATTAAAAGCAAAATGTGTGACTACATCACCCATCATAGCGTTGGAACCATGGAAAGTGGCATTCATGGCGTCTTGGCCATGGGAAGAAACATTCAAGGCATCATGACCATGGGGAGGATCATCCATGGCGTCATGGCCATGATGCCATGGTTGGCGCTATTTATAGCATTGTCACAATGGATGTGGGCGGCCCTATGGCTGCACAAGACAGCTGCAGCGCCAGAGGCTGGTGTTGTTGCTGTCTTGCTAAGTCCGAGAATCAATTTTTGATTCTTGCTTCTTCTCACTCTGAAGAATGGATGTCCGTGTGAAGTCTTTAGTATACGTAGCATCATATCACGACCAGGATGTCATAGTCTATCATGCCAAAGCCAGTATGTGTCAGAATCCAAGAGATCTTCTTTTATGACATTATTGGATTCAATTGGTCAAATTGTAGTGACATAAAGTCCACTAGATTGACACATAAGCTTCTCTAAGATGCGCTTCCGTCTGCAATCATTAGAGGTAATGCAAAGGAACTCTTTTCCGTTCTCAGTATGTGTTTCCGCATGGAATCCGTTGGCTCTTATATCTTTAAAGCTCAATAAGGTTCGATTTTCCTTAAGAGTTTAGAGAACTTCTGAGACTTTAATCAAGGTGCCATTTGGCAATAAGAATTGGGTCATTCCATGTCCTTGAACCAAACCTGATGGCCCAGCCATCGTAGTCACAGAGGAATATGTGGGCAACATTTCTAAGAATAATAGCCTATGGCGCTGAATGGTGTGCGTAGTCACACTATCCGCAAGACATTGTAGTTCTCCAGAATCCATTCCTAAAAGAGAACCTCGTAATTAAAAAAAAAATAGTCATAAAGAAAAGAACTCAACTTTTATTAATAAGCCAAACGAAATTACATCATTGTTTCTTTGACCAAAGAAAATCTAATCCAATAAACTAGCTAATGCAAAACAATGGTAGTCGTCTAACTTATTTCGGTAATTCCGATGCAAATGTGACCAGGTGAGTAGAGAGATGTCGGTGGAGCGAGGCTCACTTAAGTATCACTAATCTCAAAACTTTCCTATATATCACGCTTACATTGAGTACGCCTACTTTGAAGAAAGAGTAATATCATTGGCTTGTACTACAGAAATAATATGGTAATTGCCTACATCTCTTGGAAAATAAAAGGACTTAATCAAAATCGCCAGTTTCTTGGCCCTTGACGTCGTCCACCCTAAGAGCAACATCATCCTCTTGATCTTCTTGCTCCATGTAGTGCGCCTCCCTTGCTTCACGATACGGCTTATATGCGTTTGCTACATTCTGGGATACTCTACATGCTTTGGCCCAATGTCCAGTTGACCCACATCGAAGAAAAACATCATTATGGTCAGGCTCCCTTGATTGAGGTGCCTTTGGGGCATGATTTGGACCACCATTGCTCTTGGTGGCGTCACCACCATGGTCAGAGGCTCCGCCTCTCTCTCTCTCTCTCTCTTCACACGTTGACCTCCACGGTTTTGTGAGCGCCTCTCTTAGTTGTTTCCTTCCTCTTTAAGGAGAATATATGGACCAGAACATCCAGAATTGTCCTTTTTCTTAGGGTTTCGCTCCTTGCATCCTCCTTTGGGGGTGAGACTATAGTTAGACTCCGGAATAGACTTGGTTCTCACGGGTCTAGCATTATAGTTCTTCACAATGATATTGTTATGCTTCTCAGCAACATTCATAGCACCAATAAGCTCATGAAACCTTGTGATACGTCCTGCATTCACATCAATCCGATAATTCTTAGAAATCATCAGTGCAGAGACGGGGAAGGTAGAGAGAGTCTTCTCAATCAACATCGTATCAGTTATGGTTTTGCCACAAAACTCCATCAACGACTTGATACGAAGGGATTCCGAGTTATAATCAAGAACAGACTTGAAATCACAGAAGAGGAGGCTATGCCATCTCACTTCTATATCAGGAAGCAGGGAGTCACGAACGTTGCCAAATCGCTGCTCAAGTTTCACCCATAGTTTTCTGGGGTTTTCCTCGTTGAGTTATTCACTTTGGAGCACGTCATTCATGTGCCTTGTCATGAGAATGATGGCTTTGGCTTCATTTGCCTCTCTCATGGCTCTATTTGCTTCAAAAGCAGTAGCTTGTTGAGGAGTAAGCACGTCCTGACTTAGCTCTTGGATGGTTTCCAGAAGTCCATCAACCTTAAGAGGTTGGCGCACATCTCGGACCCACTTATGGTATCCTATGCCAGTTGTCTCCAATGGAACCAAGTTTAACTTGTTCAGGTTACTCATCCTGAAAAACAACACAAGATTATGGTTAGTTTCAGAGCGAAAAAGGCTACCATGAAAAACTATAAAATTTCTGAGCATAGTCGCTACCAAGAAATTAAGGATTTTCTTCGTGTAGTCGCTTCCAAGAAAATCCGATTCCAAGAGGGGTTTTGGATTAGATGGAAACAACGATGTATGTGGTCGATCGTTTTCTTCTCAACAAACTCTAAGTTTGGAGGACTCTACAAGCTCCAAGCTTGGAGTGAGCACGAACCCCCACAGTTCAGCTTTTGGTCTCCCCTATGAAGAAGAAAGGGGGGTAGAAGAAGGGAAGTTGCAAGTCCCCGATAAAAAGAAGAGAAATTGAATTAAAAAAAATCTAAAAAAAGGGAAACTTTTAGAAAAAAAAAAAAAAAAAACCTCTAAATAGGTGGTTGGAAAATTTGGCCTAAAAAAGTTGTCAGAAAAGTTTGCCTGAGTTGACGTGGCACTGGCTACTGATGTGTCAGTCTGGTGCTGACGAGGCAAGCTGACTGGATGCTGACTGTACACTGACATGGATAGGCTCTGGGCTGACGTCAGTGGGTGTCAGGCCTGCTGCTTCTGGGCCGAGGGCTGCTGCTGCTGCTTTTGGGCCAGGGCTAGTCTTCTACTTCTAGGCCGAGCTGCGTCAGTTTCTTCTGGGCTGGGTGGGGCTGTTGGGCTGTGTAGGGCTGATGGAAGCAGGGGCTGGAAAGGCAGGCGGCGGTTCAACGGTGCAGCAGTTTCTGGTAGCCGGTTTGGTATCTTTTGGCCAGTTCTGGGGTATAATTTTTCCTGTTCCTGGAATTTGGGATCAAGAATCTTCTGATGGTGCAATATGGCGGTCGGAGGAGGAGGGAAAAAGCTTTGAATAGGGCAGAGGAATTTCTGTCACTTCTGGAGGCTAGGTCGGTGTTTTTTTGCCGGTTCTTGGGGTGGCGCCGCCGATTCTGGACTCCTAGAGTTGAGGGCTTCAAGGTGGGCGGCGGTGGTTTCTGGGATTTGAAGGCTACGAATTTAGGGTTTCAGGGTTAGGGCTTCGTGCTGATAACGTGTTTTAGGGAATCGATATTTGAGAGAAAATTGTTGTGTATTCTCATTGATAATAGGGGCCTCTTTATATAGAGGATTACAATGCATAGAATCTAAATTGTACAAGGAAAGGTAATCATACAATGAATAAATATCTTTAAGATATTCTCCGAGATTATCTCTAATTAAAACCCTATTACCACTAGGTCAAATAACCTAGAGTTTGGGCCAAACACAAAATAGAGATTTACTTGAACACCTCTTGATTTAACCTTCTATTTTTTTTATGTCAATCCATTAATATAAAATATATATATGTAACAACATATTATGCCCACCTTTTACGGGTTACGTCAAATTTGCCAATTTTCCCGCTATCGTCAATTTGAGGCAATTTTTCTGTGATTTTGTCATAATTTCTCGTCAAGCTCTATTCACATGCTAGATATGTCAATGCATTGTGGTATCTTTTTACTCCTAATAAGTTATTTGGACATGTTTCTAATTATTTTATCATGTTGTTTATGAAAATATATACCTTCACGTGATTGGTATATGAGTTGTGTTTATCATAAATTTTGATGAAATTATCGAAAAATTAGTGACAAATTGACGATAGGGGGTGTGATACCCCGGAAATTCATTATTTGTTTCCAAGGATTTTCAAGAAATTATTCTATGATCGTTGGTACGAGTGGGTAGTTCGAGGTTGAGGTGTAAGTATTTCGGACAATTATTTGCTCGAATTCTTCGTCTCAAGGTTGACTTTTTATGTGTATGGATTCTGTGAAAACTTTCTTCACAAAAGTCGTAGAGAGAGTCGATACGAGTTCGTGGACATGTGGAACGCGAAAATCGGAGTTCGTATGAAGTTTTCATTTTGGTTAAATAGCGAAAAAAATCTGAAAATATCAGAAAAATCAGAAGTTTCGAAAAAGGGAAACTTTTCTCTCTCTTCGGTCCCTAGCCTAGTTTCGCCTAGCTTACTTCGCAGGTTTTGTTCTCAGTCTTCCGACCACCATAGGTCGAGAATTTTGTCCCTATCTCTTCGCCTCACTCCCATCTACAACCATGTGAAGTTTCAAGACGTGGGTTGGCCCGTGCACGACGCAGTAAGGCCGAGAAATTTGACGGTAGCGATGCGAAAAACCCAAATCGGAGTTCACGTTTCGGCCACCATAGCCGGTGTTTCTTGAGGGCTTTTAGAGCCCAGAGGATGTAGATGCTTTCTCTCAAGGTGGCTTGCAACGATTCAAGGTGTGGACGTCGAATTTTGAAGATTGGGATTTTAGGGTTCATCGAGTTTCAGAAATTGCGAGGTAAATTCCGACCTTATGGCTTCGAATTTCACTTTATGCTAGTTATGAGATTTGAAATTGAAGTTGAGATGACGAACTTTAATGTTGGGAGTTTTGCCAAATTCTGACTTTGGTTTGGTGGCGGCGCCGCCACTGTGGTGGTGGTTTCAGACAGCTTCCAGCCACCTTTGGGGCAGTTTCTGCTCCTCATTGCAATCTACTCGTCGATGTGAGCATTTCGATATATAGTTTGTAATTTTTGCAGATTGTATGAGCAAGTTATGATTTTTACTGTTTTCGATTCGTTTCGGTTTTCGATCGACTTGTAGTTTGTTTTATTGATCGTAGAAGTGTTCCGAGGATGTTGGATGGTCTTGGATGAGGATCCAACTGTTGGATCGTCGTATAATTGGGTTTTGTGAATTGTGTGCCTTGTGTTGTATTGAGTGTGACTTTGTTGTGATTAGAGTTTGGATGATTTTGTGCTTGTCTTGGTCTTTGTGTGAAGGCGCAGCTGGAGTTAAAGGTGAGTAAATCTCACGTGGTTCATTTATGAACCGAGTTATTTAATTGTCGCAATTGATTGATAATTGTAAATCGTTTTCAAAAATAAAGATTTGTTTGAAATAATATGAACTCGATCGACTACGGTTCTTAGGGTTATGGCTCATAGGTAAAAAGAAATGAATTGAAGTATAAAATGAATTTCTTGGTTTTAAAATGTGTGAACTATAGTTGGTATTAGTGGTCATTCCTGTGTGAATGACTACGTGTATATATATATATATATATATATATTTACGTGGGATATATATTGTGGATAGTGTAACATTGATGAAGTAATGATTGAGAGTTGATTGAATTGTTATTTCGAGCATTTCTCCTACGAGTTTACAATTATCATGTTGTGTTGATTATTGTGCAAAAGTGTGTCTTGCTTGAGGAAAGTATTTGAGTCATGTGGGATTTGTTTTAAATGTTTTGTTCTAAGGGTCGAAGTGTCCGAAGTTCGACGATTTAATGATAACCGAAGTAAGATTGTTCTGAGGACGGGGGCATTCAAAGTTCGACGATTTAATAGTAACCGAAGTGCAAGATATAGTAAGGTTGAACCTCGACGGAGGTGACAGGTTACGATTTGGAGTCTGTTACAAGCGTACAGTCATGGTGGTAACTGGGTTACTGCATCATGAGTAAGTGGTCTGTTGTATGTGTGCGGTCATGGTGGTAACTGGGTTACTGCATCATGAGTACGTAGTCTATTGTATGTGTACTGTCATGGTAGTAACTATGTTACTGCATCATCAGTACGTAGTTTCGGAGAATGTTTCTGGTGTTCTTTCTTTAATTTATACATGAGATTAGGAGTATTATGAATTATATTGTTTGATTCAATTGTTTGTTTTTGTAATCTCCTAACTAAGTTGTATGCAGGAGTTGTTATGATTTAAATGGTGTGAATTTGGTGATCTCCTGAACTAAATTTCTATGCAAGGATTACTAATTTTTATCTAGTGTGATTAGGTGTTTGGTTGTATTTGTGGAGCTAAATGTTGTTGCTTTAACTTCTCTCACGAGCTGAGAAATTATAAGCATGCGTGACGTGAGTCACTTTATTTGAGTTTACTCACACGAGCTTAAAAAGCTTACCGGGTTTGTTGTTTCAACCCGGTGCACTATTCCATGGTGTAGGGTTTATTATGCAGGTTAGAATAGTAGTCGTCGAAGCTAAGGTGATGTTCCTGCCGTAGATTGGACGTAGTAGGGTGCTTTGGTTTTAGTCTTCCGCTGTGTAGTGAGTGTGGTGGGTGCATTTACATATTGGATTGTTATTAAGTTTAATTTATAAACTCTCGGTAGTGTAATATGTGACTTTAAAGAACGAGTCGGTATTGACATTGTGAGTTCGATTTGTGTAGTTGCTTAATTTAATTGAAAATTTTTCTAAGTTTCTTCTTCTGATTGTTATGTTTTCGCGTTTCGGATTTGAATTCCTTTATTCAAAATTCGGGGCGTGACAGGGGTGAATCAACAAAAATTGAAAATATTATGGCATTAAGGGATAAATACATATAAATTGCAACCCCAACTAGCCTCCGGCCCCTGATCGATCTGTCATTTACCAAGAATTGATGAGTCATAATATCATATAGTCCATCAGTTCATCCCACATAATATCCAAGAAGCTGGAGCTCCATGTACCAAATGATAAAATCTTTCGGTCGCACCTCAAAGAACTAAATTAATTAGGTATAGGTTTTGTGATCCAGGATGTGAATGAAGAGTGTGTAGCTGCCTTGGCTCATCATATGCACAGTCAGCGTTACAAAATGAAGTGGAGTCCCTCCGTGCAGGTTTGTTGGTGGTTGTACATCCAGGTTGGGATGAGATTGAAATTGAGTCAGACTGCGCTACTCTAGTTAATGCCCTTTAGAGGGATGTAGAGGACTTATCTGATTTAGGCAGGATTTTGGAAATTTTGAAAAGGTATACAGGTTCCTTTATTTTTTTTTCAAATTCTGTTTATTTATCGTGAAGTGCATGGTGTTGTCAATAGGTTAGCACACCTTACTAATAGAGCTAGGTTAGATGATTTTTGGATAGATAAGACGCCTGTTATTATTCAGAACGTACTTTATGAGGATCAATGTAATATTTCTTATGTAGCCCAAGGTTCAGGTTCTTTTTCCACCCAAGCTCTATATAAACAATAATGGCTTCCATAATCATTGACTACTTGTTCTTGATTTTGAGATTGATTTGGGACTTAATTATCAGCTAAGTATGTGGTTGGGTTGATGTTCAAATTGAAGGCTTGCAAATCCATATTTATAATTTATATAAGTTGAAACAATAATCAGAGAAAAACATGATATTAAATTGAGTTTAGTGAGCTCTGTACTTCCTGGGTCTGAGAAAGTGAGAGGTACCAAAATTGGATTGCTTCACACAAGCTTCGCACAAAGAATTGGTCTTTATTTGGTTTTTTGATGCATCAATAATGTTTAATGAGGCAAAGATTGAACTTTTTTGGAGGGAGGTGCAGTTTTGATGATGATGATGTGATGATCTTTTCTAAATTGGAATGAAATAAAGAATTTGTTACGCGCAAGAAGAAAATATGGAATATGAAAGCATGATTTGATGAATTCTTTGCTCATTTTGCTGCTCAAAAGGGAGGTTTGGCTTCCTGGATCCATGCCCAAAGACCAATTCTTGTTGTTTTTTAAGGTCTTATTGCAAGGAAGATCAAATAGCTGGGTTTGTGATGAATAGGAAATTCTTTCTCTTCTTATTTTTTTTAGTGGGTAAAATAGAAAATCGTTCAAGTAAACCCTAATTTGTGTTTGGCCCAAACTCTAGGTTACTTGCTCTAGTGGTAATATGATTAAATTAGAAGGATCTAGATTCCTATTCAATGTACGATTACTTTCCTTGTATGATTGAGATTCTATGCATTGTAACCCTCTATATAAAGAGGCCCCTATTATCAATGAGAATAGACAACAAATTCCTCTCAAATTCAGTTTATCTACAACACGTTATCAGCACGAAGCCCTAACCCTGAAACCCTAAATTCGTAGCCTCCAAATCCCAGAAACCTTTGCAACCCACCTTGAAGCTCTCAGTTCCAGGAATCCAGAACCGGTGGCGCCACCACCAGAACTGGCCGGAAAACCACCGAACCGGCCCCCGGAAGTGACGAAAATCCCCCTGCTGGGTTCAAAGGCTTCCTCACCGCCTCTTGCAGCCATACTCCACTAGCAACCTCCACCTGATCCCAGATTGATGGAACGGGAAAATTTAATCCCGAAACCGACCTGAAATCACTTGAACCGGCTGCCAGAAACGACTGCAACTGAATGGGTAGAAAAGAGAAAAAAGAAAAAGAAAAAAAAGATGAGGCAGAAGCATAGCCCAGCCCAGAAGCCCAGTAGATCAGCCCTTGGCCCAGAAGCCCAGAAGCAGGCCCTCAGCCAACAAACGCAGCCCTCGGCCCAAATCACATCACCAACCCACTGACATCAGCCCAGAACCTGACCATGTCAGCATCCGCGTTAGTTGCCAGGTCAGCATCAGAGTGCCATGTCAGCAACTGGCCGCCACGTCAACACCTGGGGTCAACGCCGGTCAACAACTTTCTGGTGACTTTTTCTGCCACTTTCTGGCGACTTTTCCGGTCAAGATTTCCTGCAATTTTTCAAGGTAAACTTTTCTAAAAGTTCCCGTTTTTGAAATTTTTATTACTTTTCTCTTCTTTTTATCGGGGACTTCCAACATTCATTCTTCTACCCCCCTTTCTTCTTCATAGGGGAGACCAAAAAGCCGAACTATAGGGGTTCGTACTCACTCCAAGCTTGGAGCTTGTAGAGTCATCCTAACTTAGAGTTTATTGACAAGAAAACGATCGACCACATACATCGTTGTTTCTATCTAATCCAAAACCCCTCTTGGAATCGGATTTTCTTGGAAGCGACTACGCTCAGAAAATCCCTAATTTCTTGGAAAGCGACTACGCTCAGAAATTTTATAGTTTTTCATGGTAGCCCTTTTTCGCTCCTAAACTAACCCTATTTTCTTTTTGTTTTTCAGGATGAGCAACCTGAACAAGTTGAGCTTCGCTCCACTAGAGACAACAGGCGCAGGATACCACAAGTGGGTCCGTGATGTGCGCCAGCATCTTCAGCCTGATGGGATCCTGAGTACGATCTAAGAGCCAAGTCAAGACGTGCTTACTCCTCAACAAGCTGCTGCTTTTGAAGCAAATAGAGCTAAGAGAGAAGCGAATGAAGCTAAAGTCATCATTCTCATGACAAGACACATGAATGACACGCTCCAAAATGAGTACCTCAATGAGGAAGAACCAAGAAAACTATGGGTAGAACTCGAGCAGCGTTTTGGCAACGTCCGTGATTCTCTGCTTCCAGACTTAGAAGTGAGATGGCATAGCCTCCGCTTCTGTGATTTCAAGTCTGTACTTGACTACAATTCAGAAGCACATCGTATCAAGTCTATGATGGAATTCTGTGGACAGAAAATCACTGATACGATGTTGATCGAGAAGACTCTCTCCACCTTCCCCGTCTCTGCATTGATGATAGCCAAGAACTATCGGATTGATGTCAATGCCAGACGCATCACAAGATTTCATGAGCTAATTGGTGCCATGAACGTAGCTGAAAAGCATGACAACATACTTATGAAGAACTATAACTCTAGACCCGTGGGAACCAAGCCAAATCCGGAGTCTAATTATAGTCGCACCTCCAAGGGAGGACGCAAGGAGTGAAACCGTAAGAGTAGGGATAATTCTGGACGTTCTGGTCCATATTCTCGCTCTAAAGAGGAAGGAAACCGCCAAGATAGGCGTTCATGGAACCGTGGAGGTAAACATGTGAAGAGGGAGAGAGGCCAAGCCTCCGGTTATGGTGGTAACGCCACCAAAGGCAATAACCGTCCTCAAAACGCTCCCAGAGGGCCTCCATCAAGAGAAACTGACCATAATGATGCCTGTCTCAGTTGTGGATCAACTGGACATTGGGCAAAAGCATGTAAAGCACCCCAGCAAGTTGCAAAAGCATACAAGACGTATCGTGAAGCAAGGGAGGAAAATTACATGGAACAAGCATATCAAGATGGCGATCTCGATCTAAGGGTGGAAGACTACAAGAATCAAGACCCAGAAACTGGCGATTTTGATTAAGTCTTTTTATTTTCCAAGAGATGTAGGCAATTGCCATATTATTATAGTAAATGCCAATGGTACTAGTCTTTCTCCATAAAGGCGTACTCAATGTAAGTGTGATGTCTAGGAAAGTTTTGAGATAAGTGGTACTTAAGTGAGCTTTGGTCCACCGACATCTCTCTACTCACCTGGTCACATTTGCATTGAAATTACCAAAAGGAGTTAGACGACTACCATTGTTTTGCATTAGCTAGTTTATTGGATTAGATTCTTTTTTGGTTAAAGAAACAATGATGTAATTCCGTTTGGCTTATTAATAAAAGTTGAGTGCTTTTCTTTATGACTCCTTTTTAATTATGAGCTTTTCTTTTAGGAATGGATGAACTACAATATATTCTGGATAGTGTGACTACGCACACCATTCTACAACATAGGCAATTATTCTTAGAGATGTTGCCTACATATTCCTCTGTGACTACGATGGCTGGGCCATCAGGTTTGGTTCAAGGACATGGAATGGCCCAATTCTTATTGCCAAATGGCACCTTGATTAAAGTCACTAAAGCTCTCTACGCTCCTAAGGAAAATCGAACCTTATTAAGCTTTAAAGATATAAGAGCCAACGGATTCCATGCGGAAACGCATAATGAGAGCATAAAAGAGTTCCTTTGCATTACCTGTAATGATTACGGATGAAAGCGCATCTTAGAGAAGCTTATGTGTCAATCTAGTGGACTTTATGTCACTACAATTCGACCAATTGAATCCAATAATGTCATAAGAGAAGATCTCTTGGATTCAGACACATATTGGCTTTGGCATGACCAACTACGACATCCTGGTCATGATATGATGCTCCGTATACTAAAGACTTCACACGGACATCCATTCTTCAGAGTGAGAAGAAGCAAGAATCGAAAATTGATTCCTGGACTTAGCAAGACCGCAACAATTGCAACTTCTTGCGCTGTAGCCGTCTTGGGGAGCCATAGGGCTGCCCAAGTCCTATGTGATGACCACCAATGGCGCCAACCATGAGCATGATGCCATGGTTGCCTCTCCTCATGGCCATGTCGCCACACACACCAATTTCCATGGCTCTAATGCCATGATGGGAGATGTAGTCACACATTTTGCTTCTAATAGAGCTACGGACGCTCAGGCCCAACCAAAATCCTCATTGGTTGCTTCTAAGGCCCCTCGTTCATTTTGCAAAGTTCCTTGTTGACCAAGACCGTCCTACGCAAAGGATCCTAAAATACTCATTCCGTTCTTACAGAGAATCCAAGGGGATATCTGTGGACCAATTCAACCATCATGCGGACCATTTTAAATACTTATGATGCATCGACACGCTGGTCACATGTCGCGCTGTTGACCACTCGAAATGCTGCTTATGCTAAACTCCTCGCCCAGATTATCCGTCTACGGGCTCACTACCCAGACCATCCTATTAAGTCAATTCGACTTGATAATGCTGGGGAGTTTACATCGAAAACGTTCGATGACTATTGCATGTCACTGGGGATTGATGTAGAGCATCTGGTTCCCTATGATCATACCCAAAATGGTCTTGCAGAGGCTGTTATCAAACTACTACAAATATAGCACGGACATTGGTTATGCTCACCAGTCTCCCTGTTTCTGCTTGGGGATATGCAATATTGCATGCAGCAACGCTAATTCGTCTACGACCCACTACAACCCAATCTTACTCTGCGTTACAGCTAGTGACTGGGTACGAGCCTGATATCTCGCACTTACGCATTTTTGGGTGTGTCATTTATGTGCCTATTACACCACCACGGCGTACTAAGATGGGTCTACAACGACGAATAGGCATATACGTTGGATATGAATCTCCAACCATCATCCGCTATCTTGAACCCTTGACAGGCGATCTCTTTACCGCTAGATTTGCGGATTGTCACTTTGATTGACAGGCGATCTCTTTACCGCTAGATTTACGGATTGTCACTTTGATGAGACAGTCTTCCCATCATTACGGGGAGATAAGAACACATATGTTCAACAGGAACGACTGGAATTGTCGTGGTCTGTCCCCACTATGTCTCATCTCGATCCCCGTATCGCATAATCCAAACTTGAAGTACAAAGAATAATTGAGCTCCAGAACGTAGCAGACACTCTGCCTGATGTTTTTTCTAATGTTACCAAAGTGACGAGATCACACATACCTGCTGCAAATGTGCCTGCAAGGATTGATGTCCCAAATAATGGACATTACGCCACTCTTGTGACACCAGGAGATGGCGCCATTGCCCAGAATGGCAATGATATGGCGTCTATAGCCGCAGGTCCCGCAAGTAAGCGCGGTAGACCGATTGGTTCGAAGGATACTCGCCCTAGAAAGAGAGCGAATGAGGCACAAACAAATCCTTTGATCATCGATACTCAAAATCCGTCCCATGAGAATGTTCCGGATTATGGTTATGTCCAAGAGACATCGTTGGGGGACGCCTCAATGTTAGAAGCTATCCTTGAGAACGTAGAGATCTCTGTCAATTACACTAGTGTACATGGGACGTGGGAAAGAAACTCCATCATCAATGATGATGTATTCGCGTATTCAGTGGCGCGTGAGATTATTGAGACCGATGACATCGAACCACACTCCGTTGATGAATGCCAACGTAGAGCTGACAGGCCAAAATGGAAAGATGCGATCCAGGCAGAACTTAATTCTCTGGCGAAAAGAAAGATATTATACGGGCCAACACCAAACCAGTTGGTCACAAATGGGTATTTCTTAGAAAGCGTAATGAGAAAAACGAGATTGTAAGGTACAAAGCTCGCCTTGTGGCACAAGGCTTCTCACAACGCCCTGGAATCGACTACGAGGAGACCTATTCTCACGTAATGGACGTCATTACGTTCCGCTACCTTGTCAGTTTGGTAGTTTCTGAAAAACTGAACATGCAGCTTATGGATGTGGTTACTGCGTATCTATATGGGGATCTAGATACAGAAATATACAGGAAAGTTCCATATGGAATTCAGCTACCCAAATCAAGTGGCTCCAAACCACAAAGTACGTTTGCAATTAGATTGAAACGCTCACTATATGGATTGAAATAATCAGGACGGATGTGGTATAACCGTCTAAGTGACTACTTGATTGGAAAGGGATATGTCAACAATGAACTATGTCCATGTGTGTTCATAAAAAGGACAAGTTCCGGATTTTCAATAGTAACGGTTTATGTCGATGACATGAACATAATTGGCACCCTTAAAGAGTTAAAGGAAACCGCTGAACACTTGAAATCCGAGTTTGAGATGAAAGATCTTGGGAAAACACGGTTTTTCCTTGGTTTAGAACTTGAGCACCGTAGAGATGGTATCCTGATTCATCAATCAGCTTATACCCAAAAGATGCTTAGGCATTTCAACACTGACAAGATTAAGCCTTCAAGCACCCCAATGGTCGTCTGTAGTCTTGATCCAAAGAAGGATCCATTTCGTCTAAAAGATGACGACGAAGAAGTGCTATAGGCAGAAGTGCCCTACCTAAGTGCAATAGGCGCATTATTGTACTTAGCACAATGCACAAGACTAGATATCTCATTCGCTGTGAACTTGTTAGCTAGATATAACTCTGTGCCAACACGACGCCATTGGACTGGTGTTAAACATATCTTTGGATACCTAAGTGGTACGATCGATATGGGCTTATTCTATCCCTACAGAGAGAAGATGGATTCAGACCCATCTAGTGTCAGGGACGCCACATATGGTGGACCACGTTCCCTCTCCCCACCCCAAAACGATACAAGTGTTTAGGAAGGTTTTGCTGATGCTGGGTACCTCTCTGACCCACACAAAGGTAGCTCCCAAATTGGTTATGTTTTCACCATGGGAAAGACCGCGATATCTTGGAGGTCTACAAAGCAGACCTTAGTCGCTACCTCTTCGAATCATGCAGAGATTATTGCTCTTCACGAAGCAGTTCGTGAATGTATATGGCTTCGATCCATAGTTACGCATGTTCGAAACAATTGCGGTCTGAACTCTACCACAGATGAGCCAACAAGCATTTATGAGGATAATGCTACTTGCATTGAACAAAAGAAGCAAGGCTACATCAAAGGCAACAACACCAAGCACATATCGCCTAAATTCTTCTACAATCAGCAACAACTAAGCTCCTCAAGATCAAAGTAAACCAGGTTCGATCTGAGGACAATGTGGCAGACTTGTTTACTAAGTCATTGCCCAAATCCACATTTGAGAAACATTTGACAAGAATTGGCTTGCGAAAATTATCTGAACTCCTATGATCGTAGTCATCAGCGGGAGGTGCAGACATCAGGGGGAGATGTCTACATGTTCGTCTCGAATCGTGAAGGGTGTGTTGTGCTCTTTTTCCCCTTCGACCGAGATTATTTTTGTCCCACTGGGTTTTTGTTACTCGGCAAGGTTTTTAACTAGGCAACGAGAGAAGCACCGTGTTTGGGCAACACAATGGGGAGTGTTCAAGTAAACCATAATTTGTGTTTGGCCCAAACTCTAGGTTACTTGCTCTAGTGGTAATAGGATTAAATTAGAATGATCTAGATTCCTATTCAATGCACAATTACTTTCTTTGTATGATTGAGATTCTATGCATTGTAACCCTCTATATAAAGAGGCCCCTATTATCAATGAGAATAGACAGCAAATTCCTCTCAAATTCAGTTTCTCTACAACAAAAATTATAAGAGGTCTAAATAGCAGATGAGAAGGTCTAACTAGAACCACTTTTTTTTTCCAGCTTACCTCTCCTTCTCTTCCCTATCGGGCCGGCTCACACTCCTTTGATTCCTTTCATTCTCATAGATCACTTCATAAGAAACTATAATTGGTGTAGGCTCACCAGACTCGTTGTTAATCATAACAGACCTCTTAAGGGTAGCATAAATTAAGCTCTACCATTATTCTAGCAAAGATGCATTTCTTAGCAAGGATAGTATTTTCATCAGCTTGGATAAATTTACTTATATGACTCAATTTCCTCGATCTAGCCAGGAATTTTTCGATCCGACTGACTCAATTTCCTCTAAGTCCTCTACTTATCATCCTTGTCTCTTCTCTCTCTATCATCCCTCTCTCTTTCTCTTTCCTTCTCCTTCTCTTTACTGCTTCTCTCTCTGTCACTCCCCCCTCTCTCACTTTCTGCTGCGATTCTTATTCGATCGAGAGAGTGTGGAAACTTCCTTGACCTTGTTGTTATAGGCGAAGAAGTCCCTCTCCTCCATGACCTTGTGCTGGTTGTTGTCCGATTCCAACGACGAGTTTTCATGCTGACTGAGAATTGCAGAGTCTAGGCGGCGATGGTAACCTCGCGTAGTGGTGGTGGTGATAATAATCCATTGAAAACCCAAAGAGGCGGTGTTTTCTTTAGGCCCATTTATGTCACATATAAATCGGTATGTGGCTCTGTTCAGTTTGACTCTTGGAGGGGCCTACCTCTATGTCAGTGACAGCCTTTACTATGTTCTATTATCCTTTTATCCACGCCTATATGCATCCGTGACATCCCATCTCCATTCAAACCTAATTTAGTAGTTTACCAATTTCTGTTCTATTAATATGATGATGATGATGATGATTTAACAAATCTCCATTGGATTTTAACCTGCTTTGCAGGGAATTGAATTTTGACCATGTCCAAAAAAGATGAAAATAAAATTAATAACTTCATTCATTGTACCATAGAGATTACAGTAATGTCACTATGAGTACTATAAATCAAACCCAATACAGCATTACCTAACCCATGCACTCCATCCCAATAGACTGTTATCACATACAAGTTTCTAACTACAAAGTTCTCAAGGCTAAGATACAGCTCCAGAAGAAGTTCCAAACTTAAAATTCAGTGTGCCCTGTGATTCTGGTACAAACTTTGCCAGGGCTATGCTGCAAGTTAAAGTTCAGATTATGCAATCCTTACACAGTCATGTCACAGTTTATGCAATGACAAAATACATCACATTTGTCTTCTTTTTGTTAGACAGGAGTGAATTCCAATCAATGATCAAAGCCAATGGCTTTGCCTCACATATTTGATGGAGAACACTTTCCTTCAATGCCTAAATAATCATCAAAGAAACATTTTTAGCACTACAACATGAATTACATATTATCTCTAAGAAAACACTACGGAAAAATTAATCTTGCATAGGAAATTTGGTATACCCTGACAACTTCGGACTTATCCTCGACCTTCTGTAAGAGCATTTGCCATGGTAAATTGGTAAGGTAAATCCTTACTGAATATGGCTTTCCAAAAAGGGAATATACTAGGAATATTCTAATTTGCCATTTCATAGTTTCCCATCGTAAGCTATATTTCATATGCCATTTTCTAAACCCAGCTTGTTTTTGGCCACTAAACAACTACAAGATTTCTATATCTTTTGCACACTAACAGCTAAAAAAAAGACTCATATAAATTGAGTTATATAATAGTTAATTTTCAAATCTCCTACAAAATTTTCATAATTATATACTAAATTAAATTTATCTAAATGTATTTAAGGGGGGTGTATTGTATATGGAATTAGTGGAACTTTTAAAGAAATCTATGGAATTTAAAAGTCTGGGTGTATTCAATATAGACTTTTTATAGTCCATGAAAGTCTTGAGGTATTCAATTAGGATTTTTAAAGACTTCATGAATTCCACCAAAATCTAGGAGTATTCAATTAGGACTTTTAAAAATGAATAAAAGTATAGAGGTACTCAAAATATCATTCATACTTATAGAATTAGAAAATCATGGATAATCATGGACTTTGTAGTGTTAACTATACACACCAAACTCCAATAATTTTCCAGCCTCCAGACCAAAGATTTCAAAAATCTATCAAAGTTTCCTCTTCAAAAAAAAAAACGTATATCAAAGTTCTTCTCTCTACGCACGAAGAAGTTTGTCTTTCATCATCTCTCTTCTTAATTTTTTGTCTTTTCTCTAATTTTTATGATATCAGCCTTTTTTGATACCCAACATGTTCATTATAGTTGTTGAATGTGATTTTTTTTTTTTTCAATTGTGATACTTCGAACTCTAATAGCAATAAAAATGATTTATGAAACCCTAAAACTCAAATATTGTGGTCTAACCCTAAGACCTTGAACCATACTAAATTTTATCTTGTTAATTAATTATTCTCATTAATTTGAATTTATACTGTGGTTCAAAAAAAGGTTGAACAATTGAATTTCAATTGATTGATTATAGATCAAGACATTGACTAATATTGCTACAATATATGTTAATCGGCGAAAACAAAATTGATGAGAATATTAACCATAAACATCAAGTGATCTATATTGTATATTTATGTTGTTGGGAGATTAGGAATGAGAACAAACTCGCTAGATAGACTAACAATTATTTATTTGAGTCAATTTTTATTAGAAGATATTGGAGCATTGAAGAGACAACAAGTTATTATTATGTTTTGTGTTTGGGCTGCAATTTTTTTTTATTTTTTATTTTGTACATTCTAGGAAATCTGTAGAAGTCATTCATAATAAAGTATATAGATTTTCATGAATCAATAAAAGTCTGTTGCTAAAATCAATGGTTTTAAGATAACAGTCTATCAACTTTTTAAAGGGTCTGTGGACTTTTCAAAAAGTCTGTCAAAAAAAAGTCTGTACAAAATACACCCCCCCCCCCCCCTAAGATTAGGCTCAGATAAAAGATCTCATTGAGATCTTTGTAATGTTATAATATTTATCATAAAAAATATATAAGTACAAAATTAGAGAAGAATAAAGATTAGGAGCTAAAAATAATAAAGGACACAAACGGAATTAAAACTCAATGTGTTTGAAATTGTTTGGGCAAAATAGGAACAATGAGAAGAAATAATAAAGAAATAGAAAGATATGGCATATGAATATGTAAGCCATATATGGGGTGCATCTCGGTGGTAA
Organism: Rosa lucieae; assembly: GCA_024704745.1. NCBI lineage: Eukaryota > Viridiplantae > Streptophyta > Magnoliopsida > Rosales > Rosaceae > Rosa > Rosa lucieae. The sequence continues at coordinate 24,822,795 of CM045492.1, forward strand.
GGCAAATTTTTTTTTTTGATTTCCATGTATATGGCTTACGATGGGAGCGAATTATACCCCATATTTGGCTTTTTGGCTTACCGTGGCAGATGGTCTAATGTTTTAGCTTCAGAGGTTTCTGGTTCATTCGTTGTTGAAGCAAACTGCAGGAGCAAGCTAAGAAAGAAGAAGCATATGACTACCTTTAAAGAGATATTCATATACAGTAAAGTACAACAGAAAGTTGCATCATGTAAAATGGGATTCTGATCAAATAAATCTAACAGAAAGCTCCTTTCAAGTGGTACTTCATGCAGCAATTCAATATTGTTAGATGCAGTAGTATTAGTAGATATTAGCAGTACTAAGAAAGATACAAGATTGGTCTCCTCAGGAAAACCCAATTCAAAGTCGGTTTCAAATCAATAAAAACTTAAACCCAGAAACTATACCTGAGAGATGAGGTTGGCAGAGGGTTTTAACAGCCAAACAATACGACCTGCAAGTATAAAAAAAAATTATTCAAGATCAAAACCCAAAAACTCAATTCATAATCAAAACTCACAAAAAGGAAAAAGAAATTTCTACCACACAAACAAAAGATACACAATTTTTTCAAATTTACTGCCAAATCGAAGAAATCGCAATATGACAGAAGAAAATATATACAGTTATAAAATTGATCAGATCCATGTGTGAAGAAAGTTCAGATAACATGAAAAAGATAGGAGAGGCCATAAGTGAAAAAGATAGGGAGGGGGAAGAGCGGGACAGAAATAATATTTTATAAAGAAGTCACCCAGAGAGAGAGAGATTTACCAAGACCAATGCAAAAAGAGCGGACTGAAGCAATATATTTTAAAGAAAAGTCACGCTTGTAAATAAATGTGGCGTGCATCACCTGCAGATTCATTCATAAAGTGATTAAATTGCGTTGACTGAAACTCTTGCGCACAAAACACTGCAACCGTGGCTTGCCTTCCGTAGCCATTGCTCATAATTGCTGTGGTGTCTCTGTCCATGGGAATAGGTGGGATAAGGAGCCTCTCCCTGTGTGGGTGGGTGTCAATTGTAGCCTTTTTTGTTCTTGGCTTATCTACCGCTTCTTCCTCCGGCAAGATCCACACAACAAGTGTTCTGGGTGATAAGGGTACGTGTGTCCCTTCTTCCTGCGGCGACGTCCACAACATAAGCTTCCCTTTTCGACTGAAACATGATCCAAAGCACTGTGGCGGCCAAGAGTTCTTCACTTTGGAATGTCACAGCAACATCACAGTGCTGCGCCTATTTTCTCACGAGTACTACGTGAAGGCCATTGACTACGATAACAGGACAATCCGAGTGGTAGATCCTGGCCTTGAGAAGAACAACTGCACTTCCCTTCCTCGTTTTCCTTTGGCCCCTTCTAACTTCAGTTATGATTCAATAGGTGAAACTGTCTGGCCATATTCATATCTTGTAACTTTCTTGAAGTGTGCGAATCCAGTGAATTCCTCTCTGTATGTGAACACTGCTCCCTGTATTAAATCCAAAGGGTATGGTTATGCCATTCTACACATGAAACCACAAGATGTGGAGATTGGGTGCAGTATAGATTGGATGGGTATGATCACTTCGATGCACGGAAAGGACCGAAACATTTCCTATCAAGATATACACAATGAACTGGTGTATGGCTTTGTGCTTCAATGGTATGATTGGAGTGTCTGCCCCGGTAATCACTGGCATTACATTGATCGTCTGCACACCTATGCACCATGTTATCCGCGCAGCATCGCAGGTATATACAGTAGAGTACGCCATGATTTCTCAACTCGAACAATCACAACTTGATTTTACGACTAACTATGCTAATTTTGTCTTTTCTTTGTCATGCATTCTAGGTTTCTTTAACCTTGTGTTGACGGTGTTAATGGGTAAGGGCCATTTCTTCAAATCTTATTTTGGTAAACTCACCAAACTTTTCTATCCACTAATTTGTGAGCCCAATTTTACGTCAAAGAGATGGTTGTCTCTCGTATTGCATGTGGCCTTGCACTTTCAAAACTTAATATATAGTCGAGCGCCTAATGAAGAAAATATTGTAGAAAGAGAAAATATGTAGCTTTTGTGGTGCAATTGAACCTAACCCTTGTTACATATTTTGCAGACCGTGGTCATCTTTTCTTGGATGTTATCGTTGCTGCCAGTGTTGTAGGGGTAATACGTATAATTGGAGGTCCATTTGTGATTGCACTTCTGATATACAAGTGGCGAAGAAGACATTGGTCAACCTACACCACTATAGAAGATTTTCTGCATAGTGACAATTTCATGCCTATAAGGTACTCTTACTCCAACATTAAGAAAATGTCTGATGGATTCAAAGATAAGTTGGGCGAAGGGGGTTATGGGTCTGTATTTAAAGGCAAATTACGGAGTGGCCACTTTGGAGCCATTAAGTTGTTAGGTAAATCTAATGCTAATGGGGAAGATTTCATGAGCGAAGTAGCTACTATTGGAAGGATTCATCATGTTAATGTGGTGCAGCTTGTTGGTTACTGTGTCGAGGGTTCAAAGCGCGCTTTAGTATATGATTTCATGCCAAATGGGTCTCTGGATAGATACATTTACTCTAAAGAAGGATCCATCACTTTAAGTTACAAGAAAATGTATGAGATTGCAGTTGGAGTAGCTCAGGGTATTGAATATTTGCATCAAGGTTGTGAAATGCAAATTCTACATTTTGATATCAAGCCACACAATATTCTACTTGATGAGAATTTTATCCCAAAGATTTCTGACTTTGGGCTAGCGAAACTATATCCAGCGAATAACAGCATCGTCTCTTCAGTGGCAGCAAGAGGCACCATGGGATACATTGCTCCCGAGTTGTTTTATAAAAACATTGGTGGTGTTTCATACAAAGCTGATGTCTATAGTTTTGGAATGTTGTTGATGGAAATGGCAAGCAGAAGGAAAAATATAAATGCATTTGTAGATCACTCTAGCCAAATTTACTTCCCCTCATGGGTGCATGATCAATATAATGATGGTAAGGACTTGGTGATTGGCGATGCTACAGCAGAGGAAAAGAAATTAATTAAAAAAATGATTATAACTGCCTTGTGGTGTATTCAAATGAAACCAAGTGATCGACCTTCAATGAAGAGAGTCACACAGATCCTCGTAGGAGATGTTGAATACCTAGAGATGCCGCCAAAGCCTTCTCTATGCCCACAACCAATGCCCGTAAGCAATTTGGTTCCAGTATGTTCAAATGCGGAGCTAACAGGTACTCTTTCTGCTTGGTGATGATCAGCTAGCTACCATTCACTTCACTTCATCTAGCTTATGAAACTTTAGATTTTCTTAGAATTGCAGATTGCTGTAGTAATAAAAGATGAACTGTCAATGAAGTTCAAATAATGTATTTCTTCATCACTTTGCTGTATGTGCCTTGTAACTTTAAAATTTACTTTTCGTACCCTATCAATCAATTATTTTCAACTAACATAAGAACCAATACTAGTGCATAGTTTATTTCGATCCAATACTAGTTGCAGCTTTTCATGAGCGGGTACAGTAGAGAAATCTTCAAACATATACAAACTTGAACGCTAATTACAAACATAATCAAACATATAGAACATTCTCCTCCCTGGTAACCTTTAGTCAATCCAAGTAAAATCTGAATTTAAGGCAGTCATATTTTGAGTCGACTTGTTTACAACTCCAAGGTTGCTGTAATTTACTGTCACTATTATAAACTTTTCTGAACATAAGAACACCTACGATAATGGAGACAAGAGCAGATGAAGCACCTTGGTGAGAAAGCCAAAGTTCAGTCCATGACAAGGGCTTTGTGACCTCAAATACCACACTTCTAAACTTGTCTTTTAAATCCTCTTGTGATCCAGTGTTATCAATCACCATGTCTGCCATGGTCCTCCTTAAATCGAGTGACACCTGAGCATTTATCCAGTTTCGAGCATCATCCTGTCCCTAAACATGAGTCTCTGGAGCTGAGTTTCTGGATCGACCCATACAACAATAACAGGTTTGGTCCATCTGTCCATCTTGGCCTCGAACAATAGAGGGACATCAAGGACAATAACCTTAAACCCCTTCAACCTTAGCTTCAAAATTTCCCAAAAGATTCCAGATGATATGTAAGGAGCCAGTAGCCTGCAAAAAGATAAAACATAGACATTAAAGTCGATAGGGCATGTAATTTTTATTACAAGGCACTCCAACACATAATCTCTGATAAAGCATTTCAGAAATTCTGACAAAACCTAGGCAATTTTGACTAGAGGGCCGGGATTTGTTTATTTTCCCTTGCTACACAATTCAAAACTGGGGTGAGTATTACAAAAATTGACAGTTTATAATTTCACCACCATAAAGAACATTTCTTACCTTGGCATCCTAAAGCTTATTAGATCAATTCTGGCATTTTCAAAAGTGATCTCAAGATGACAATATCCTGGCATTTTCAAAAGTGAACATTTCACCACCAACTTTCAGCAAGCAATCAGTAGATCAAATGGTGACTGGTAAAACAGTATGATTTGCTCCACCAAACCAGTTATAATTAAGAATAGTTATGGAAAATGCCCTTGTTTACATCTAATATGGTACAAACAGATACTCTAAGTGAGATCACATAATAAAATTAGGCAATTCACAAGAAAGTACATACTGGTTCAAAAATTAGGGGTGGGCAAAAAAAACCGTAAAGCCGAAAAACCGGCCCGGACCGGCCGGTTCAGTCCGGGTATTTTGAAAAAAAATGAAAGTTTTTACGGGCCCGGGCCCGTGTCTATAAGTTTCGGGCCAGTCCTAGTCCTTATCATATGTATAGTTCTAAGCCCGTTAGGCCCGAAAATATGAGATTACCTTAGGTGTCATCTTTTGAGTGGGTTTGTCTATTGTAGACCTCCATAAACCATATGAGTCCCTCTAATATATAATTCCTAACTGTACCTTTTCTCTTTTTACTCTTCCGCACACCTTTTCTTCTCTTCTCTCTCTTCTTCTTCTGAAACTCCTCTCTATCTCCTCTGAAGTCTCAACTTCTCTTCAAGTTTTCTTCCTTGTCTCTATTCGTCAGTTCAATTCTTCTTCTTATTTATCTTTTTTTTTTCTTCTTCTAGCTATGGTCTCTGTGGCCAAGCCTTTCCATTTGTTATCTTTATCAAGATCTCTTAAAGGCTCTGGATAGAACCTGGAAATTTGGAGCCTTCACATCTCAAAGTCTCTGGAACAAACCAAACCGGCGGCGAAAACCATCGACGACGTTCTGATCTTGATCAGTTGATTTTTTATTTTGTAAAAGTCAGATCTGTTAGTGATATTGTTCAGTTGATAACTATGTATGGTTTGATTGTTGTTTGCTGCATTTTTGCCCAGAGATGCAGCACTGCGGAAAAATATGCCAGGAACCGAAAGCCCGGAGAAACCGACCTGTTCTGTCACGGTCCGGGTTGAGGCCGGTCCCTGTGTTTGTCATATGCAAGCCCGGCCCGAACTTAACTCTGCCGGTCCGGTCCCGGTCCCGATCCCTGTAAATGTGGTGCCGGTCTGGGACCGTGCCCAGCCCTATCAAAAATTGACGCTTTTCGAGATTAGAGAATACGATTTGCCCTAGTTTAGGCCCATCAACTTCTCCATCATCAGGTTGCAAAATACCCTGTCCAAATGCTGAAACAGCCTTTTTCCATCCACCAGTTCCCTTCTTCAATATATCCTGAAACCAAAGACACTCAGTCCATGAAAGAGCTAAAGGGAACAGATTCGCATATTTTTCATAATTGTCAAAGTTAGAATGCTTCAGCTTTGCTCATCACTTACATGAGCCACAAGATTGGCGTCAACAACAGGAATGTCATGGGCCTTGAAGAGATTTGAGACAGTACTCTTCCCAGATGAAATCCCACCCGTCAGTCCCACTATCCTCATTCTTCGTATGGTCTATTCAGAAATATCAATGAATAGTGATTAACAAAATTCCTGCGTTTAATAAATTCAGTAAGAAAATTACTAATCTCTGAAGCGTTGACGTAATAAGGGTACTTGCACCACAAAGGGCAAGAGCAAACCAAAACAAAACGCAAAACTTTTGGATCATGATCAAATTCAGTCAAAAAGGATCATGGGAACCAATGATGAAGCAAATTTATCTATATTCTCAAGCTTTTCATTTCCTGACATTACACTAGTAGGGTTCTAGGCATTACACCTAGGTTATGTTGCATCACACAAACCTCGAGAGAAGTAAAAACATTTAATTTTAAACATCTTCAAATCTGAACTGCAAAGGTCACAAGGCCTCTATGTAGGAGGCTAAGATAATTCAGAACAACTAGAATAAAATAATCCTAATAAAATCCAAATAATAAAGAACCGTCCTATTCTGCATTAAGAAGAAATCCTAAAAATGCCTGCCATTATTAAACTTCCCCAAACCAAGCTAGAACCAGAACCCAACGTCCATCACCATCTACAGACTCCTAAACCAGGTCTGCGGGTTTGGAACCATTTTTATAAGGCTTTGGATAAACCCTAGAGGTCTTCCACTTATATTCTTCATCAGAAGTACCTTAAAAGGAAGTATTCAACAGCTACCGGCCTTTAGGTTTTAAGAACGGCCATTTAAGGGATTGTAGCTTTTGAAATTAAAAAGTCAAGCCTAAACAACAAATATAAACTATGGGGCATAACTTGCTTAAGTAATCAGTTGTGAAAGTCAATGACAAACCCTTAAAGCTATTGCGACCATCTTAACTAAGTTTAGAAGCCCAGGTAACTAATACAGTCAGCAACCATACCTTGGAAACCTAAGATAAATATAACCCTAACATCAATCTTATTACAACAAAAATAAATTACTAGAAAAATAAAATTGAAAAACAAAGAGAAAAGAACATTCAAAGATAAAAGCAAGCTTTAAATTGTGCAATACTCAAATTCTATATCCTGTAACAAACACGAAAACAAATTTTATAGCAGGAAATTCCAAGCAGGTAACTACGGGAGCTGGAACAGATAATCAAAAGAAATAAAGAGAAAGACAATTGACTTACCAAAGGGTTGTGTGATCCTCAGTACTGAATGATGAGAAACCGATGAAGATGCTGGTAGAAAAGACATAAAATACATTAAAAAAAAAAAAGAGTATATTATATAGCACAAATTATAGAATGAGAATTGAATGTACAAGGATAATGATAGTCAGAAACATTACTGCCATTGGTAATACTTCAACATCTGAATGATTTCTATCATGTGAAATACTTTTGTATCCCTGACTGAAATCATTTCATAATACCAAACCCAATAAGCATCCAAAATTATGGCAAAACAGCACTTTAGTGCCATAATAACATTGGATACCATAACATTTCAAATAACCAACATGCACAGAGTATAAGTAACAAATAAAAACACCTTCTCTTTATTGGGTAGTAGAGAAATTACATTGTATGGTTAACTGAATGGATGAAACAGTATAAGAGATTGTCACTGATAAGGAGACTTGATTCCTTCTAGAACAAAAGTGTATGAACGCGCAATGCATTAGCTAAGCATAGTTCAAGCCAAACTAACATCATACAGAAACACAATAAAATAACAAAACAAAAATATCCAAATAGAAATAACTCTTTAAAAGTTGTAGAAATATGATATTCTGATTGACACAAGAAACACTTATCCATCATTCCAGACTTGAGAGTAGTCACTGCTAGTATAGCTTTGAAAAGTTATTGTTCTCAATCATCATAGTACAAACATATTGAATACAATAAAAGTCAACAGCCTAAAATTCACTAGATCCATAATTAAAGTATATATACTATGTAGCAAAGGGTTTGAATTACAGTCTAGAGGAACTCAGAAGGCGAATTGGAATCCAGCTTCCCATTGTCACTCGGACAGTCCGCCTGGATGCTGCAAATTCTGCAAAATTTGGGGTGGCAGAGTCCCTAAACCACCTCCAAGGCCATCACTCATTGACCCAAAAAGTTGACAAACAAACCTAGCCATGACCCCAAGAATCTGCAATTGGTTCTGGCATGCCTCAGCATGCATTTGCATCATTTGCTTCTCATGCTGAATTTGCACACCTACCATCCTCTCCCGCCACTCCAACTCCTACTCCTCCCTCCTCTCCTCCATCCTCATCCTCCTCTGACGCTCCTCATCAAACTCCCCCTGTAACCTCAACCGTTTCTCAAACTCCCTTCTTGTCCACATGACCTCACTCCCTTGCAACTCCAATTCTCTATCTTCTAACAAGTCCTCCTGCTCATTCCTCCTCTTCTCTCTCCTAAACTCAACTTCTTTCCTCCTTTCCTCTCTCTCAGCCTCACCTTTCTCTCTCCTACACTCCCTCTCTCCCCTCCCCTCTTCCCTTTTCACAAACATATTCTGCAAGTCCAACACCTGAGCACTCATCAACCCCAACCTCCTATGCAATCCAACCTTACTCAATTTCCTTTTTTGAGCCATTCCCATGTCCCCAATTTCCCTTTCACCCCCAATCTCACCAACTTCAGTAATCAATACCAAACCCTAATAAAAAACATCAAAGTAATCATTTTCACACAACCTCTTGCCCTTACCATCAAGCTCCACATCACCAAACACTTCCTTGTACTTCAAGAAATTCTCCTAGTGATTTTCACCATCCTTCCAGTTGAACTCGTCCTTGGAGACCCGGATCTTCTGCTTGACTCCCTGGTACTGGTGGCGCATGTTTTGGACCATGATTGACACGTCGCGCCAGGACCATTTGAAAGGGAAGGTTACAGGGTCGTCAAGGTTGTGCACTAAGTTAACATGGTCCGCTATGGGCTTGAATTTTTTCTCACGGGTTTTAAGCTTGGCTAGAGCTCCAGAGCTGAGAAGCTCAGAATACTTTGTGAGAAGGGTCTGTTCTTCAAGCTCTGACCATTTCTTGCGCTTCATTTTCAGCAAGTGTGAACATTGAGAACAAGACTCAGAGACAAGGCCGTCTGAGAGTTTAGGGCCCTGTCCAATAAATAATGACCCCGTTTAACACAGTCTCTGACAAGCAAATACTAATAGAAAACCTATCATGTATTCAAATCACTGTTAAAATTTTACTAATTCCCCTTGAAGCTTTCTATTCGGATATTCTTACTTTGTTTAATTTGAATATGGAATTGGAAATGGTGGCCAACACAGCAAAGCAACCCAGTCTCCTTCTGAATTGAACTTTTCGGTACAATTTGATTCAATCAAAAAGCCTTTCGAAACTGCAGATTAGACCGAAACAAAACATGAACGCAGAGTTAGGAATCAGAAGGAGAGAGAAGTCAAACGATTGATGACATTGGATAATTAAGATCAAAATCTTCATCTGAACAAACAGTAATCACATACACAACTAAGATCAAAATTCACACACGAAAGACCTTCAATGTAATTTAGCATCTGCAACTAAACGATTAGGGGTTTTTAATAGCAGATAATGAAATAGGGTTCACCTTTTAGTATCCGGCGGGTGATATTTGTTTGAAGAGTGAAACAAGAAATGGAGATGGAATCCCTCTTTTCTTCTATCTTCTCTCCCTGTTGAAGGCCCCACACTTTTACCCCAATTTGGGGCAATTTCTCTTCCATATCCTCAAAATTTTTGGTTCGTTTCTCGTTATTGGTTTTCAAAATGCTTAATTTTTGAAATTAGTTCGCACTGTATTTATATCATCTATTCATACATTAAGTATACTTAATTCGATAAAATGGTAGACTAAGCGATACAAAATTCAGCAAACTAGCCTATTAATGCATAGATCCAATCTACCTCTAAATGAAAATAATTTACTTGATGTATTGATACAGTGATGTACTGTAAACAAACCATCAACTTAAGGTATGTGGCAAGAAAATGCAAATCAGTTTATGAAAGGCCTTTGTTTTGGTAACTTTCTAGTTTCAATGCACGATCTTGTGACTATTTTTGTCGTACCTTTTGAAGATGAGTCATTTTTGTAACTACGCTTCAATCTATAAGTTCTCACCTTTGTTATTTAAAAATAAATAAAATTTAAAAAATATATATCAATTATTAATTAATTTGTAACTTTATATTAGAATTTTTCTTCTCTGCATATCATTTGGTCTAAAGGCATAAGTCTCTCATTTGTAAGTACAAGATCGTGATTCAAACTTCCATAACTCATATGCAATGCGGAAAACTAGTTATTGCATATGAGTTATTGATGTGATAAAAAAGTAAATAAATAAATTAAATTAAATAAAAATCTCTCCAGGAGCTAGTTCTGCTAGAGTTTCTTCAGGAAGCATGTCGGCAAAATTCGTTCTCTCAGGCTTGTGGCTGAGCATCAATAACCTGCACAGCTCTCTTGCATCTGGTAAGCTTTGGCATGGTTCTTGTTACCATCAAGATCCGTATCGATGACTCATCCCCAGCAGTACGATTTTTCACTGAGATTATCTTTCAAACACTTGCCTCGGTATGCATGAAGCCAAACAAATTGATTCGGTTTCTTGTATCAGCGAAGCTCAAGTACGAGTGGAGAAATTGGCAGAGTTTTGGTGTTAAAGAATGTGTACAGTCTTGGTGTTAAGAGTTTCGCAACTATGTATTGGAAAGGGCCCAATGAGCAGAACCTACTAGTTCCACAAGTTAAAGGAAAAAAACAGATACTTAAGATGTATATAATTAAGCTCATCACATATGGATGTGAAGCAAAAGATGATTGACAGGCCTGCAATGCAAAAAGGATTCAAAACATATGGATCAAAACAACCCTTAATGATTCACTAACTATGAATTGTACAATCGGAATTACTCCCATCTTTCAGCAAATGAACAGAAAAATTCTTTATCAAGTAAAATGGACCACGAGACATACCCCAAACCGAAACTAAGCTAAATTGCCAGACCTAGCAGTCAACACAAATCCACCACCACGTCTGGAAAACAGAACCAAACTTCTCAAGAACTAGAAAAGATAGCACAGCAACAAATGTCTTGCTAACTTCCGCAGCCAGAACCTGCAACGGCACATGGGCGAAGGTAAGAAAATACTTTACTATCATTAGTCAAAACATAAGCTCATTGAAAATCCTTAAAAACCTAAATGACATCAACTCCCAAGTACATAAAACCCCTAGTAACAGGGAAAAAGGAATGGTTACTGAATGGTGAGCCAACAGAAAAATCTTGTATAAAGAATTTAGTTCTGATGAATAAGAACTACCGTGCTTGTCACATCTGACTCGAGAATTGACTAATTAAACTCCAATAACCAATTTAACGTATCCATGAAATATACTCAACAGAAACTTCGTCGAATTTCTCATCACAACTAATTTAGTTTTTCATTTCATTTCATTCTAAAATTAGTTTTGTAGTGACAAATCTATGAATGTTACCTGGAATCACAATAATAAGATTTCCTTAGAAAACAAAAGATGCTGGTTATCAAAACTCAACGTCCATAAAAAACTCGAAATTTCACAACAGTGAACCTTGGTGGCCCACTAATTGTCTCATATTGTGTTGCATAGCACAACCTTGACAATTATATACAGTATCACTACAAGTCATATTTGTAGTCCTATTTATTGTAAAATATCATTCTCTCATCACGAACATATGCAAATGCTCTGATCTTGATTATGCATCAGTAATTAAGCACCGCCAAAACAATTACCTATAACTAGGACTTGATTAATAAACCCCACAACTCAACAAATTACTGAGGCATCATATTCAAGTTTGTCCTTGTTCTAACACAATCTAGAGCTACTAGTCTACTATGATGTCATTTTAACATATCAATCCACACACACACACAGACACCCACACACGCGCGCGCACACAAAAAACAGATTTTTTTTTTCAGTTTTTTTTTTTTTCAGAGAGCATACATTGCAGGCCAAACCCATTACACTGTCTGCACAAATGTATAAGAGCAGTATAGTAGTAAATTGGCCAGCCAACTGCTTAACATAAAATATTTTGACATCCTTTTCAACATCCAATTAATCCACTACCCCAAAGTTCCAAGCTAAGCTTGTGCTTTCGTTGGTTTCTAAAGTCTCCGTCATCGAAAACCAATTCATATGTAACCATCTTATAAGCCAAGTAGAATGATATGGCAATTCATGTACAAAAACAAGAAGGGCATGATATCAAATAACAATTACAAACTCACACCATTTCTTCCTCTTCGATCTCCAACTATTGAAAACATCACATGCAACAGTGGCAACATTGCAACAACAATTTGCAAATTTTTTTTTCCATGTGAGAATTCTTTCAAAAACAAGAACAGTCACAGCTCAAAAGTATTTGCAAATCCCACTAAAACAATGATATAAGAGTAACTTGGGAATTAGCCATTAATAAGACTTTTAGTTCTCTAGGATATTCAGGGCCCGAACCTCATATAAGTCCTTACACTTTCCTTAGATTCACATCTGAGTTTCATTGTTCGAGTACAACTGATATATCAATCAGTTTTTCAAGACTTACACCTCTTTACGGAACCCCACAATGTGGCAGCAACCTCAACTTTTTTATTTTAACTTACAGTAAAACGTTATTGTTTCTATTAACTGTCCCAAAACAATCATATCAACCCTGTCCATGACATATATCTCTACTAGCAAAACTTCACATAACAGAAATTATTACTAAAGACCTCCAAAAATACTAATATAGTAATATACAGTATCACTCTGATATTTATAGTTGTTTGGTTCTTATAAAACTGATGGCTATTTAAACACTATTCTTCTGAAATAATACTAGTTCAAGCGTGTTGAAAGCCGTTCACTAGCCAAGGCTAGTCATATAGCTAGATCAATCAAAAATCATTACATAAGAAACCAAAATATAATTGATACTCATATCAGTATACAATCGACATGTATCTCTATACAAGCAGTCAAACCATTCCAAGTGAATGCCAACTTAAACCAAAGCCACAGAAAATGTTTTGTCTACTCCTACCCCAATTTAGACTATTGTTGAACTTGGCCAAAACTCATCTATGAACCAGAATAAAGAAGAGGGACAACAAATGCCACAAGCCCAAGTCAGAAAGAGAATCTAAGAACCTGTTGCACAAGCAGAGAAATGAAGCCTAAACAATGGAACCATATCAGAACTAAAGACAGAGAGAAAAGATAAATGGAAAAGGCAGGTCCATAATTTTTTTTTTTTGGGAGAAGTTTACAAGGCATGAACACTATAGGGACACTGAAGTGTATGAATAGGTAACACCATAAACCTCCAAGACAGTGATGCAAAAAGAATGTCACTTCCACTACATCATCCCCAGTGACTGAAATACAAGCTGACATCATAGTCTACATATAGAATTCCATCCTGCAGACACTTAACTATACAGATCTCAGAACATACCTTTCAAGAAAACTTGAAGGAGACAAGATCATCAATCCTGATCACAAAGCAATCATCTTCACACAGTCTAGGGACAGGACAGGGTTCTCTATGATTGAACAAACTTGCTCATCTAATTCTACAATACAATGCGACAGATTTTCAAAACAAAACAAAATAGCCAGCTTAAACTATAGCCGAATCGACCTAGCAATTAGAATAAAATTTATTTTTCACCTGAACTTCCCTTAGTAAAAGCAAATTCCTTCCAATCAGAAAACCACCAGATATCAAAAATCAAAATTCAAATTCAATAGACATTCAAGACCACTCCAGCACAAAGAGTACCACTCTAATTACTCATTAAATTTCTACACTCCAATCTCAAAGAACTATCCACCACAGGTGAAATTGCCTAGTTCATCAAAGTTGTACACCTCTCCACAACACTAATCCTTATCATTTCAACATAAATGAAGGTTTTCATTTCCTAAGAATCAAATAAACAAACAATCGCAAAACCAGCAGACGATACGAACCGTTTTGGCGGGACGGACTACCATGACGCTTTCTTGACGCCGTTGAGCATGCCCTTGGAGGCGAGAGCGCGGAAGACGATACGAGACATACGGAAGGTCTCGTAGACGGCGCGGCCTCGGCCGGAGAAGATGCAGCGGTTCCTGATTCGAGTGAAAGAGCTATTTCGAGGAAGCTTGGAGAGCTTGTACCGGTTCTCCTCGCGCAACTCGTCGGGGAGGCTAGTGTCTTTGCACAGCGCCTTGTACAGGTTCCGCCGGAGCTCGAATTTCTCCGCCAGCAACCGCCGGTGGTTGTCTCGGATGTTGGCGTTTTCTCGGCAAACTGACATTTTGGGTTCTCCTCACTCTCTGACTTTTGCGTTGTACAGTTTTTGAGTTTTGAATTGTGTCGCCGCAATAGAGGCGGGGACTAATATGACATTTTGACGCTGAGCCCTGCAAATTATTTTTTTTTTTATTTTTATGCAGCAGATAAAACAAAAAACAAACTCATAAACACAGCCTCATCTCGATCACCTAATTGAAATGGAATGCTGGGAGATACAAAGAATATTACGAGTATGACACAGAAGTTTTATATAATAGTAACAAAATTGACTTCCTAATAAACATGTTTGAAGAAGATCGAAGAAAATTTAAATTGGTATGATAAGGACTTAGTGTCTACTAAAAGAGGTTGAATTCTCCAAAAAAACATCACATTTACCATTGATACAATCAGTAAGGATCTTAGAGTCTTCTTAGTATAATTGTAATGAAGAGCAACTTGAAGACCATCACTCAAAACACTAGCTTGAGCCACGATAACACTGGTGGAACCAAGCGTCTTTCGAAGCACCCAAAAGGGAGTTTCCATCCCTATTTTTTATTACAAAACCAATAGAATCAACGCTATTTCTCATAGAACCATTGAAGTTTAGTCTAATAAAATTAGTATCTGGAGGCTGCCATTGAAGTTTAGTCTAATAAAATTAGTATCTGGAGGCTGCCATTTAATATGAAGGTATTTAGAAAGTTTAGGAATAAAAGATTTAAAATTAATTTGACAGTAACTAGTTTCCAGCATAGCAACCCCAGAAAAGATTTTTGTAGGGGAGTGAACTAGTTGTTGAAAAATTAATCTATTTCTAACATTCCAAATGAACCAACATAAAATAAAAGGGGCTGTGACTATTTACCCAATTTTAGTTTAAAAATTGTTCACTTAATCCACTGACAATTTTTTAACTCATTTACCCAATCTAACATTTATCGACAGTTTTGTCCCTATTAATTAAATTGAAATCTCTCTCCTCTCATACTCTCTCCTCCCGGACTCTCTCTCTCTCTCTCTCTAAACTGAAACTGAACGATCTCTCTCCTCATTCAAAGCTCCCTTCTCACGGCCATCATCCGCGACGATTCTCTCTCCTCACAGCCTTCATCGGCAACGAGCATGGAGGCGAAGATGGCTCTGATGTCAATTCGGGCGAGGAGGTCAAAGAAATCCTCTCTCTCTCTCTCTCTCTCTCTCTCTCTCTCTCTCTCTCTCTCTCTCTCTCTCTCTCTCTCTCTCTCTCTCTCTCTCTCTCTCTCTCTCAGCCTTCATTTGCGACCAGTTCTCCGTCGTTGGCCGGGTTCGGCCTGAAGATCCAGTGCGCCGATCAGAGCTTCCTCTAACTCAGTTTGGTTCTCCGTCGAAGAGGGGTGGATTTTGGTCTGATATGCAGGTGAAAAAGAGATCTTGAAGAAGAGAGGTTGAAGAAATAGAGGGTGTGTGGCTGTAGGTCTACAACTTGCTGGCATATGGTGGGATAATTATGGTGGTGTGGTTCGGTGGGTGAATAAAATAGAATAGAAATGGATTGAGTGGAGTGCTGGCGGTGATTGCAAGAAAAATAAAATAAAAGAGATGGATGGGGTGGCTGGGGGTGAGGAAGAGAGAGCTGAGAGTGAGGTGAGGTCGTGGTGTTCAATGTGTGTATACTGTGAGCTCCGAGAATGAGGAAGGGAAAAAAAAAATATGTGTACAATTGAACATATAAATTGATCAATTGTGTCTTTAGTGTATTCATTTTGGTTCACTTGAGAGCAATAATATGATTATTGGAGGGTAATAATATGATTATTGAGGCAATAATATGATTATTATGAGGCAATAATATGATTATTGGGAGGCAATAATGTGATTATAAATTGATCAATTGTGCCGGTAGTGTATTCATTTTGGTTTTGGGAGTTTATACAATTCACTGGACGACAATAATATGATTATTGGAGACAATAATATGATTATTGGGAGACAATAATATGAGTATTGAGGGGGGCAATAATATGATTACTGGGGGACAATAATATGGTTACTGGGTATTATTAGGGGGCAATAAATTCAGACACCGGAATGCAGACACTAGTCCGGTAGCTGGATTCCGGTCATCTGTTGTCTGATTATGGTCATCGGTCGCCGGAGTCCGCGGCCGGCCACTGGTCACCGGAGCACAGCAGGGTGGATGATGACTTTTCTCTCTAAGTGAGAAAAAAGGAGAGGGCAAAAAAGTCCCAAAAAGAATAAAAAAAGAATTAATTGTTAAAGGAAAAGCACATTATGTGCCTTCGTCAAAGAAACAGACGAAGAGGGAATCAAGCAATTACAAATCACAGCTCAATCAGCATTTAGTATCATCAATGTAATTAATATTTCCGTTGTAATCTTATCCCTATATAAAGGGGTTATGAATGAAATGAGTAGACCAATTCCAATCCATTTTTACTTTTACACGTTATCAGCACGCTCAGAGCAAATAGCCAAGAATTTTCTAGTTTCTTTCTCTTTTCCATTGAAAAAAAAAAACAAAAACCTAGCAGAAAAAAAAAAAACAACTTTTTCTTCTTCTTCATCTGCCGCCACCAAACAAAAAAAAAAATTGCAGATCACACCGGACAGCGCCTCCAACCCAACAGCGCTCCCCTCACCGGCCGCAAGTCACCCAAACCGATCTCCTCTGACAGGCGCTGCACCTGCATCTCCGCCTCATCCCAAATCGCGCACGGCCTCCCACCCAAACCGGCCTCTTCCCCTGCGCATCACCGGCCTGCAGCAGCCCACCTTGCAGCAACACCCCACCACCGAGCCCAGATCGGCCTCTGCCCAGGCCCTCGATCCAGTTACAGCTGCTCCCCATCCCAGCCCAGCACAGCCCCGAGCTTGTCCACCGGTGCTGCCCTTGAAGACCCACCGATCTCAACCGGGACCCGCCTGCAGCACCAGACCAGATCCGGCCGAGAAGAACAAAGGAGAACCTGCAATGCGGTCTCAGCCCTAGCGCCCGCCTGCGAACCCAGCCCCGGCGATCCCTCGCAGCCCAGTGTAACGGTGCCTGCTCCCACCTTCACCGATCCCAGCACCTGCAAATCACCATATGTAAAGAACCAGAAACCAGCAGAAAAACGCGAGGAAGAGAAGAAGAGAAAAAAAAAAAGAAAAACCCAGCCCAAAGAAAAGGGCGGCCCAGGAAAAGAAAAAAAAAAGGCCCTCCGGCCCATCTTTGTCAAGAAAAAAAAGAGAAAAAAAAGAAAAGAGAAAAGGAGGACCCGGGCCAACAATTTCGAATAAAAAAAAAAAACAAAGAAAAAAAAGAAACAGGCCCTGCGGCCCAGAAAAAGAAAAAGAAAAAAAAAAGCAAGCTAATAAAAAAAAAAGCCTACCGCTGAAAAGAGAGAGGAAGCGGCCTAGTTTCATAAGCCCAAAAACATCTCTACGCACGCCTGCATCAACACGCGCGTGCGCTAGGATTGTTTTATTTTCTCGAAATCAAGTATGTTTTCTTTATTTTATTTTATGATTTTAACAAAGCATGCTTTATACTTTATTGTTTATGCTTTTATTTTATTTTGTTATTAAGCATGTTTAATTAGATAATTTTTGTTTTAAGCATGCCTTATTATTTATGTTTTATATCATTATATTTAAGCATGATTTATAATTATGTTTAAGCATACTTTATATTTTATTGCTTATGTTTTTATTATGCAATTGTGAGCATGTTTTGTGAATTTTATTTACGCTTATATAGTTATTCCTAATCATACCATTAATTATGCTATTGTTTATATTTTATTTTACGCATGATATATTATTGCTATTATTATGTGTAGCATATATTTTGTTGTATATTTGTGAAATTTGAGCATGTCATGTAGTTTATTTTTATATATGCTATGTCTTATTTATTATTAAATGTGTTATAGTTATTTTTGTAATACGACATATAAAATTCCATTTTGCCATGATAATGAAAATTCATGCGCATTATATACACACTTACTGTGATAAAGTATTTTCACATAGCATCGAAAAAAATGTGACCATTACGAATCTTGGTCTTGAAATCTAATATTTGGAAAATAATTTACGTGGATGTCTTTATGACTACGTAATTTATATCTTCTCTCTTGTTTATGTAGATGGCTGATCCAACTCGACCTGAGTTTGACATTTTGGACTCAGAAGGACTTGAGTACCATCGTTGGGTTTCCGATATGGAAACTGTCTTTGTGGCAAAAGACTACACTGCCACCATTACTGATCCCAAAGATGATAAACTATCTAATAAGGTGAAAGCAGATACCTTAATTTTTCTGAGGCGACTTATTGATCCTAGCCTACGCTGGGAGTACCTTCAGTTGAAGACACCTAAAGCACTGTGGGATGCCCTTAAATGACGTTTTGGGAACATTCACGATACTTTGCTCCCAGGACTGGCTGTTCAGTGGAATGGAATCCGCTTGCTTGACTATAGAAAGGTCAATGACTTCAACAAGGATATGTTGCGCTTAAAGGCACATCTCAATTTCTGTGGAAGGGAAATCACAGAAGATGATATGATCTACAAGACTCTTACCACCTTTCCTAATTCAGCTTTTATACTAGCGAACCAGTATCAATTGGATTATGACAACAAAAGAATCACAACCTTCAATAAGTTGATAAACCTACTGCAAGTGGCTGAGAGACAAAATAAGATTCTCTTGAATAACAATGTCAGGCCCACTGGGACAATGAAAATTCCCGAGGCTAATTATGGAAAAATGAAAGGTGGAAATAACTCCAATGCAAGGGGGTTTAGACGTGCTGATCCCTACCCACGTGGCAACAATGCACCACGTGGAAAGGGACATGCGGATCATGGAAACAAGATGCCAAAGGAAAGAGTTGACAATGAACCATGCTATAGGTGTGGATTCATTGGGCATTGGTACAAGAACTGCCAAGCAAACAACAGAGTAGCAGCCAATTACAAGAGGTATAGAGAGTCTAAAGAACAAGTGGCTCACTATATGGAAGAAGGAGGTCATGACCTAGACGTCAACCTTACAGTTGCAGACTCCAATGGCAAAGAGGAACTTGCTAAGTCAATGGATGCTCTCAATCTTGACTGATCTTTTATTCATTTTATTTTCCAAAGACAGTTGTGAAGGCATAATGCCTCATTTTTAATTAGACTATTGTTTAGTCTTAAAGTTTATTTTCAATCATGGATTGATGAATAAGATTTCTGAACAAGACCTTGATTTGATTATCGTTGGCTTATTAATAAATTTCGAATTTTATTCTGAAGTATTGAATTTATTCAAATTTATTTTCTATACACATATTTACATGGTTCGACATAGCACTATAAAGATGTAAAGCAATACATCTAGAGAAAAATTATTAGAATGAAAAGAATACCATTCTACGCAAATAGAAATACTCTAAAGAATATGAGTTATATTTTCTAAATACCTCCCATTTATTTATAGGAATGAATGGATGAGAACTTGAGTGCTTAGATGATAGTGGGACTACCCACACAATATTAAGAAATAGGTAATTATTCATTGAACTAATAGCCTATTCTGTGACTACGATGATTGGATTATCACAACTAATAAAATGGCGAGGAACTGCCAAATTTTTGATGCCTAATGGCGCAACATTTCAAGTCACAGACGCTCTATATGCACCAAGAGCTAATCGAACCTTGTTAAGTTTCAAAGATATTTGTGCCAACGATTATCATGTAAAACACACCGTGAGAATGGAACTAAATACCTTGATATTAACTCTAATGAATGTGGAAGGAAACGCATTTAGAGAAACTTATGAGTCAATCTAGTGGACTGTACCTCACTACGATTGGATCATTGAATCCTATATTGTCACCAACAATGAAATGTGGGACCCTGACTCATACAGGCTTTTGCATGACCGCCTATGGCACCGAGGTCATGACATGATGATCCGTATTTTTAAAGAACTCACATGGACATCCCTTCTTTCGAGTGAAAAATGGGAGAAAAATCCGCCACACTGCAAGGTGTCGGTTCTAGTATTGCTCAAATGCAGTCATTGCCTTCTGAAGTACCAGAAGCATACCTCCCTCCCATTATGCCTCATTGACTATTTCAAAGGCACATCACTCGTTTTGCAAAGCCTGCTCTTTAGCAAAAACAGGATCGAGACCTTCCTATGCTAAAGATACAAAACAAAACATTCCATTCTTACAAAGGATACAAAGAATGTCTGTGGACCTATCCATCCAGAATGCGGACCATTCAAGTACTTTATGGTTCTGGTGGATGCTTCGACAATCTGGTCACATGTCGTTTTATTGTCACAAGAAATGCTGCAATACTCCTAGCACAGATTATACATTTAAGGGCTCACCACCCTGATCTCCCTATCAAGTCTATACCACTTGATAATGCTAGAGAGTTTACATCAAAAGCATTTGATGATTATTGCATATCTATTTGGATCGATGTACAACATCCTGTACCCCATGTGTATACACAAAATGGTCTCGCAGAAGCCACCATCAAAAGGCTACAGATGGTGGCTAGGGCATCGGTTATGCGCACCAACCTGCCTATATCTGCATGGGGTTATGCAATATTGCACGCAGCTTTACTTATTCGTTTAAAGACCCACAGCTAGCCAACCATTTTCTGCGTACCAGTTGGTAACTGGATATGAGCCTGACACTTCACACTCACGCATATTTGGTTGAGCAGTATATGTGCCTATTGCGCCCCCACAGCGCACCAAAATGGGTCCTCAGAGACGATTAAGTATTTATGTTGGATACGAATCCCCAACAATTATCCACTATTTGGAACCCTTGACAGGCGATCTCTCTACCGCTAGATTTGCGGATTGTCACTTTGATGAGACAGTCTTCCCGTCGTTAGGGGGAGATAGGAAAAAGGATTTTCCAAGGAACGACAGGAATTGTCGTGGTTTGTCCCCACTCTGTCTCATTTGATCCCCGCACTTCATAAAGTGAAAGTGAAGTGAAAAGAATAATCGATCTTCAGAACGTAGCAGATTCGATGCCTGATGCGTTTACTGATATCGCAAAAGTGACGAGATCACATATACCAGCTGCAAATGTGCCTGCAAGGTTAGAAGTCCCCAACAAGGGGCACGGTGCCGCAGATAGAGGCACTGCAACCGCACTTAGTGGAGGTGTGGTTGAGGCCGTGGCTCCCCAAGGAAGAGGGGGAGGTCACTTGGTTCGATTGACACTCACCCAAGGAAGAAGAGGGCGAGTAAGGCACAAACCAATCATCAATGTATAGAATCCCTCTCATGAGATTGTCTCTGATTATAGTTATGTCCATGAATCAATACTGGAGGACGCTCCGATGTTTGAAATGATTCCAGAGAACAAAGAAATCTCAATGGATTATGAGAGTGCGTATGAGTTGATAGAAAGATCTTCCATACACATTGATGATATATACTGTTGCTCAAGGAATCATAGAGCACGATGATATCGAACCACGCTCTATTGAAAAATGACAACAAAGAGCAGATTGGCCTAAATGGAAAGAATCAATCCAGGTAGAATTAGATTCTCTAATAAAGAGACAGGTATTTGGTCAGGTAGTGCTAAGCCCACCAAGTGTAAAGCCTGTAGGACATAAATGAGTCTTTTTCAGAAAGCGTAATGAGAAGAATGAAGTCCTGAGGTACAAGGCTCGCCTTGTGGCGCAAGGTTTCTCACAACGCCCTGGAATTGACTACGAGGAGACATACTCTCCCGTAATGGACGTTATAACGTTCCGCTACTTAGTTAGCTTAGTAATTTCCGAATGACTGGAAATGCAGCTCATGGATGTGGTTACTGCATATCTCTATGGGGATCTAGATTCAGAGATATATATCAAAAGTGCCTAATGGCCTTACATTACCCAAGTCAAGTGACTCTAAACCACAGAGTGCGTTTGCAATTAAGTTGAAACGCTCACTTTACGGATTGAAACAATCCAGACGGATGTGGTATACCCGTCTAAGTGACTACTTGATTGGGAAGGGATATAAGAACGATGAATTATGCCCCTGCGTATTCATAAAGAAAACAAGTTCCGGATTTACAAATTGTAGTAGTATATGTCATAACTGGTACTCTTGATGAAATAAGAGAAACCGCGAGCTACTTGAAATCCGAATTTGAGATGAAGGATCTTGGGAAAACTCGATTCTATCTAGGTCTTGAACTAGAACACCGAGTTTGTGGAATATTAATCCACCAGTCTGCATATGTCCAAAAGTCAGGCGATATAACATGGACAAAGCACATCCTGCTAGCACTCCCATGATCGGTCGAAGTTTGGATGCAAGGAAAGATCCATTTCGTCCAAAGGAAGATGACGAACAAGTGTTGGGAGCTGAAATTCCCTATCTAAGTGCAATAGGCGCATTATTGTACTTAGTCCAATTTACTCGACCAGACATTGCATTCTCAGTGAACTTGTTAGCTAGATTTAGCTCAGCGCCAACGCAGCGTCACTGGAATGGTATCAAGAACATTTTCGATACCTAAAAGGAACCATTGACTTGGGACTGTTCTTTCCCTACAGAGAGACAAGAGGGACCGCAGATGGAACTGCAATCCTTAAAGGAAATGTTGATGGCGAAAGCGCCACTCACTACACTGAAACACCAAATGACGTTTTGGTTGGTTTTGCTGATACTGGATACCTCTATGACCCATATAAAGGTCGTTCCCAAATGGTTATGTATTTCACCATGGGAACACGGCGATATCTTGGAGATCAACCAAGCAAACCCTTGTGGCTACCTCCTCGAACCACTCAGAGATCATTGCTCTACTTGAGATGGTTCGTGAGTGTATATGGTTAAAAGCTATCATTACACATATTCGAGGGACTAGTGGTTTGAGTTCTACCACTGAAGAGCCTACTTGCATTTACGAACACAATGCAGCTTGCATCGAACAGATGAAGCTAGGTTATATTAAGGGTGATAACACAAAACACATATCGCCAAAGTTGTCCTACAATCAGCAACAACAGACTCTCCTCAAGATTCAAATGAATCAAGTAAAGTCTGAGGAGAATGTGACAGATTTGTTCACCAAATCATTGCCTAAGGACACATTTGAGAAACATGTGAAAAGCATAGGAATGCAAAGACTTTCCAAGCTCCCTAGATTAATGTACGTATCAGGGGGAGGTGTAGACGTCAGGGGGAGTCTAACACACACATGTCATTCTCAAATGTAGAAGGTGCGTTGTGCTCTTTTCCTTCGACCAAGTTTTATTTTTGTCCCACAGGGTTTTTATTGTTACTTGGCAAGGTTTTAGTGAGGCAACAACTCATGCACCATTTCGTCTTTGACTTGGCACAAGGGGGAGTGTTAAAGGAAAAGCACATTATGTGCCTTCGTCAAAGAAACAGACGAAGAGGGAATCAAGCAATTACAAATCACAGCTCAATCAGCATTTAGTATCATCAATGTAATTAATATTTCCGTTGTAATCTTATCCCTATATAAAGGGGTTATGAATGAAATGAGTAGACCAATTCCAATCCATTTTTACTTTTACATTAATTGGATATTAGGGAAATAATCCCTTAGAGTGTTTTGGGTAAATAAGATTAAAAAACTGTTAGTGGAGCAAGTGGGCAATTTTTAAGCTGAAATTAGGTAAATGATCATTTCCCCTTAATAAGGTTTGGGACAATATAACAAATGATCAATCAACTATGACTCATTCGACACTTTGGTCACTTAATTTTCAAATATATCAGTTGATCACTCAACTATCACTTTGTCAACCACTTTAGTCACTTTGCTAATTTCTTCGTCAAAAGCTCAGTTAAATAGACGATATTTTTGTAAATATACATTTTTTTTTAAGAGGGTGATTTCATCAAAATTTCACTGTAGTCACTTTTTCACGACTTGTTGGAAGAAAATTTCCTTGATATTGTGGAAAAAAAAATTAACGGAAAAATAACGAAGTGATTAAAGTGAATATATTTAAAAAGTGAGTGACCAAAGTGTTGAACAGGTAATAATTGAGGGACCATTTGTGATATTCTCCCTAAAATATTTAATAGAATCTTCAGAGGAATGATGAGAAGAAGAACAAATAGAATCAAGCCAGTTAGGCAAAGAATCATGCCATGATAAAGGATTACGCAAGTTAATAGCCAAATTCCAGACTGTTGAAGCAAAGGAGCAGTGCATAAAGTGCATAAATACATGATCAATAGATTCTATCTCCACAGTACAAAAAGGGCACAAAGGAGAGATACAAGGATTATAAATAGAAATTCCATCTCGAGTTTTGAGTCTACCTCTAATCAAGTTCCAAGCAAAAAAATTTAATCTTAGGAGGCATATTTAGTTTCCACATTTTTTCAAGAAGAGAACCTTGTAATAGTGTGTTACGAGTGACTAAAATGATATTTTTGGAACTACAGTGATTGAATGTTAAATAGCTCAAAGCCTAGTAATAGTTTTTAGTTATGCATGCAGAATTTATTCCAACACTAAGGTCATCGATCGGATCATGGTTCAGTGATTTACGACCTGGGTACCTTGCAGGTTAGCAGGCCACGACTCAGGTTGGAAATTAAGGACATTAGAGCATCTACAACAGTATGAATTATTTTTTAGTTAAATTTAGCTAAAATTGTGAAAATAGCTATCTAAATTAACTAGGCGGTAGAACAATTTTAGTTGTCATTTCTTCCTCTTCGATCCCCAAAAACATCAAAGTTGTCATTTTCACATGACCTCTTGCCCTTACCATCAAGCTCCACATCATCAAAGTTGTCATTTCTTCCTTGACCCGGATCTTCTGCTTGACTCCCAGGTACTGGTGGCGTATGTTTTGGACCTTGATTGACACGTCGCGCCAGGACCATTTGAAAGGGAAGGTAACAGTATACTTCGTGAGAAGGGTCTGTTCTTCAAGCTCTGACCATTTCTTGCGCTTCATTTTTCAGGAAGTTTGAACATTGAGGACAAGACTCAGAGACAAGGTCGTCTGAGATTTTAGGGCCCTGTCCAATAAATAATGACCCCGTTTAACACAGTCTCACACTGTGCAAATACTAATAGAAAACCTATCATGTATTCAAATCACTGTGAAAATTTTACTAACTCCCCTTGAAGTCTTCTGTTTGAAACTTTTTTGATATTTTTCGCTTGCCCAAAAACTCTATTAAGTCGTGTAATGGCGTCTTTCCAATTCCCCATGCAAGCAGTAAACTTGAATGAATCAAACAGATGCGTTCCAATTCCATATTCACAGAGTTATGAATTGAATATGGAATATGGAGTATGGAATCGGAAAGGCCAGCAAACAGAGTAAAGCAACCCAGTCTACTTATGAATTGAACTTTTCGGTACAATTTGATGAACCCAGAGTTAGGAATCTGAAGGAGAGAGAAGTCAATCAATTGATGACATTAGATAATTAAGATCAAAATCTTCATCTGAACAAACAGTAATCACATACACAAATAAGATCAAAATTGACAGACGAAAGACCTTCAACGTAAGTTAGCAGAAAATGAAATAGGGCTCTCACCTTTTCGTATCCGATGGGTGATGAAGACGACCCCTTCAGATTTCTTTGTAGCCGATTAGGGGCAGATGGAAACAGGAATCGGATTTTTGAATAAACGCAAGAACCACAAGGGGGTTAAGGCGTTGGGTTTTGAAACTAGAGCTTCGATTTCTTCATCTAGATTGGCTTTATATGTGTGGGTTGCGCTCTAATGGCAGCACTCGAACTGTATCAGAGACATGGGTTTTGAAGAAATTGATATGGGAGAACGGTGATGAAGACTGATTTCCATTACAGATTGGAATATTGGAGAAAGAAAGACCGAGCGAAAGAGGACGGAAAGAAGATGAATACAGAAACGACGTTAGCCAATTTGAGGGCAAATTAATACTCAGATGCTGACGTGTCATATTTATAAGTTTTAGATTTTAAATCGATCGCTCATATTATAAATTAAGAATAAACAAGAGTTGAGGAGAGGATCCGAATTCATTGAAAAATGTATTTTCTATTTCTCTTTTTCATTTTTAAGAGATAATTTTTAAAATATGTTGGGCACTTAGTTTTTGAATTTGGTTCACCGAAAATGTTTATCTGGTTAGTTATTGACCAAGAAAATAATGATCAACCACCATTTGATATAAATTCAAGGGCAGAGAGAATTATTATTAAGTTAAGGTGTTTTGTTTTCTACCCTTGGATGTAAATTTAAGGGTTGTTGAGCATAAATTCTTTGGTCAGCAACTGACCAGGTGAACACTACTGTTTGGTTCACACTGTATTTATATCAATGAAATTCCTAACTACCATGGCTGCAACAATTCCGGCCCATGTTTAATTGCAAGAAGTTTCACATGAATTGAAGAAGTGAGATACTCTTTTTTTTTTTTAAAGGGGTTTGGAACCCAGCCTAACTGGGAGGTTTAGACTCAAGCCTGTTATTATTATTAGTATGAGAAAGATGATTGTACAGTGAGGGGGACATATTAATATGAGAAGTGACCTACTCTTTATAGTAAGCAAATCCGGCAATCAATTTATTTTTATTTTTTTAACTTGGCAATGAATTCATTTTTTTCATTACACAAGATCCCTCTCACACCACCATATGTTGCGGACCATACAAAATTTTCGTATTAAAAATGGGTTCATAACCATCAAATCAAGCTAGCTCGGTGGTAAAACATAAGCCTAAATGACACTCTACACTTCTTTTTGCAAAATTTCTGCTATCCACCCAGGATGGATGTCAGCCTAGGACAATCTACCCTTGATCTTAGCCTGAGTGGGTCCCGAGCAACGATCACCTTCCATTTCCTATTCAGGGACCAAACTCAGTTTCCTGCCTTACAAGTGTATTTCCAGTTCCAAAACAAGTAAATAGTTTTGTTTAAATATTAATTTCCAAGTTTACCCTTCGTGACTTCTCGATAACACCATAACTCCACCAGATTACAAACTATATATCGAAATGCTCGTATCAATGAGTAGATCACAATGAGGGGCAGAAACTGCCCTTGAGGTGGCCCTAAGCCACTGGAAAACACCATCATAAAAAGTGGTAGAGCCGCCGCCGACTTCCAATTAGGTGGCGAGACCTATGCCAAACTCTTTCTCTCAACATGTACGTCAACATTCATAACTAGCACAAAGTCTGAATTAAAGCCATTTGGCCAAAATCTACCTCAAGATATCAGAACATCGATGAACCCTATAATCCCAATCTTCAAAAATTCAATCACCACCGGTTGAATCTTTGCAAGCCACCTTAAGAGAAAGTTTCTACGTCCTCTGGGCTACAAAGCCCCTAAGAATCACCTGAAAAATAGTGGCCAAAATCGTGAGTTCCAAAATGGCCAACAATGGCAGCCCCGCCACCACTTCTCGGCATTGCTGTGCAGTGCATAGGCCGACCTAGGTCGTGAAACTTCACAGAGTTGTAGATGAGAGTGAGGCGAAGAGAATGGGACAAGCGACGCGTCGATTGGTAGCCGGAGCTGAGATATATCACTGCCGCAAGTCAGGCAACCGAAATGAGGTCGGGCTGGAAGAGAGAGAAGGAGTTTCTAGATTTGGAAACTTGGGATTTTTTGGATTTTTCCTATATATCCCAAAATGAAAACTTTTTCCGATGGCCATAACTTCTTCATACTTCGATTCTCATGTTCTGCATGTCCACAGACTCGTATCGATACGCTCTACAACTTTTGTGAAGGAAGTTTTCACATAATCTTAACGTATAAAAAGTCAACCCTTAAATCGAAGCTTTCCCAGCGAATAATTGCTCGAACTAATTTCCGCTCCACTCTCGAACCACGAAATCCTATCAACAAATACTTTAATAATTCTTGAAGCATTTAGGAATTAATAACTAATTTTCGAGGTCTTATATTCTACCATCCTTAAAGAAATTTCATCCCGAAATTTAAGCGTACCACCCAAATATCAGGTAAGGCAGAACTCATCCTCAAATCCAATCCTTGTTCCCCAGCAAGTAATGCTGTTGTCATGAAGCGTCCACCAGATATTGAGCAAGTCAATATCCCTCGATCCAAGTTGCTATGTCTAGAAAAACAAGCCGATCATCCACAATGGTCGCATCAACATCCTTTCCAACAGTACCACGATCAAACACTCTAGATCCATTGTAGTCTTCATCTCCATCATAGTCACATCAATATGTTCCACACAACTGAACACTAGGAAATACGACAAATCTAATCGTCGAATCTCCACTTAACATCACTATTACAATTGGTCCAACAGACCGTAGTCTTAACTTCACTTTTGAAGTTAAAAAAGTATGCCTTCAACATAACCTCCATCACCTGATTCACTCGTTCAGTCTGTCCAACAATCTACGGATAAATGCTGCACTCGCACTTCGAGTAATTCCTCGTAGCTTTCTAGAATAGTCTCCACTCCCCGAAGTAAGACATGTCTAAGTCAACATCTGATATAGGTACAATACATAATATCACCATACTACGACACTCTACCACTCCACTTGGTGACAACTAAAACATCTAATGAATTTCGTCCCTGTAACAACACCACAACAATTCTGCCAACTATAGCACTGCACACAAGCTACACAAGATTTCAGAATCCTGTCCTCAAATAGTATCTGCATCAACACGTTGATAATGCAACACTAGCATTCCAAGAATTGAAAACAACAACATCATTTCAATCACTCAATCAACACATAAATTTTCCACAGTGAAACCATTCGACATCACAAGGGATTTGTTTCACCAAATCACAACTACACTAAGGTCTCGATCAACATCGAGATAAGGCATGTTTAATCACTAATCAATTCGTACCATCACATAACCAAAATCATGATAAGGTTTTAGTCTCGGCTAACCTACGCACAAGTCTTCACAAAGCATTTCACAAACAAAAAATCAAATGGCAGAAACTCCTTACCACAACAATATCAGATAAGCATCACTCCACAATCATTCCTAATACCATACTAAGACCTCAGACCACACCCTAACGTCTAGCTAGATATACTGAAGCCATCCCAAACAACAAATAGATGTGCAAGAATGAATGCCCCACTATATCACAACGCTATCACTAAGCAACCAATAACCGCTAAGTACCTTTCAATCCCAAACATCTGCTAATCCAACTCAGGAAAAGCACAACAACTACTGGTCAAATACTCGTACCAACTTTAGATACAAGCATTAGTCAAACACTATGACCCCAACAACCAAACGACTACTCCGCACAAAAGGATACGATTTTCCATGAAAACCATCATCGACAACTCCACCAGAGTTTAATCCAGAGGTTCCTATTCCTCAAAATCTATAACTCAAAGAAGCTACACAAAGCTCCACCACTTAACCTACAGAGTCAAACCTATGCTATGACAACTTAAGGTTCTAGACGACACCTAACACTCCCACATACCCAATGAATATATCAATACCAAAAAGTATATGATGGGGATCCGCTATAGATAGGTCATCACTCAAGCAGTACTGATTGTCACCAAATATGTATCTTACGCTCTGCTACCAAACTGTCACGCCCCGAATTTTGAATAAATAAATTCAAAAACTAAAACGCGAGAACATAACAATCACAACATAACACAGAGAAAATTTGTCATTTTAAACTAAGCCATAAAGCATCCGAGCTCATCGACAACAATATGGACTCGTTCTTTAGAGTCACAAATTACATTACAAAGAGTTTACAAATTAAACTGAATTACAATTCAATAAGTAAACACACGCTCACCAACTCTCTACACTGCGGAAGATAAAACCAAAGTACCCTTCTACTTCCACGCTACAGAAAGTACACCTCATTTTCGATGACGATTATCGATATTGTAACCTGCGCAATAACCCTACTCCATAGAATAGTGCACCGAGTTGAAACAACAAACCCGGTAAGCTTTTGCAAGCTCGTATGAGTTAACCCAAATAACCACAAAATGCACCTTTCCGACTCAAGAACAATAAATTAACAAATGATTACTTCCAACATTAGAATCCTTTCCTTTTAAAGAATGCACGGTCACTACTGTGACAAAACAAAGCATTCTAAATAAAAATCGATAATCCCTGCATAGAAAATTAGTCCAGGAGATCACCGAGAAGCACACAGTTCAAATAGAAGTCATAGTAATCTTTGCATATAGTTTAGTTCAGGAGATTACTTAAAAATGGACAATAGAAATGAAAAAGGAAAATAAATAAATAAATCAAACAACTCACGCTAAAACCAAGAATTCACCCTTCAACTCCGAATACACAATCTCACAAAATAACTCGTTTTAAAACTCGACATCGTTACCTCTCAAAGGTAACATACACCACCAAAACAAAACATATACTCATGACCTTAAATATCTCACATGTTACACTCATGATGTACGATGACAAACATACTAGAGCTCTAATTGAATCATAGCTCGTCACCCGATTAGGGTTATGACATTCGATATACTCGCCTCAATTGTAGCTCGTCACCGCCTAGAGTTATGGCATCCGATATGCTCGCCTCAATCGTAGCCAGTCACCGCTTAGGGTTATGGCATCTGATACACTCGTCTCAATCGTAGCCCATCACCCGAACAGGGTTATGACATCTGATACCCTCGCCTCCGTTACTACTTTGACATTAGATCCATAGACCGAAAACATTTACAAGTCCTACGTGACCCAAAATGTTACTCCAAAACTCAAATACTCTCTCACAATAAAATCAATAATTCATACGCATATCACAATGTTACGCCATCAACATATATATTCCATGTAAATATATATACGTGGTCATCCACACAGGAATGCCACTAATACAAATTATAGTTCAGAATCACAAAAACATCGAGAAACTCATTTTTATACTTAAAATCCATTTTCTATACCTGTGAACCGTAGTCCTATGAACCGTAGTCGATCGAGTTCATGTCATTTAAAACAAAGTTCATTTCCGAAAATAATTTACAATTTATCACATAATTCAGAACAATAAATAAATATGTTCATAAATGAACCACGTGAATTTACTCACCTCTAAATCCTGCTGCGTCTTCTCTTATAGCAGATAAAGGATCGAATATGCTCCGTCAATCACCTAAGTACAATATGATCTTAACTTAGTATACGAATCGAAAACGATTATATTTCGAACTCCCATTTGCCCTAAAAATCCTGAAAGTAATGCCAATTAAGGCAAAACTTTATCTAAGATCACTTAAGGTTTCCGGAATACTTATACGAAAATTACAAGTCGATTGGATGGCTGAATCCTCACGGATCGAAACCCAAAAACTTTGAAAATTCATAACTTGCTCATACGATTTTAAAAGATTACAAACTATATATCAAAATGCTCGTATCGACGAGTAGACACAATGAGAGATAGAAACTGCCCTTAAGGTGGCCAAAAGCTTCCGGAAATCGCCACTACAGAAAGTGGCATAGCCGCCGCCGACCTCTAAATTAGGTGGCGAGACCTATGCCAAACTCTTCCTCTCAACATGTACATCAACATTCATAACTAGCACAAAGTTTGAATCAAAGCCATTTGACCGAAATTTACCTCGAGAGATCGAAAAATCGATGAACCCCAGAATCCCAATCTTCAAAATTTGATCACCATAGGTTGAATCGTTGCAAGGCACCTTGAGAGAAAGTCTCTACATCCTCTGGGCTCCAAAAGCCCCCAAGAATCACCGGAAAAATTTGGCCGGAATCGTGAGTTCCAAGATGGCCAACAATGGCAGCCTTGTCACCACTTCTCGGTATTGTTGCACCGTGCAAGGGCCGACCCAGTTCGTGAAACTTAACATAGTTGTAGATGGGAGTGAGGCGAAGAGAATGAGACAAGCGATGCGTCGATTGGTGGCCGGAGCTGAGAGATATCACCGCCACAAGTCGGGCAGCCGAAATGGGGTTGGGCTGGAAGAGAGAGAAGGAGTTTCCAGATTCGGAAACTTGGAATTTTTCTGATATTTTTTTCAGATTTTTCCTATATATCCCAAAATAGAAACTTTTTCCAATGGCCATAACTTATTCATACAAACTCTGATTCTCGCGTTCCACATGTCCACAGACTTGTACCAAGGCGCTCTACAACTTTTGTGAAGGGAGTTTTCACAGAATCCTAATGTATAAAAAGTCGAATTACCATGAAATCACGAAATCGTATCAATGAACACTTTAATAATTGCTCGAACTAATTTCCGCTCCACCCTGAAACCACGAAATCGTATCAATGAACACTTTAATAATCCTTGAAGCATTTTGGAATTAGTAACGAATTTTTGGGGTCTTATTTTTATATCCAATCGAATTTTTAAATAAACTCGAATTACCAGATTACCATCGCATAAACTGACATTAAAAATTGGAATGCCAATCATGTTATTAGGAAACTTAAATCAAATATCTAGTCTCTGTAATGACACAAGATTAATAATTACAAGTCGATGAGCTGTGACCTGTTGGTGAATTATAATTCCAACATTGTAAAGATCATGGGTTCGATTCTTACTGACATATGTAAGGGTGGAGTGGGCTAAGAGTTTTTTATTATTATTTTTTTTTAAAGCAAGATTAATAATTACAAATTTATTTGATAGATTAATAGAGGCTAAAATATTAACAGGAAAATAATATAGGTACAAAATTTTTTATACCAAGAATTATTCTTACATCAATCAATAATGAATGGCCATTTATTTTTAAAAGACATCAATTTCTAGTTAGACCATGCTACGCAATAACAATCAATAAAAGCCAAGATCAATCATTAAATTAAGTTGGTATATATTTGCCTGAACTTCTTTTTACTGATGGACAATTATATGTTGCACTTTCAAGAGTTACATCAATAAACGGTTTAAAAATTTTGATAAACAATAGCAATGACATACCAAACAAAATATACTAAAAATATTCTTTACAAGACATGTTACAAAATATATAAATTTAAACACATATTACATCACATATTGGTACAATTATGAAAAATTACTATACTTTTCTATTTGAAATAAATACTGTGTTGTACACTTTATTATAACATTTCTTTTTCTTATTATCAAATTTTATTAAATAATATGCACCAAAAAAGAATGCTTAAGTAACCCAAATTCGCTGGCAATCCCGTTGGTAGTTAATTTCAATTTCAAAATTATCTGAACAATGGCCCTGATCAATTTGATTTGAATTGCTTCATTTAAAAAGGCACAATGTTTACACACTATCTTAAAATTTCATATATTTTAGCTAAAGTACATATATATATATATATATATATTTATATATATATAAGGATGAAAATCTTGCTTCATTTGAAACTTGGGCCCTAGATTAAGTTTTCGTATACATCATGTGACATAGACTATGTGACAACATAAAGTGTTACTTCAATCTTTTATTTGTAGCTTTATAATAATGTATAACATTTAGTGAAAAGAGAAGTCAACACAAGAGGAAAAAAAAAACAAAAAAAAAGCCACTCAAGACAATGCCAAATATATATATATATGATTCAACCGCTCAATCTCTGTATATATATATGATTCAACAGCTCAATCTCTGTCAGATTTTGAATCAGAGTTAGAATGTTGGTACAAAAGCTCTGAAACAAATTCCACTTTCCAAGAAAAATATGGCCTCAGCTTCCAGATTGATGTTTCCATATCACGCTAAAAATATCTGCTTTTGTCCTCTTTGTCGGACTCTAGACTCATCCAAGTTCTCTAGCTATTTACACTTCTACCATCTACTCTAATGCTATAAAGCGTGCCATTGACTCAGTAGCTTCTTCGAGAAGTGTCCTTAAACCGACGGCAGTTGCTGTACCGTGTTTCAGATCTGCAATCAACATCAGCTTTTACAAAAATCGGGTTAGCATCATCAACCATTGTCTTTCGCTTTTTTCGTTTCAAGTCATCCATATGCTATACTATAAAGCTGTCATCTAAATATAGCGTTTCTGTTGTCTGAGAAAGTTGAAGTCAATGGCAAGATGTGCTATACAATTATTTTACTAGAGTTTAATCTGTACAAGACCTTAACGTTGTTTGAATTGGAAGTTAAAGATCCCGACTTTATCCTTGACAGCTAATCGGTCTGGGTCTGGATTTTTTGAAAGAGCAGTTATCAATTGCTTATTCTATATAAATCTTATCAATGTTGAGTGAACACAGGTCAATTTAAAGGTGGATCAACTACTATAGTTTGGAACCTAATTCAGGATTTTGAATATGTACCCTTAAAGTACTCTATATAAATCATATCAATGTTGATTATGAACAATGTTTTGCAATTGTATATTTAGGTGGGTTGAAAATAATGACAAAGACTTAAGGAGATCAATCAAGGAAATTTTGACAGGTGCGTTTTCCTTGCTTTGCTCCTAGCATCTTGCTTTTACCAGAAATTTTAGCATCTGCATCTGAAATTGTTTCTCTTTGTCAAAGCTCTCTTTGTTCGAACCATTTAGGCTTGGTTTAATCAATAGTTGAGTAGATAAAAGGTACTTAGATTAAGAAATTTATGTGAATACAAGGGAGGAGTTGGAGAAGCTTGCTTTAGATGTAGCTTTTTTTTATGCAACATATTATGAAATTGGTGGAGGCATTATCGGCCACACTTAAAAACAAGGCAAGTAAAAGACCAATTATTCAAACCCTGTTATCCTTATGTGCTTAGCTCATTTCACAACCATCTTTCTTATCCTTTTAGAACACTCTCTCCACTTATTGTTTTCTTAATGAATTATTCTCAATGAAAACTGTACTGAAAGCTATTGGTTGAACCAAACAATGCATTTAGTTCTTACAACAAAACCATGAACTGACTTTGTTCGCATTTGCTTCTTCTACTGATATTCTCAGTAAATACAGTACACTGTGGCACACTGGTCAAGTCTCTATCAGCAAACATAACAATTGCAACTAGACCCACCTGGGCTCCTGCAAAAGATGGTAATGAACAAGGTAGTACTTGGATTTTCGTCCTATCCCAAAATCACTCATCAAGGGCAGCATGTAGCTAGGTTGATAGTAGCTTGCAAGTATTTGACATGTTTAATTTTGATAAGAAGATAGGTCACCAATATGTTTACTTTGACAGCTCAAGAGGAAGAAGGTGTTGAACAAGAAACGGTTATTGGTGATTGCACTGATCACAATTCCTATTATTATGATCTTACTGGGAACAGTGATGTATTATCTAAAAAGGAGAGTACTCAACTCAATTGGTAATCTTATTAATTTGTTAATATAAGTTGCATCGATACATACGAGTATCCGATACAATACGGTGCGATACGTGGATACGGCAAATCTTAAATGTAATAAGATACGGGTACGGAAAGGATACGTCAATTAAAATATATTTTAATAAATATATAAATATATATGTGCATCTATATATAAATTAAGAAGAAAAAAAAAACATATGAAACATAAACAAAATACTAGTTTATCAAATTAAACATTATCAATCCAAAGTTTCAAATAAAATGTTCATAACTATCAACTTCATTTAACTTGGATAACATCCTCAATAGGAGGTGTTTTATCTCCACTCACGGTCCTGCAAATTCATAAAGCATTGGGAAAATTTTGCAAACAATACACCAAGTAAAAGCCACTAATAATTTCCATACATAAAGTTCCAAACTGAACATTTTGGTACATGGACTTTTGAGCC
The DNA here is from genome assembly GCA_024704745.1 of Rosa lucieae. NCBI lineage: Eukaryota > Viridiplantae > Streptophyta > Magnoliopsida > Rosales > Rosaceae > Rosa > Rosa lucieae. The sequence goes on from CM045492.1 coordinate 24,858,761, forward strand.
CGACCCACTATGTAAACACGACGTCAATGACGCCGTTAAATATTACCTTGTAGAAAAGGATAATTTGGCACTCTCACACTTTAATTCATTTTTTTTGGTAAAAAAATAATAATAAATAAATAAAAGAAGGAAAAACAGTTCTCCTCTCTCTCTCACTCGCTCGTGGAGCCGGAAGAAGGAAGAAGGAAGAAGAAAGAGATAAAAACGAAGGAAAAAAAAAACAGAAATTTTTTTTTTTAAAAAGAACCAAGGGCATAATAGACATTTTAGTGTCAAATTAACGGCGTCAATGACGTCGTGTACAGATAGAGGGTCGAGTTTCAGATTTCGTGTACCGAAATGATTGGTTTGGAACTTTATGTATAAGAATTATTAGTGGTCTTTACTTGGTGTACTGTTTGTGAAATTTTCCCTAAACCATTATCAGTTTAATAAGAGAACCTTAACATGACCGATCCAATTTAGACAAAATGTTATGTGAATTCATGATTATCACTAAGCCATTATTAAAGTCTCAGATGATGGTAAAGGACGTGGCAAGAATATGGGGCCTGCATGCATATCACAATTAAGTATTCACAAACCATTGACACATCTCACAATTCACAAGCCATTAACAAATATAGTCATATCACAAAGACACAGACTTCACATTTTCACAACGACATCAACTCCATTATCATATTCATAAACCATCAGAACTTCACAACAACCCATAAACCATTAGATGCACAGACCCATAAACCCACAAACCATCAGATGCACAAAACCCACAAACCATCACAAGCCATAATTCAATCAAGAAGAACTGAAGAAGAGAACATACCGGAAGCGAAAGAAGAAGCTCCAGCTAGTTTCCTTTGAGACACCGGAGAAGTCTGTAGTAGAAGAAGACGTGATACGAAGAAGAAGCTTCAGCTTTGATTGCGTCTGGAGAGAAGCCGCGAACATCAGAAGAGAAGAAAACGCGAAGACTGAAGATGTGCTGCTCAATTAGGTCTCGATTCGATCTGTTTTGTTTCTTTTTCGTCTTTTTTTAAGGGGAAAATGTCCGATCTAACCTCGCGTATCCTATTTATTTACTAATTTACGTATCCAATACAGATACGACCTTAACCGTGTCAAATCAAAATCTGGATACGTTGGATAAGCGTATCCGGATGTATCCGAGGCGTAGCACACCCGTATCCCGTATCGGTACGGGATACGAAGGCAATTTGGCATATCCGTGTAACATATCTCACTCCAGTTATGACTTCTCTTCTTAAACTGTAAATATATATATCAACATCTATCACTGTTGTTTTTTACGTTAGTTCTGTCGCTAAACCTTGGGAGAAGAATCTAATTTATTCTTTGTTCTTTGTTCTGTTTTAGTTTAGGGAATGTTGTCTATAATAAAAGAACAGTTTATAGGCTCATATATGTCTTGAAGGTACAGACAGTTTCCGCATGACTACTCTCTGTTTCCTTTCATATATGTTTAGAGGTTTCATATATTTCATAAGTTAGTGATGGATTAGCTGCTTCATGATATTACCAAATTGAATGATCTGGTCTGCAACATTTTGGGTAGTACAAAAAGATCATGCTTCTTCTTCTTTTGGTCTCTGGTAGCTAAAAATTTGATTTATGTAGTCCAAAATGTACTAAAGTTCCATTCTTTACAATCAGCAGCAAGACAGAACCTATGTATATTACATTGAGAAAACTTAGGCAGGAGAGTTGTGAATTACATAAGCATTAATAACCTATAGTATATTACATTTAGGTTTCAGATCATTGCTGGAATGCTCTCATTTGAGATTCTGAGTTATTCATGAATTTGCTTTTTGTTACAGGAAGGATGAGACTTGGGTGAGCCAGACAGAATTTTTAGGAAACTGTTGCAGCCTAGGGTCTATCTGAAATGGATTAATCTGGGTCTTGAAGGTAAGCAATCACTTTACCCTATTCTAGACTTGTGTACAATGAAAGTTGTTTACATTAATTTCAGTACTTCTTCATAGTTTCTGCTAAAACCGAATGATTAGTAACATTCTAAGGATTATGGCACCAAATGCATGAAGATTGCTGATTGTCAATAATACGTAAAGCTACTATATATGCAGTGGCCTTCATCTCTGTTCGACTGAAGCCCCTCAGTTCGATTCAGAGTTTTCATGCAGATCGAGAAGAAAGAGATCCAAGATTTCAGAACCAACCATTTATTCGAATGAAGTTTACAAAAGAGGTGAAATACTACTACTTTCAGTCTTTCATTTGTATCATTGTAAATAGGAAAACTCTTATGCTTCCTCATCTGGTCAGTACAATTGGAAATATTGTTCACTTATCATCTTGTAGTAGCATATAATGAATTCTATACAATTGGAAATATTGTTCACTTATCATCTTGTAGTAGCATATAATGAATTCTATTGTTCTTTACTGCAGCTGAACAAAGGCAACTGGACAAAGACAGAAGATGTATGGCAGCTGAGATTTCAGTTCCTTCTTTCATCTCATCATTATAACTATTCAAGGTTCTGATCCTCACAGTGATACTGAAAGCTACTATTGCAGGCATCAATTCCCAGGTATTGACTAGTCAAACTATTCAGAATAAGCTTCAATTTTTAGGATAAGTTCGTCTTTACTGACAAGCTGATTTCGATTACAGCTTTATCCATCTTTTCTGGCAATTTACAAATTTGCCATGTACCCTTACTATATAATCCAAAGAACCAAGTCTCTACTTCTTTCGGGAAGCATCGGTCAAAGTCGACTTTGACTGCTGCACTGTAGCAGAAATCTGGCATCAACATCAATCGAGAAACAGACTGGGTAAACTTTTGCTTTCTATTATCCAATTTGAAACTGAAATATATTTGAAAACGAAAACCTGTTTATTTGTTCCATAAAAATTGTTTCTGGGTTTTGTTAGTTTCAGCAAATAAAATTAAATGGTAGGAGTATTATGATTAGTTTCGGTGTGTAATGATAGGAACTTTCATATTCTTTGAAGCATTATGGAGTGTTTATAGAATTGAGTAGTTTCATTTTCATTTTGCATCCCTATAAGCATAATTTTTTTTCTTTCTCTTTGACTAATGTTGGTATATAGAGTTTGGTAGTCTCGGGTGTTTTGAGTTTTCTGCGTTTTGATTTCTTGAGTTGGGAGAATGTAATCATTTCCACTTTTGACTGAATAGTGACAATTGTATGCATTCTGCAAGTGGTCTATGCTGGTGTGTCTTTGTCTGAGATGTAATCCTAAAAATATAATAGTTTTTGCTCTTTAGTTTCCAACAATGTAACCTTCATCATATATTGGTTTTGCGATTTACGCTTGACAATTGGTTTTAAACAGGGTGGATGCCTGGGCATATCGATGGATTCCGAGAGCAAAGAAAATGCAAGACCAGATGTTTCAATCATTGAATATAGTGGTTTTAAAATAGGTGAGCCTTCTTATTTAAATTCACTTAGTCAATAGAGTTAAAGACTTGTTTGAATTATCTGATTTTATAACGTTTATTCAATGTGGTTCATTAGAAGAAATGGGAAAAGTAGGTTTGATCAAAATGAGATCTGTAGCTTGAAATTGAGAGTTTTGCTGCAATTGCTTGAATGTATACTATGCTTTTGGTTGCATTGGTTGTGTCACTCCTCAGTCCTCAGTAGCTCATTGTTTTGTTTTTGAATGATAGTAATAAGGTTTTGGTGTTCCTGTTCTGTTTTTGTTGAATAGGTCTACCATAATAGTAGGTTCTACAATCTTCGAGGTCCTTAATCACATATTTGGTTTACTGATTTTATTGGCTATATAAAATCACAGACTAGAATCAAGTATCAAGCTTTGTGATTGAAAGTTTGAGACTTTAAGTTTGGACATTCTGTGTAACATAGTTGTAATCTGTAATATTGTGTTTCATTCAGTAGAAAAGTTTGGACTTGAATTTTATTGAAACTATTTTTGCAGGCTTTCATTTTTGATTTTCAACCTTAAGATCCTAAAAAAATATTTTAGTTTGCAGGATGATAATGAGTATTCCCTTTCAAAAATTTGGAGTAGAGACATACAGTAGAGACACAGTGTTGAAAAGGGATTCACTCTCGGATTACACTTGCTTTGACTCCCTGTGTATAAAACCAACATCTCCAGCTGCTTTCCAATTCGAGAAGCCTCCTCTACTGTTACACGATGGCAGGCTTATCCATCACAATCAACATCACCGAAGACTGGGTAAAATTTCCCTTTCATACAATCAATTGATTTCTATTAAGAAATTATCTACCTTCGTCTTTTTATGTAGATTAATCAATTGATGTCGAAAACTTTGTTCCCTGTGATAATAGATTTTGCTGTTCATTCGTTTGTTATTTGTTATTTGGATGGGTTGACTTCTCATACAATTGCTAAAAAGGTCTTGCTATTTGTTTTTACTGAGATTAGTCTGGAAAGATATTGTATATGATGATACTAATATATTTTTTCGTTTTTAATTGGTAAACTTTCAGTTCCTAATTGAAGAATAGTAGTGATATGAAATGTGATTTGATTTGTATCAGTGATAGTACTTAATTTGAATCATTTCTTTAGAAGAGTTTACACCATATCTATCTATGTCACCTAATAGCTTTAAGCTAGAATGCCATGCCTTATTGTAATAAAATGCAATCACTATTTTTTGGTGTACTGGAAAGAAGCATATGAGGGATCTCTGGCTATTGCAACTGGCCTAATACTTGGGTTCATACCGGCTGATAGTGTAGCAGAAAAATAAACATAAATTTGGAATATACTAGATAGTAATGTTTGTTTATTTATTCAGGTTGGCTACCTATGATCTATCTGAGCTGCAAATTGAGGGTGATGGAAATTGCCAGGTTCAATACCAGACATATATGTCACCTCAATTTATTTATCTGCTTGGATTAAGTCAAACATACTGCACCTATGATTTGTAATATACTTAGTTAACATGCTGCAGTTTCGAGCAATAGCTGATCAGTTGTTTCGCAATCCAGATTACCATAAGCATGTTAGAAAGCAGGTATGACTGATCAAAGGCATCTACTTCATTCCTCATGTTAGCTCTTTCCCCTGATAGGCACTTCTTTACCTTGCTTTAGTTACTGCTAGGCAAAACTAATACCAGAATTTTTCAAAACAAAATAAATAGTCTTTGTGAACTTAAGAGTTTTACACTATGATGGAAGACAAATATTTATCAGATTTTCGAGTGTTTTTTCACTTATCTCAATGTTTACTTCACCATTAACATATCACTTTTAATTTGCTTTCAGACACTGCAATTTCTGAGTTGCTTTAATTTCACATTTACCACACATGTGATTTAACATATATCCATTATTTCAAAAATTAGTGGTCAAGACAAGGAGCATCGAGTTCGTGCCATTCTATCTTTCTCTTGCAACCTTCTTGATGAGTCTCTTTTTCTCTGCATATGGACTCTTCAGAGAAGATCCATTCATATATGTAAGTATTGTGTTTCCTGCTGACAAAAAACAATTTTCAATTCTAGCGTGCAAATTTCAGCAGTTAAATTATCGTCTTACGCAGCAAACACATCTCACTTTATTTTATTTCATGGCAACAGTTACATTTCAATTGGCAAAATAAATATACATTTACAGTTCATTATACCTTCTCTGATAACATATCGGATTCACATTTTCTACAAGTCTGATTCTCTGGTTGATTATCATGATTTGACGAATCTGTGAATGTCAAGCAGCTTGAGAGCATATCGTGATCCATTTCAACTTCCACTATCAGATACCTATCTGCAGCAAAGTGCGGCCACACTTTCTAGTTACCTTCATATACCATCCATTATGAGATACCATTTTATTTAGAGACGAACTGGGGCATTAGTATTATTACCTCGGAAATGCAGCAAACTCTTATCTCTTTCTTTTGCTTCGTCTTCCTGGCTTTCTCATCCAAAGTCCTTGGTGAAAACCAAAACACCTGCAGAGAATTGAAGTGTGGGAACATGGCCCGGCTATCAGATTCCCTTTTAGCCTCAAAGGTAGCCACCCAGAAAATTGTGGGTATCCTGGGTTTCTTGTATCCTGCAATGAAAAGTGGGAAACTATTCTTGAGCTGCCAATCCCAGTTAGATTCCCAATCAAAACCATAGACTATAAGAATCAGCAAATCCAGATATATGACCCAGAAAATTGCCTCTTGGTGAAGCTATTGAAAGGTCAATCTCTCCCTTCCAGTACTCAAAAAACCAATTGACTGATATTACCTTATTCAATTGTTCTTCAGCTACTGAAACGGAATCTCCGTACAATATAGATCCAGTCCTGTGCTTGAGTGGCCCTGGCATTCCGGGTATTCCATTAGGAACTTTCCCCTTGTGTCTTGTACAAAGTGGAATCATTCATCAGTTCCATACAGGTGGCATGATCCTCAAAATCTATATTTGGAATGGGGGGAACCATATTGTGGACTACTATGGGAAGCATACGGCAACAAATGTGGATTGAAGAACAATGGCACCAAAAGTACCGAAATTGAATGCCTTCATAGGAAAGGAGGTAAAAGAGTAACATATATTTTGCTATATTTGTTATACATTCCAGTCACACTGTTCGTTCACATCATGTTTATTCATGTATTGATGAAATGAGAGATGCAAATGTTAGCATATTTGCACAAGAAATGGGATACAAACTTAAACAATTGGTATACGAAGGGATATTAAGATCAGTTAGTTGCATTTTACTTTTGTGAAAGCTATCACTTACAGTTCTTGGCTCCTTAGGATATGATAGCATTTATGTGTCATGTCTTAGTAATAGCTCATAACTCTCATACATAATTGATTTGACAAACATGGTATTCTGATTGTGCTATTATCTTCTACAGGTTCACAGAAAAAGTTAGTCGCAGCAGGTGCGTTGTTTGACAGTGTGACTAGCTTCTTCCTCTGTTTCATGTCGATATTTAGTGGCACTATTGACTGACAGCATAAATTTGCAGGTGCATCCCTGGGTTCATTTGTACTCGTACTACTTGCCGCTGCAGTTTATCGTGTCTACAGTTCTGACAGGAAAGAAAAACAGAATCAATTAAAGCTTGAAGTATTTTTTAGAGGATTACAGAGCACTCAAACCAAGCAGATATTCTTATGCAGATATTAAGAGGATTACAAATCAATTCAAGGAAAAATTAGGCCAAGGAGCTTATGGGACTGTTTATAAGGGAAAACTTTCTACTGAATGTTTTGTTGCGGTGAAATTCCTCAATAGTACTAAGGGCAATGGGGAAGAGTTTGTAAATGAAGTAGGAACAATGGGACATATCCACCATGTCAATGTGGTTCAATTGGTTGGATTCTGCGCAGATGGTTCAATTGGTTGGATTCTGCGCGGATGGATTTAGACGAGCTCTTGTTTATGACTTCTTGCCCATTGGTTCACTACAAGAATTCTTATCATCAGCAGACAATAACAATTCTTTCCTGGGTTGGGGTAAGTTGCAAGTTATTTCTCTTGGAATAGCAAAAGGAATATCTGCACCAAGGAAGCAATCAACGGATCCTACATTTTGATATCAAACCCCATAATGTTTTGCTAGACCATAACTTCAACGCAAAGATTTCTGATTTTGGTGTGGCCAAGTTACGTTCCAAGGATCAAAGTGTAGTGTCAATGACTACCGCCAGGGGAACGATGGGGTACATTGCACCTGAAGTGTTCTCCAGGAACTTTGGAAATGTGTCCTATAAGTCAGATGTCTATAGCTATGGAATGATACTGCTTGAGATTGTAAGAAGGAGAGAGAACATTGGTTCAACCACAGAGAACACCAATGAAGTTTACTAGCCGGCCAGAATGGATCTATAATCTTCTGGAAGAAAAAGATGACCTACCTATCAATGTTGGGAAAGAAAAAGATGCTAAAATTTCAAAGAGACTTGCGATTGTAGGTCTCTGGTGCATTCAACGGAATCCTGCAGATCGTCCTTCTATGCAAGGGGTGATTCAGATGTTCGAAGAAGGAGAAAACTTAACCATGCCTCCAAATCCATTTGCCTCTCAGGGTGGAGCAGGATCAAATACAAGTACACCTTCAAGAAATTTAAATCTCCAACTAGAAGTAATTCCTGAGTTAGAATAGTAATATCTATGTTTGGAGACTATATACATACGTATGTTAAGTAGTCAATTGAGTTACCTGTGCATGAGTCCCATAGAAATGTTTTCAGCTAGTTCTAAAATTGTTAGTTTAGTTTTCACATTTCAATTTTGGATTCTGAATACACTATATAGCGATCAAATTTACTACTTGTATGTGTTGCATAAGCAAGCACACATGCTTTCCTTCAAGATCGAGTATTGATCTTGTCATACACCTGCAGGTGGTCAAGGCTTTCTATATATGCCGAGTGCACCTATGCCACCAGCCTGGTTCTAATTAAAGATTTCACACCCATGGATCAAGTGAGAGTTCGATCAATCCTGTTATGCTCGGGAAAACACCTATCCAAGTTAAATTGCTAAACAATTTGATTTTCCTATTTAAAAGTCAATTCCCATCATCTAGTTTCCCTATGATATTTCAGGGTAACACGTCTTCATAAGAATCAGACACCTATCCAAATCACAAAGTTTTACGATCCAGAATTCTAATCATGTCTTGTTCGACAGAAAACCAGTCACAAAGTTACACCGACTCTATTTTCCCCCTCCCATAAGTCTGGCAAATTGGTCATTAAAACTCCTTCCGAAGGATCTTGTTGTAGCGCTATGCTGTACTCTCCATCATTCATTCATTTTTTTTTTCTTTTTTTAAACTTGCATCAGCCTCCAATTGCATCAGCCTTTTGTTAAACTTGCATCAGTATTACTAGGGAATTGGAGGTTTGTACTGAATGCAGACCATGCATCATGAAGGCAAAAGAAAAAAGCTTTCACACATAAGTTCAGCCCAGCCCAAGTTCAGATCCAGACATCCAGTTGCAAGTTGTATGAATCATTGCACTCGGAGAAGATAAGATCGAAAATGATAGTTGGAAGTCATAACACGCTAATAAGACTTGAAGAAGTCTTTGAACGAAATTTCCATGGCATAAATTAGTGAAGTTCAACATAAGTGTTCTGGTGACTGGCAGATGGAATGGAGTAAATTATAAAGGAAGATTGCATTGTGAATTTGACGTTTTGTTTTATCCATCCACACTCCTAATTTTCATAAACGTGTCTCTTATGCCTTTCATGATTCTTCCAAATCGATCGTGGAAAAACTGCAACCGCGGGTCCCTAGCTCGATCTGTCACTGACCAAGACTTGTGAATGTTTGAGGGCATCAAGTATGGACCAAATGTGAATGTTTGACTAAAACCAGAAAGAGAATGGAAGTTTCTGGGTCCGGCAACGACTAGGAAAGAGTCACCCACCGGAACAAATTATGGAAGCTTCAAACTGCAGCTAGCCCCAACACCGCTCCCCAGCTAGCCTCTAATCGATGTTTCTGCACGTGACTTTTTTGTACCCCAGAATTTGCGAAAAATGCTGACTTCTTTTTACCCACACGTGATGCGACTTTTCATCAAAGATATACCAAACAAAGGATTATTATTTCTTGACTTGGAACAGCAAACAAGCATGTTTGCATCATAGATCAACATTGAAGCTCAGAGTCAGTCAGTCAGATCAACATTGCATTATGGTTATTAGTTAATACATGTCCTGTCATGCTAAGCTCGGGGTCAAAGAACACTCATTTAAACCCATTGAACGTATGTTTCCGTGCTTTGTGCTTGTAAACCAAACTACTGTCTAAATTAAAAAACACTTCTTCTGAGTTTCTTTCTGGACCCTAAACGTCACTTTGTGTCTGTTAGCAAGAAGAAATCAGTGACATTTCATCTTTATGTGACTCAATTCCTACTCATCAAATTGATATTGAAACTCCTAGTTTTAAAATACAACAATCTTTTACAAATTTGCGTCCCTTAGAACTTGTCTTCTGCTTAAATGGGTCTCTCAAGTCTCCAGCTCCATCAGAAGGATTTATTTGTGTAATTTTGGTAAACACAGCTTTATTGGTTTCAATTATCAAAGGCCTCATGAGATCAATGTTAGAATCAAATGGAATTGTCACATTATTATAATGTATATGATGATTAGCTTAATATCAATCCTAGTTTAACATGGATACAAACTGTAAATCAACACTAGTAACTTAATGAAGTAGTGTATCAATTCATTAAAGATAGTAATTCATTGCTTAGTCTACAAGAAAGGCTACAAGATTGTGATTCATTTCAAGTCAAGATCCTCATCCTAGGACCTAGGGTTCACACCTTTCAAATCCTGGTAAGATAGAAACACTGATTAAACACTATACTCTGGAGATGAAAGGTATAAACTATAATTTTACTGCATTTCACATTTTTCCTGTTTACCCAGAAATCACAAGTTTTTTGCCTACTTGCACCAACAAGTTTGTATTGTGCACAATTACACAACTCTTTTGGGAAAAAGACCTATAAGGGTAGTCTTTTCTAAACTAGTGCCTAGTATGTCCTATGCTGACTTTTGGGTCTAACTCTTGTTTTTTCTTAGGAAAACCTGTTCAGACTCTTAACAAAAACAAATCTAGCCTTCAACATGCCCAAGTTTTTCACCTAACGGCTCCCTGCCTAGCAGTTACTTTAACATGCGGAATCACTGCTGCTTGTTTCTATTTTAAGCTCAGGCAATTTTTCTTCAGAAACAGAAAGTTTTAAGCCTAAAAACATTACAGGAATTAAGACAAAAACATATATTTTAAACATCAAAATAAAACATGAAGACAAGGTGGTGAGTAATCTGAAATTATTTATTCAAATATAATTACAAGCTGATATTCAGAGCCTTATTCTCAGGTAAACGGCTAGAAAGCTGTTTAGCTATCCATAAAAATGATTACAGATACTTACTTGAAGAGAAGCACACTGCTCACACCTAGACAGGAAAGAGCACACTGCTACTATAGCTTTCTTATTTCTTGAGAGAAGACTCTTCGACTCAAGTTTTCTAATCTAGAACTGATATGAAATTTTCGAATCTAGAGAGGGTTGAAGGTTTTTCAAATGCCTTACAACTGAAGCTGAAGCTCCTTATATAGGGAGCGGAACTCAAACTGAAATTCAAAACAACAAAATGTTTAGAACAACTTCGTGATTTTTCTGCTTTTGTGAGTGCTCCTGATGATGGAGGTTGATTGGCAAAAGCAGATTCCCTTAGGTGAAATGTTTTTCACCTTGTCCTTTTTTGAAAAGCAAAAGCAGCTTTTGGAAAAATCCAAAGTTGCTTTTCGGTGCTTTCTACACCTGCTGCTTCATATGTTATCGTCTGTTTCCGAGTTGTGGCCAAGGACAAAGGAGTCGCTGTCCATCCTAGCCATTTTAGTTGTGGTTGCATTTTCCTCTACATCTTTATCTACATACATCTTGTATTGGTTGTCCTTTTCCAGTTTTTCTACCCACCGTAAGCATGCTAGCATACAGTCTATTTCTTTATTTGCGAGGGATAGGAAAAGGTCACTGCTGATTACGTCAGGATGATCATAAGCTGTGATTATTACTTTTTCTCCTGTTGCCAGGAAAGTATTGCGTGAGTCTTCTTCGATGATCTTTTTGATGTACTCAAGTGACACGGTTTTCATCCATGGGATGCTTGAATTAGGCTGACCACTGTAAGCAACACAGGCGAGCTGAAGATACCTCCTTTGGATGATTCTGACATAATGGTATGGAGATATATATATATTCAGTTTCTCCATTCTCCTTCTGAATCCATTCTGGGGAGTGGGTCTGAACTTCAGTCTCAGCGTGCAGTCATTTTTTCTGATGTTTTTGACTGTGTTGACAATGATGGGGGGCAGGCCTTTAAGATCATCATTTGTTTTGGTCCACAGATTATGGACAAAACCATTTTCAACAAGCCAAAGCTTGTGTTCTTGAGGATGTTCACTCCGAACATTGACTAAGTATCTTCCAACATAAGGTCCAGCAACGATGAAGAGAGTTGGAGGAATACATGCCTCAGAGTTAACTTTTCCAATCAGATTATGAAACTCAAACCAATCTGATTCATTTAGCGCTAAAACAAGAACTTCAGCACTCTCAGGATCTTCTAGATACTGGATTTTTTCTTTCTTAACAGCACTCTGCTGTGTATGACCTTCTTCAAACTGAGGTCTAGTATTTTCATAGAGTTCTTCAGCAAGAGCAAATAGGGCTGGGAACATGATGCCACTGTTTCTTTCCTGAAAGGCGAATAAGAGGTTATCTAAAATTGCCTTCTGGTGGTATGCTAGCCTCCTGTCAGTTCTGAACACAGGATCAGCGAAGATTTTTAGTTCATAATTAAAAACATTTATAACTCTGTTCGGAGTTGATTTGCTTTTTGGCAAAGCAACAGCCTTCAACGGTCTTGATGAGCCTTTACCGTCTGCCGTTTGAGACCTGCTAGCCAATCCTTTACCCTGGGATTGATCAGTTATGGCTAGTCCTTTTAGTCCTAGCAAGAATCTTTTGAGAATTTTTTCTTTGGGATCCTCAGCAGGTTTATGTTCTTTCCCAGTTCTTCTGCTTCTGGGATCACGACCTTCGTCGTCATCTCTTTGGCTGAACATTGCCATTTCTCTGGTTAGAGCGTCTGGAAGATAATTTTTGTTTCCTGCAATTAATTCAACATTATAATCATACTGGTTAAGAAATAATTGCCAATTTGCTAATCTTCCTCTGTCAGCAGCTTTATCAAGTTTAAAGTTTTTGAAATTCTTTACTCTAGCACAATCGGTGCGGACAGTAAATGGTTTTCCAAGAAAAGATGGAGAATTTAAAATTATTTTCTTGACAGCCAAAATTTCTTTTTCTCCTGTAAGATAATTAATTTCTGCAAGGTTAAATTTGCCGTTACAAAATTTACAGATCTTTTCAATGTTAGTTCCTGGAGTTTTTGCCAGAACAACACCGGACCAGTGATTATCACTAGCATCTGTTTGGAGAATGATCTCATCATTTTCCTCTGGTTGTTGAAGAGGAGGGAGGTTTTTGCAGAGATTTTTTATCTGCTTCACAATTTTTTCATCATCTTCTATAAAAGTTCCATTTTCTTTTGGAACTGGTTTTAGGAGATAACATTGCTGTTAGTTCTGAGATTTTGGGAATGAAATCCCTTCCATAGTTGATGACTCCTAAGAATCTCTCTAGACTCTTGGCATCAGGAATTCTATCTGGGAATTTCCAGATTTTCTCAAGGATATGGGGCTGGACCTTTATTACTCCATTCTTTATGTTTATTCCTAAGAAATCAACTTCATCTAAGATAAAGAAGATTTTCTTTTCTCCTAGGATAATTCCATGCTGAACTATCAGTTTTACAACCTCATAGAGGTGTTTCATATGTTCTTCTCTGTTTTTGGAGAAGACAAGGATGTCATCTATATAGACGACACATAATTCAGCAACATGTTTGAAGATGTCATCCATCTTTCTTTGGAAGATTGAAGGAGCTTGTTTTAGGCCAAAGGGCATTACTAACCATTCATAATGACCTTGTGGTGTTCCGAATGTAGTAAGAGGAACACTATCTGGATGTATCTTGACTTGCCAAAAACCCGACTTTGCATCGAATTTTGAAAAGACTTTAGCTCCTCTGAGCTGGTTGATCAGTACTCTCACCTGGGCAATTTGATAACTGTCTTTAACAGTCTTCTTATTGACATCTCTGTAGTCAATAACCATTCTAGCTTTTCCTCTAAGGTTTTTTGCGTGGTTTCTCACGTAGAATGCTGGAGCATGATGAGGGCTAGTAGAAGGTTGAAACAATCTCTTGTTTAAGAGATCTTCAATATCCTTTCTGAATTCTTTTTGATCTTCCTCTTTGTACTGAGGAATAGCTTTGACATGACAGATGACATTCATGTCATGTAATCTTAATTCACAGGCCACTGAGTCTTTTTCCCAAAACTTCTGGGGGTCTACATCGATATTCTGTTCGAGAAGTTTCTTGATTTTGTCAAGAGTGGGAATTTTCTGAGACTCAAGCTTATTATGAAAGTGCTTGAGGTTATGCTTATGGATGAAACTATCTTCCTCATCTTCACTAGTTTCTTCTTCTTCTTCTTCAGAAGATTCTTCAACAAGTAATTCTTCTTGTTGTTTGATTTGGAGTATCGATTCAAATTTGGGCTTGTAGGGGTAAGATCACCACTATTCTGTTGTGATCTCTGATACTGAATAGTAAAACCAGGACCTACTACACTTTTTGCTTGTGTAAGTCGGTCTGCCCAGAACACCCGTTCTCCTTTTCTGAAGCCGATTGCTTCTTCATCCTGGATGAATCTTTTTTGGAGAATAAGATCATTTCCCAACAAGAAATTGGATCCTTGGCCTTTAGATTACCAAACATTCAGGATGATAAATGTTCCGCCACCGATGGTGATATGAACATTTTTTGCTACTTTGTTCATTGTTAGATGACTTTCGTCAAAAGTGACACCAGTAGCAGTTCTTTTCTTATCTTCTTTCCAGAGTTCCTCTGGAATTGCAAATCTCTTTGCAACTGTAAATCCCAATACATTATCTACAAAGGCATGTAGATGATATTTTCTATGATCAGGGAAATTTAGCCCAATCTCTATGTAGTTGCTGTATCTACTGGTAGAGATGACTTTTGATTGTTGAAGCTCATTTTCTTGAGCTTGTTCCTGAGGTATGAATGGTTTACATTCTTCTGGAACATTTTCTGGTATTTCAACCAGTTCTATGGTTTCATCAATTTTTTCTTCCTTTATTATAGAGGAAGTTGGTTTCAAAGTTTCTTGGAACAAGGGCTTTGCTTCTTTCTCTTTTTGTTCAGAGAAATATTCTTCATATTCTTGTTCAACCAATTGGCTGATAAGGCCATTCTTGGTTTTTCTTCTTGCTTCAGCTGTGAAGCATTATTTGTGGAAAGTCTTTTTTGACTCTTCATAAAACATAGGGAAACCATTCTTTTCATGACATAGGCAGTAGTCACCAATGAATGTACCAGGGTTCACCTGATAAGAATACATTATTGCTTCTGTCTTGCTTTCTTCCCAATTTTTGACTTTGAGAATATTCATCTGTCTAGATTCTAAGTGTTCAACTTCAGAATCTATTTCAGAATCAGATGATTCTTCTTCAGACCAGGCAGAGTAAACTGACCTGTCGTCATCTTCTTCATCAGAATAGGCTATTTCGTAGCTTTTCATATTTGCTGTTTCTACTGTGGGCTCATATTCTTCAAATAGATCTTTAGTAGTTCTTTTACCCTTTTCTGGGCATTCATTGGCATAGTGCCCTTCAGTTTTACATAACCAGCAACTGCAAGCTTTCTTGCTTGATTGTTTATTCTGATGGTTAGTATTCTTCTTTTTCTTGAAGAATTTCTTTTTAGGATCTTCATCCTGCTGTTTCTTGAAATTGGAACTTTTCTTGAATTTCCAATCCTTTTGCTTATTACTCTTTCTGAATTTTTTACAGTAATATTTTTCTTTCCTTTTTCTGTGGAACTTGGAGTCATGACATCCCCAGTTGGTCGGCATATCTAGTATTCCATAACAGAAATGTTCAACTCATTTGAGTTGTTTCTTGGCCATCTTAGCTCTAAGATTGGCTTTGCATTGTTCTTTCAGTAATTGCTTGATTCTGTCGGCAATTCCTCCAACTGAAAATCTTTCAATTGGATTTTCAGCTATGCTTCCTCTCACAGCTGTTCTCCATGGTTCAGGGAGTTTTCTGTGCAATAGATTGACTAAATCAGTATTGTCTGGTTCACCAATTGTACAGTAATATTTTTGAAATTCATTCACGTATTCTTCAAAATATCTCATGTCACAGATTTTGAGAGCATAGATATTTGATTTGGCCGTTTCTTTAGCCTTCTCACTCAGATTTGAGAGATCTCCACAGAACTGATCATACAGGGGTACTACAAAATCATAAGGAGATTTTGAGTTTCTGATTTGTTCTAGCCAGTTTTTCCCTCTGGCAGTCTCTTTGAAAGATAGATAATACTTTTTTGCTACTCCTGTGAGAGTAGTTTCATAATACACCTGCAAATCTGGTGCTTCAAATTTTCCAAGGGTAAGAGCAGAGGCCATCATCAGGCTATCTACCCATTGGTCAATGGCTTTTCTTTTATCTAGAGATTTATCTAGATTTAGCCAAATGCCATAGTTTGTAATCGGAACTCTAGGCATATTGTCCTCTGGGACAAATGTTTGGGAATTTCTTTCCTCTTTTCTGCCCGTGGGGGCTTTCTGTACAGGGAGTTTCAGTTTCCCTTTTTCTCTAATAATGAAAGTTTTGGAGCTTTCTCCTTCTTCCATTTCAATATCTTGATATGGAAAGACTTTTCTTGTCTTTCTGATTTTGAAAATTTTCATTTCTTCGATTAGTTTTTCTAATCGTTCAGGATTTTCGCAAGATTCTGCTTCATCATAAAGTTCATAGAGCTTTTCTGCTCTAAGCATATTAACTGGTCTGTTTAGAACAACTTCCAGTTCTTCTTCAGTGATATACTCTGATGGTTCTTCAGAGTTTTTAGTACCACTAACACTAGCTTCTCTAGTGCTGTAGCTTCTTCTAAGAGAACTTTTGTTTATCCTGATATTTTCAGGACAGATGTCACTTTTTCTGTGATCGTCAAATTTCAGACTAATTTCTCCAGTCTTTCTACTTTCATATATTGCCGCTTTGGCATTTTCCGGTGGCTTTTTTGGACCGGATAATTTCCATTCAATAGGGAACGTTACTTCATTCCAAATAACCTTGTGAATCTATTGTGAATGGTTCTTCTGGCTGGTGAGGAATCTAGTAAGACCTGGAATGTTTTATATCCGTGTCTTGGGTTCTACTATACTACTCATCAGTTTATAGTATATTCTGTATACTATTGCGAGTTCTTGCATGTCTTTTTCATTGATATGCCATCTGTTTTGACTCTCAATCTTAGACAGTGAGCTGCATCTTTCAAGCTTGTTGAGAAGTTTGGGAAGCAGTTGACATACGCCACTTGATGACATAAAGATGTTTCAAGGGTTCCCAACAAACTGGCTTGAAAGTCTGTTATTCTATTGTCACATAGAACAGAACAGTTTATTCCTTCTCGGGCAAATAGTTTTATGCCTACTTGGACTGCTCCAATATGCATAAACTAATAATTTTTTGCTCTTGCTCGGGAAACTTCTTCAGGAGTGATCATCAAGAGATATGTTTCTCCTGTTGTAGAAGGGGTTGTAAATTCTAATAATTTGAAATGGTGGCTATCCAGCAGATCAATTTTCCCCTTTTGTAGATTTGTTTAAAATCGAACTTTGGAATTGCAGAGTTTTTTACCTCCTGTTCAATTTCGTTAAATTCAAATTCTTCAGCATTTAGGAATTGTACTCCTTTCTTTTTTCCGAAGATGCTCATCATTTTGATATCTC
Organism: Rosa lucieae; assembly: GCA_024704745.1. NCBI lineage: Eukaryota > Viridiplantae > Streptophyta > Magnoliopsida > Rosales > Rosaceae > Rosa > Rosa lucieae. The sequence continues at coordinate 24,876,237 of CM045492.1, forward strand.
TTTTTTTTTTTCGGGTTTTCATACAGGATACTAGTTTGACTAGTTGATGGTTCCAGAAAAATCATGTTAGGAACAAGATTCTTATCTGGTTTTTCTAATGGTTTGAACCCATTAGCCTTCTTTGTTTTTACTGTAGGCACTTTTTTGTCCTTCAGTATATTTTTCATAGAATCCAGCGTTTTTTGTTGTTCATTGATTTTTCTACTAAGATCTGTTAGCTTTTCTTCTTCCGGTTTTGGAAGTTCCTTGATATAATCTATTTTGTTTTCCAATTTTTTCAATTGAGAGATTATATCTGGTATTTTTTCTAGATGATTTTGACATCTAGATACTTCTTGTATCAGACTATGATATTTCTCATCAGAGGAGTTTAGTAGAGAATTCAACTTCTCTAATAGCAATTCTGACATTGTCCCCATAGTGGGATTCCCCTTTTGAGCTCTTTGAAAGCTCTGATACCAGTGATTTGCGGATCTAACCAATGCTCAAATAATCAAGAGGTTTTTGTTCCTCTTTTAGAACATAAAGAAGATTGCTGATGTTGTCTTCAATCTTTTAAATATATTTTTGTACTAGGAAAATTCGATCCCAGTATTCTGGAGTTGTTCTACTGAGTTTTTCTCTGTAGACTTTAGCTTTTCTTAACTTTTCCTGTTCTTCTGTCAGCTATTTGCTAGTTGTGAGGCAAATAGCAATCAATTCTAATCTATCTTTGACTGTAATTATGAATAGTAAATACTAGCTTGTTTACCTTCGAATATAGAGGATGAATTTTACCTGCAATTATAATCTAAACAAATAACTTCAAGATTGGCCCACCACGCTTTATCAATTGTAAAATAATAAAATATGAATGAGAGAGGTATTTAATGGGATGAATAGTAAATGATTCTTTGGAAAGTAGTGGAAAAGGTGAAAAGATTTGTGTGAGTAAAAAGAAAAATAAATTGATGGGGTAAATGAGAAGTATATTGATGAATTTGGGGTTTATGAGAATTTCCCCTTAAAGATAAGCCTAAACGACCACTCTGCACCTTTTTTTTATTTTTTACTTTTGAGTTGTGACTTGTGAATGGAAGACTTTTCTCTTAATTATGTTCATATACCATCCAAATGATCCAAATTATTATTTGAAGCCATTTCAAATATATCAGCTCTCAGATACCATTTTACTCTGTCCAGAAGAAACACTGGGCATTAGTATTATTACCTCAGAAATGCAGCAAACTCTCATCCTTTTCTTTTGGTTCATCTTCCTGGCTTTCTCATCCAAAGTCCTTTGTGAAAACCTGAACACCTGCAGAGTTTTGATGTGTGGGGAATATGGCCCAGCTATAAGATTCCCTTTTAGCCTCAAAGGTAGCCACCCAGAAAATTGTGGGTATCCTGGGTTTCTTGTATCCTGCAATGAAAAGAATGAAACCATTCTTGAGCTGCCAATCCCAGTCAAATTCCCAATCAAAAACATAGACTATAAGAACCAGTATATTCAGCTATATGACCCAGAAAATTGCTTGCTGGTGAAGCTATTGAAAGTCCACAACATGTCAATTTCTCCCTTCAACTACTCAGAATACCAAATGACTAACATTACTTTATTCAATTGTTCTTCAGCTGAATGGCAATCGGGACATAATATGGCCCGAGTCCCCTGCTTGAGTGGCCCTGTCTACCAAATTTCTTCGCTTGAGTATCCTTACATTGACGACTTACCCTTTCCGTCTTGTACGAAGATCTCTTATCATTCCTCAGTTCCATACGAGTGGTATGATCCTCAAGATCTTTCTTTGGACTGGACGGAACCAAATTGTAAACGATGTGAAACATACGGCAACAAATGTGGATGGAAGAGCAATGACACCAAAAGTACCGAAATTGAATGCCTTCATAGGAAAGGAGGTAAAAGAGCAACATATATTTTGCTATATTTGTTATACATTCCATACACACTGTACTTTCACATCATGATTATTTATGTATTCATGAAAATGGGAGATGCACATATTAGCGTATGCATATAACAGTTCATTCCATTGGCATATTTGCACAAGAAATGGGATGCAAACTTAAACAATTGGTATACGAAGGGATATCAAGATCAGTTAGTTGCATTTTACTTTTGTGAAAGCTATCACCTACAGTTCTTGGCTCCTTAGGATGTGATAGCATTTATGTATTACGTCTTAGTAATAGCTCATAACTCCCATACATAATTGATTTGACAAACATGGTATTCTGATTGTGCTATTATCTTCTACAGGTTCACAGAAAAAGTTAGTCGCAACAGGTGAGTTGTTTGACGTTTGAATATCTTATTCCTCTGTTTCATGTCGATATTTAGTGGCAATATTTACTGACTGCATAAATTTGCAGGTGCATCCCTGGGTTCATTTGTACTCGTACTACTTGTCGCTGCACTTTATCGTGTCTACAATTCTGACAGGAAAGAAAAAGAGAATCAATTAAAAGTTGAAGTATTTTTAGAGGATTACAGAGCACTCAAACCAAGCAGATATTCTTATGCAGATATTAAGAGGATTACAAATCAATTCAAGGAAAAATTAGGCCAAGGAGCCTATGGGACTGTTTTTAAGGGAATACTTTCTGCTGAATGTTTTGTTGCGGTGAAAGTCCTCAATAGTACTAAGGGGAATGGGGAAGAGTTTATAAATGAAGTAAGAACAATGGGACATATCCACCATGTCAATGTGGTTCGATTGGTTGGATTCTGTGCGGATGGATTTAGAAGAGCTCTTGTTTATGACTTCTTACCTAATGGTTCACTACAAGATTTCATTTCATCAGTAGACAATAACAATTCTTTCCCTGGTTGGGGTAAGTTGCAAGATATTTCTCTTGGAATAGCAAAAGGAATTGAATATCTGCACGAAGGATGCAATCGACGGATCCTTCATTTTGATATCAAACCCCATAATGTTTTGCTAGACCACAACTTCAACGCAAAGATTTCTGATTTTGGTTTGGCCAAGTTATGTTCTAAGGATCAAAGTATAGTGTCAATGACTACCGCCAGGGGAACGATGGGGTACATTGCACCTGAATTGTTCTCCAGGAACTTCGGAAATGTGTCCTATAAGTCAGATGTCTATAGCTATGGAATGGTACTGCTTGAGATTGTAGGAGGGACAAAGAACATTGGTTCAACCACAGAGAGCACCAATGAAGTTTACTGCCCAGAATGGATCTATAATCTTCTAGAAGAAAAAGACGACCTACCTATCAATGTATGGGAAGAAGGAGATACTAAAATTGCAAAGAGACTTGCGATTGTAGGTCTCTGGTGCATTCAATGGCACCCTGCAGATCGTCCTTCTATGCAAAGGGTGGTTCAAATGTTAGAAGAAGGAGGAAACTTAACCATGCCTCAAAATCCTTTTGCCTCTCAGGGTCCAGCAGGAACAAATACAAGTACACCTTCAAGAAATTTAAATCTCCAACTAGAAGTATTTCCTGAGTTAGAAGAGTAATATCTAGCTTTATAGACTACATACATACTTATGTATGTAGTCATTTGAGTTACCTGTGCATGAGTCCTATTGAAATGTATTCAGGTTATCAGGTAGTTCTAAAATTGTCCGTTTAGTTCTCACATTTCAAGTTTGGGTTCTGAATAGACCATATAGGGTATCCAATGTATTACTTAATTGGGAAAATTTCATAAACAGTACACCAAGTAAATGCCACTAATAAAACTTATACATAATTTTCCAAATCAATCATTTTGGTACACGGACTCCTGAGCCCGACCCACTTTGTAGACACACCGTCACTAACGCAGTGAAAACCTTTGCCACCTGGCATAATTTAAGGGGTAAATTTGTCTCTCCTTATCTCTTGCTCTGGCCACCCATCTATTTCTCTCTTACTCTGGGCACCCCTCTCTCTCTCTCTCTCTCTCTCTCTCTCACCCTTATATCCAAGACCCACATCCCTCTTCATCGTCTTCCTCATCTTCCGGACCCGGGAATGCCCCGACCCGCAAACCCACCATTCTCCAGCGATGCAAGACCACCCCGGCCATGGCTGTCATGCGTGACCTGAAGCCAAAGACGGCCCAGGTTCCCAAGCCGCAGTCCCAGACCAGCTCCATCATCAAACAAGTTGTGTTGTTACTTGTCATGTATCTTGCTCTCGGTGTTGTAATATACTCTTTCAACAGGGACAAGTTCTCCAGTATGGAAACCCACCCCGTGGTTGACGCCCTCTACTTTTGTATAGTCACTATGTGCACGATTGGGTACTGCGACATTGCTCCGGAAATGCCGCTGGCTAAGGTGTTTTCGTGTGTGTTTGTGTTGGTGGGGTTTGGGTTTATCGACATCTTGCTCAGTGGGGTGGTCAATTATGTGCTGGACTTGTAAGAGAACATAATCTTGACCAGAATCCAAATGAGTCATCACCACCACCACGACTACGTCTCCACCATCTGCTCTGCCGCCGGCGTCATCGAGGTCTCTGTCGAGTACAGCCTCTTCCCGACCCTTTGAGTTTGGTGGGTGTGGATTTGGAAGGTGGAGGAGATGCAGTGGTCGCTGGAGTCATAGAGTTTTCTGGGTTTCAGTGTGTGTGGGGAGAGAGAGAGAGAGAGAGAGAGAGAGAGAGAGAGAGAGAGAGAGAGAGAGAGAGAGAGAGAGAGAGAGAGAGAGAGTACTAAACTACCCCTTGACAAATGAAAAATGACATAAAGTTAACTGCGTCATTAACTTCATGTTTGTGTTGGTGGTGTTTGGGTTTATTGACATCTTGCTCAGTGGGGTGGTCGATTATGTGCTGGACTTGTAAGAGAACATAATCTTGACCGGAATCCAAATGAGTCATCACCACCACCACGACTACATCTCCACCATCTGCTCTGCCGCCGGCGTCATCGAGGTCTTTGTCGAGTACAGCCTCTTCCCGACCCTTTGAGTTTGGTGGGTGTGGATTTGGAAGGTGGAGGAGATGCAGTGGTCGCTGGAGTCATAGAGTTTTCTGGGTTTCGGTGTGTGTGGGGAGAGAGAGAGAGAGAGAGAGAGAGAGAGAGAGAGAGTACTAAACTACCCCTTGACAAATGAAAAATGACATAAAGTTAACTGCGTCATTAACTTCATGTATGGATAGTGGGTCGGGATTCAGATTTCGTGTACCAAAATGATCAGTTTAAAAAATTATGTATAAGTTTTATTAGTGGCCTTTACTTGGTGTACTGTTTGTGAAATTCTCCCTACTTAATTATATGTATTGTATAATGAAGTTAGCACACATGCTTCCCTTCAAGATCGAGTATTAATCTTGCCATACACTTGCAGGTGGTCAAGGCTTTCTATGCCGAGTTTGTTATTGGCCAGGAGTGCTCCTATGCCACCAGCCTGATTCTAATTAAAGATTTCACACCCATGGATCAAGGGAGAGTTAGATCAATCCTGTTATGATCGGGACAACACCTATCCAAGTTAAATTGCTAAACAATTTGATTTTCCAATTTAACAGTCAATTCCTTCATCTAGTTTCCTATGATATTCAGGGGAACACGTCTTCATAATAATCAGACACCTATCCGAATCACAAGGTTTTCGATCTAGAATTCTAATCATGTCTTGTTGGACAGAAAATCAATCACCTTCCACATCAGTTATATTGACTCTATTTACCCCTCCCACAAGTAAATAGGTCGGAGAAGCCATATTCTGCTGGCTTTGCTTTGCTCGATCTATTGAATGTTGCCTTCCTAGAGTGCTTTTGTATTGTAGATCTGAGATCTCAACTCTCAAGTAGATAGTTTCTTAGTGCATGCTGCAATGTGAATGTGAGGTTGAAAATTACTAGATGAGAACCTTTAAGATTGTTTCTCTTTCTTTTCAAGTTGCAACTTCTCTTTTAATGTATGATTGCTTTCACTTTTTCTTTTGAAAAATACTTCAGTATATTAATGTACCAATACATCAAGTAGACTAGGTTCAATACATATGTAGACTAGCCTGGTACAAAGATAGACTAACTCCATGCATGTCTACCCATGTACTGAGCTAGTCTACCTCTATATTGAACGTAGTCTACTTGATGTATCAGTACATTAATGTACTGTAGACGATTCCTTTTCTTTTTGTGGACTTAGAAGACTTTCTTTTTCTTTTTGGGGAAATGATCATTTACCCAATTTTGGGGTTAATTAACCCCACTTACCCAAACACTCTAAGAGATTACCCACTTACCCAAACACTCTAAGAGATCATTCCCTAATATCCAATTATGTATTTTTTTATTCATTTTTATTTATTTTTGGGACAATTTTGCCCTCTCCTTCTTTGTCACTTAGAGAGAGAAGTCATTGACGACCTTGTCGGACTCCGGCGACCGGACAATCAGGGGACCGATCACCTGAATCCCTCAACTGATCACCGGGATCCCGAAATCCGGCTACCGGACTGGTGGCCTGATTCTGGCGTCTGATTTCATTGCCCCCTAATAATCATATTATTGCCCCCCAATAAACATATTATTGCCCCTTAATACTCTTTTTATTGCCCCCCAATAATCATATTATTGTCTCCCAATAATCATATTATTGCTTCCCAATAATTATATTATTGCCTCCAACAATCATATTATTACCCTCCAACAGTCATGTTATTGCCTCCAATAATCATATTATTACCCTCCAATAATCATGTTATTGCCTCCAATAATCATATTATTACCCTCCAACAATCATATTATTGCCCTCCAGCTAAATTGTATAAATTCCCAAAACCAAAATGAATACACTACAGACACAATTGATCAATTTATATGTTCAATTCTACATGTTCATTTTTTTTTCCTTCCTCATTCTTGAAGCTCACAGTATACTAAATAAAATAAAATAAAATAAAATGCCACCAAGAAAACCCTCAGCCACAGACTCCTCGTCTCCACCAACGCCCCTCAACTCGAACTCGAATCCATACACTTGGATGATACGCCGTCGTTTGGAGAGCCTTCCTTCGTTAGAAAGCTGAGTCTCCCTTTCCACCAGAAACCCATTCGTTTTCTCAAGCTGCTGGGCTCTTGCAATAGTCTGGTATTTGTAGCTTTTGATGAGAAATTGTTTTATATCTGGAACCCATCGGTTAGATTCTTCAAGCAATTACCTGAGCCCCCTGGATTTTCCTCATTTTTTTTCTATTACCTTTTCTGGTGTCGGCTGTGTGTCGGCCACCGATGACTACAAAGTTTTGGTAGCCTCCGTTTGGATGACAGAGGTCTGGATGTTTTCATCGAGAGCTCGTGTTTGGAAGAGTATTCAAGTCGCTGGCAATTCCCCTACCTTATATGCCACCGGTCACGGAATTTTTCTGAATGAGGCACTTTATTGGGTGGGGGATGGATTCGATCATGAAATCCTTGTCTTTGATTTGTTACAGGAGGAGTACAGGAAAATGCATTTGCCTAATTTTGAGCAACATCTTGGGTTCTTACCTGTGCTGCTCGGGGTTTGTGTGAGGAGGCGGATGTGTGCGTGAGAGAGAGAGATGAGTGTAATTTAATAATTAAAATAAGGTCAGAATTGTCACTAACTGTTAGATTAGATAAATAGGAGTAAAAAACTCTTAATGCAGTAAGTGAACAATTTTACGTGGTCCCGGTCCCTTTCTTTTTTTAGGGGACGACTTAAAAGACTTTTTTTTTTTTGGCGATTAAACATCAAGAGGTGTTATTGAATCACAAAAAGAATACACTGAGACATCTGACATCAGCCTCCCAAAGGAAGCAACAACCAACAGCAAGGCTCAAAAAAGCCCAAACTGAGAACAAAACAAACAAACAGCAGCCACCAACAAACTGCAACCACCAACAAGAAGGTCGAAGCAACCGAGCCACGGCAAAGAAGTCAGCATCCAAATCCAACCATGTCAAACATGCAGGAGTGTGACCCATGCCTAATTCCATGCACCAGGCCATCAGATTTCCAAAGATCAAAGCCAACACCATCTCCACCACATCAAACCAAATCTGCCAAGAACAAAGTAACCAGATAAACAACCGAATAAACCAGATGGAAGGATCGGGTGAGAACCAGTAAGGGATCAAAGAAACAGGCACCACAGGGTACACATGATCTTGTAGCAACACCCAGTGCGATAGGAGGTAAACCCCACTTTGAAAACTCCGAAAAGCGAGAGAACCGATTTTGGCAGAAGAAAGACTAACGAGGGGAAGAGGATGAAGATAGAAGAAACTGGAAAAAGGAAGATTGGGAACAACAAGAACCAAACAGGGCCAAAATGGAGACAAACTCAGAGTAAAATCACCCAGGACAACAGACAGAAAGAAAACAGAAAATAAAAAGCCGAGCATAGATACATAAAGCCTCACGAAGAGCGAAAATTGATCATCAGTACCTCCCCCAACTTTCAAGCCAAAGATCCAGATCAGAATGATCTAGATCTGGCAAGAAAGTTGGGGGGGGGGGGGGGGGGGGGGCGCTACGGACCCTATGACTTGGAAAATCATTACTTTGATGCTTGATGGAACAAGGAAATTATCTAGTGTACTTTGATGCTTGAATGTTGGCTTCCTACTTTCCTATTGTGGAAATTAACAACTCTTTTACTCTACCTAGCACTCACGAGGCGTACTTGCAAAAGCATCTTCTGCCTTCACTTTTTCTTTTTAACTTGGACTTTTTTTTTGACTTGGACTTGGAAGACTCGTTTTTTTCTTTTTCTTTTATTAGAGGTGATGACTTGGAATTGGAAGCTTCAGGCCTGGGGTTGCGATTTTGAGTCAAAAACTACGTTTCCTGAATATATAAATATAAACCAGTCGGCAATATGAACATTAGATGCACTTCCCATCTTTTTCTTTTTTATCAGTTATCTACTTACGCGTTTTGAAATAATCAAGGGTCACTCAGGGGCGGAGTCAGGTTTCGTAAGGTGGGGCACTCACGAAATATCAAAACTTAATAAAAAAAATTAAAAAAAACTAAAGTAATTTACATCTCATAAATTGTCTAAAGCAATAACTATATTCACTTTTATAATTCAAAAGTAGAACAATAATAGTGAGACTATCGTAATATATATAATTATATCTATAAACACACATGTTCAGACCAAAAAAGAATAAAAGAAAAAATATACCAACAAAGGTTACAACAAGAAGCATCGAACCCATGACCATATTGTTATTGATTGAATCAGACAGCCACTACACCTAATGTAATTACCCTAGCTTCACCACACAACGTAACCAAGAAGCTAATGTTAGGGTTTAAGATTGTAGTCCGCCCTAACTTAAAGGACCACCTTACGCAGTGGGGCTTTACCAGGTTCCCAAATACGAATCCAAATCCGGCCAGAGACTAACGTTAGATACTTAACTCTGACAAAACAGGCAAAACAAAAGCTCAAGTCCATCTGGAAATCCAGCCAATCTAAAAGTTTTGGCCCATCTACTAAGGACATCAAGCTTGAATCTGCTAAGGACACCCAAACTGGGTAACCGATCCGACCAAGCCAAGCCATCATGCTACTCTTGAGCGAAACCGCCCCATCACCAACTCAAACAAGTGGAGATCAAGCCCCCTCACCAGCATCACTTACTAGAAACTTGATTGTTCTGATTTGCCACCATCACAACCACTCCTCCTTCCCCGCAAGAGAGAAGTTTCAGAACGAGGATCCCAGAGTCTAAAACTCTCCCATAAACCCACATCGGAGAAGGACATCCTCTGGCCAGAATCCCTCAAGCCACCAATTTCTAGAACAGAGTCCCCACTAAAACCACTGTAAAGTTTCAAACAGCAAGCCAACAAGAACCGTATGCCACAACCCACAGGTTTAAAAAAAGGAGGAGCATGACCTTAGGAGACATGTAGGCCTTGCGGGGGGAAGGAATCTCATCGAAAGCCGAGGATCTCGACCAGCAAAATCCAAGAGTTAGGGTTTGTTACCGCCATAACAGAGGGAGGTGAAAAGCTACCAACCTCATCAGTTTGAATTTTTCGTTTATATTTAATTATTCATTTCACATTTCATACCATACTTCAATTAAACCTGGGTCTAAAGAAAAAACCCCAAGAGAGAACAACCCTCTAGGCTAAACCAAAACCCTAACCCTAGTTCCTTCTCATGAGCTTCGTTGCCCCTTTAGTTCTAGCTAGTGGTAGATTTGACAAGGATTGGAGGCAGCCTAGTTTAAAAATCCTCTAACTCATATTTGTTAGACAAGCCTTTAACTTGCAAGAAATTTGAAGCGGTTAATCATAGCTTTCACTTCCAAAAAATCCAAGTGCTTGACAAACCATTGCGGATTCAAAAGAAGCCAGGTGTTTGTACCTTGTATTTATTCTTGCACGCCTATTTTTGTTTAGGCGTTTAAGGATGGTGTCTTGTCACCCTTGCTTGTTACTTAGCAATTTTGGCTCAATCTGACCCAAGTTAAGGACCTAATTGGGTATTTGGATATTGGTCCTAATTGGAGGTCTATTACGGATTAGTTCACAAAAAGTTGACAAGCATAGATCATGGTTTCCATTGAAATTGATAATTATCTTGGTTTTGTCATTTCTAATAGGGGTGTAAATGAGCCGAGTCGGAGCGAATACTAAGGTGATCATGTTCGGCTCATTTGTTTTTTATCGAGCTCGAGCCGGGCTAAAGCTTGAATTTTCTTTTTCATGTTCAAGCTCGGCTCGGCTTGAATATTTTTCTTAGGCCCGAGCTAGGCTCGGCTCGGCTTGATTTATTGGACGAGCTCGAGCTTGAATAGGCTCGGCTTGGCTCATTTGACTTTAAATTTAAAAAATAAAAAAGATAGAAAGAAAATTTAAAATAATAATCCAAATTTGATGCCTAACCATCATACAAATACCTTTTATTGTCTAGAATAAACTCAAAATGATGAATCCAACTCAAAATTGCACAATATAAGATCTCAATTTTTGTCTTTTTATAGTGGTTGCTATGGTTTGATTTAATTGTTGCACAAGTATTGTTATTTATTATAATAAATTTTATTTAAATTTTCATATTCTCTTCCAATTGAAAAGGAATATAATAAAAAGAATTGAAGAATTGAGATTAGAAAAATTATATTTTTATGGTATAAATATTCATTAGTCGAGCTTTAACAAACGAGCCGAGTTTTAACAAGCTCGAGCTACTCATGGAAAATACGAGCTACTCACGAGCTAGACAAGCCGAATATATCCTTGCTCAAGCTCGGCTCGTTTTTTTGTCGAGCTTAATATTGAGCTCAAGCTCGACTCATTTATCTTACGAGCACGAGCCGAACGAGCTAAAATCGAGCCGAATACGAGTCGAACACGAGCTGTATCGAGCCCACTTACAGCCCTAATTTCTAAGCCTATGCTTGGTGGAATTGTTTCTACGGGCTTCTTAAAAAATAGTTAATGTTTTGTACTATAATTCGTGCTCAACAGGAGGTAGGTAAAAGATTATTTTGTCTTAATGGACGAGCTGTTCTATTGATCTTAAGCTCACTTAAAGAAAGCTTTAATATGTACTTAGTGAGTGCTGTTTGTGAGGTTCAATTGATACTTGCCCCTCAGATACATGGGTTGAGTCTGAAAAACTTATGTAGGTGTCGTCTCGGTGTTATCAATGAATATATATTTTTGCTTCTTAAAAACAATCCATACTTTAATCCTTTTAATCCTTCCTTTTATTTTATATATTATATTTTTAAGTATTCTTTCAGGAATGAGATGTATCAAACATTGAATTCTTATGGATTAAATTTTGTTTAGTCCCTGTACTCTGACTCTTTTTTCGTTTTAGTCCCTGACATTCTCATTTAATCTAAAAAGTTCCTAACGTCACAATTTTTGTCTGATCGGTCCTTGCCATCCAATTGCTCCATTTGTAAGCTGACGTGGCATTAAAGTCAATGCCAACTCAGCGCCACGTAAGCCTTTCCAATTGTGAAATGACCATCCTATCCATGCCCTCTATTACGGGTATTTAGGCTGCCTTCTTGGTCATTTCTTGAGAGGTATCAGATCGAGCCCTCTCTCCAGTTTCCCGTGTTGCAGCGACGGTGATCCAGATCGAGAAGCATGTTGCAACATGGATTGTGACCAATTTCTCCTTCTTTTGTTAAATCTGAGAAGCATCAAATCAAACCCTTCTCTATCCATTTCTTGAGAAGCACTGACCCGTGTTGCAGCGACGATGACCCAACCCTCTTTCCATTTTCCGGCTACCTCTTAACATCAGACTAGTGTTGTTCGACTCCCCTTGGTGGAGAAAACCGGAGCCCGGTCTTCCTTGCTCTGAATGAGCGGCGACGGTGGCCAAAGTTCTGAAGAAAATGGCGTCAAGTTGATTTTAATGGAGTCGAATTCACTCTGAGTCCTGAGTATGGCGCCTTCTCTAAAACCATGTGAATATGAGGTTGGCGTCGCCATTTTCTGTGATTGAGAGTTTCGAGTCCGAGTTTGGGACTGAGTCGACTCGGAGACGAGCGACGAGTTAGTTGAGGAAGAGGAAAAGTGCGAGGCTGAGAGTGGTGCTGCTTCGGAATTTGAGGAATGACATGCCATCGGTGGAGATGAGGAGGACCATGAGGGTTTTCGGGATAGGGAAGGGGGTGGATGGTGCCCGAGTCTTGCATTCGGGCCACCACCTCTGGCCGGAATCTCTCGTTTTGATTTTGTTTGTTTGTGCGGGTGGTTTGGATTTTGATTTTTTTTTTTTTTTTGATGAATTTCAGCTGTTGTTCTTCATCCCTTGATATGCTTTGGTTTTCTACTTGGAACAATTCAAGCTATGGTTGAATTTGATTGTTTGTAGGAGAATGGTTGCTAAATCTTATTACCTGTAGAATAGAAAAGTAGAAGGGTGTTTTTTTTTAAATGCATGAGAGCTTTCTTATTGTGCGATTGCAAAATTTATAGGCAACATGGAGTAATAGAAAATTTACTCTTTATTGATGGGATCATAGATGTCACTGCATCTGCATCTGCAACATGGAGAAGTGGGTCTGGGGATGGTTGTGGTGGGATTGGGTGTTGTGACAGGTGGAGTAGGAGGTGGTGCAACAGCAAGTGCTGGTGGTGATAAGGTAGTTTTGGTGGTGGTGACCTTGAAACTACTCTTAGCGAGTCCTTCAATATCAAAGAAGTTGGAGGATCATTTAATGACAAAAATAATAAAAGAATGAATGAGGGAAAATGCTTGGGGGGGGGGGGGATATTGGACAATTTACAGCTTACGTGGCATGCAAACTGCTGAGTTGGCATGGCTTCGAGTGCCACATCAACAAGTTAACGACCCAAATTAACGGAGTGCTAACGGACTGTACCTTTCAGATGGAAATTGTGACGTTAGGGACTTTTCAGATTAAATGAGAATGTTAGAGAGTGAAACAAAAAATGGTCATAGTACAGGGACTAAACATAATTTAATCCAATTCTTATCATGCAAAGAGAAATTTTATTCAAGAGAAAATTTCAGTCCACGTCCCTAAACTATGCTGCCAAGGCCAATTTGATACCCGAACTCTCAAAAGTATCAATGTGATACCCAAAGATCTATATTGGCATCAACGTGATACTTCCGTCAAAAATATTTAACGGTGTCTGTTTGCTGATGTGGCAAACACATGGACCCCCAAAAAAGTGAAATGACCAATTTACCCTTTTTTTTTGTTAATTCATTTTTTTTCTTTTTTTTTTTCTTCTTGTTCTTCTTGGATTTTATTCTAGCCAAACCACCGCAAGCTCCGCTTCTTCTCCTCCGCGCAAGAAATCAAACAAAAATGGCTTATGCTTCTTCTTCAAGAGTCTCCTATATATGCAATTCAGTTTACCAAAACTGATCCTAATTCAAAACTTAAATGAATTACCAAAAACGCAAAAAGTCCATAACATAGCATGATTAAGAACTGAGCATAGGCAGTAATCAATCACTAATCATGCAAAATAGATTAATCAATTGATTCAATTCCCATTCACAGAGGCCAAAACAGATGCAATTCAATTCCCATCCAAAACAATGCAGTAAGCAAAGTCCAAAACAGATCCAACAATCATGAATCAGAAACACCACAGTCCAAAATCCAAAACTTGAGTATGAGATACACAACTACAATTCAATTAAGTTTATAACATTTACCGAGCTTGCAGAATGCTAGAATCACTTCAATTATGACTCAAATCAGTGAAATCACTCAATGCCCAGCAACTTAACAAGACTCACCGAGCTTGCAGAAACACCGAATCCAAAACCCAGAAATCGAGCTTGAAGAATCACCAATTGAACCCAGAAATCGAGCTTGAAGCCTTAACCCAGAAATCCAACCCAAAATCAATCCCAGAAATCACCAAGCTCCCTCTCATCTCCTTCTCCTTCGCCCAAACCATCACCAACGCTGCCGTCATCCTCTCCAATTTCTGCTATAAATCCATGTCCCTCGAACTCAACTCCCGGCGGACGGAGCTTCTGGAGCAATTTGAGGTTCCCAGGTTCAAGCAAGTAGAGCATTCAGGTTGCCGAGTTCAAGGTCGCGGTCAAAGGCATCGTTTCGGGGAGCGAAGATGGTGATGTTGTGGCTGCCGACGGCCTCTTCGAGAGTCTGCAAGAGCAGGGCCTTCTCGACAAGCTCGTCCAGATCAAAGTTGATCTAAGCAGTGGACGCCGAGGAGGATGAAGAGGAGGGCTTCTAAGGATATTCCGTCAATACGAATTAGGTTCCGGTGAAGAAGAGGAGGCACAGATGCATAAACCCATGGCGGCCGTGGATTCAGAGAGAGAAAGGGAAGAAAAAGGAGAAGACAGAGGAAGAAAGAGGAAGAGAGAGAGAGAGAGAGAGAGAGAGAGAGAGAGAGAGAGAGAGAGATATGTTTTTATTTTTATTTATTTTTTTATTTTTTTAATTAATTAGTGGAGAAAGACAATTTTACCCTTGATAAAAATATCACATGGGACCCACGTTCTTGCCACGTCAGCAAACAGACGGCTCCGTCAGAGATTTTTGACGGAAGTATCACGTTGATATCAAAATACATCTTTGGGTATCACATTGATACTTTTGAGAGTTCGGGTATCAAATTGGCCTTGACAGCATAGTTTAGGGACGGTAGCTGAATTTTTCTCTTTATTCAAACACCTCTAAATGCTGAAGACACATCCCTTTTTTCATACAACCAACATCACATTTTATGGGTAAGTTAAGTTAACAAAAGAGATATTTATACAAACAATAAAGAAACATAGTTGGAATTAAGAAACATCTGCAGTTTTTTTTTTTTTTTTGTTTCCAGGTCTACCGGATATGGATATCAAGAATTTGATTTTCATAATTTAGTATGCATGGGATCGAGCCTTCTTATCAATCTGGTTTCAAAAATGTAATAGATGTACAAATGATATGGAGAAACAAGAGCAAGTGAAAACTGTTGAAAAATTCCTCAAGAACTCTTATGATGTATTGTTTTGTTTCGCTCTAATTTCATCATCAGTAGTTCACAAATCTCAACAATTGGCATCTGAGTATTGTCTTGGTTGAGTCTTCAATTCCCCATTAGCATCTAAGTATGTTCAACCCAACAAGTGAAAAGCAATTAAAACATTCTTTGGGTGCCGTTGTATTAACTTTAGTGATGACCATGTGATTTATTGAAACTCTCACATTGAGCCATTGAAGAATTGATGCCGAGTCTTCTAGAGTAATATGCCCATCATTTTTTTTTCAACTGCAGTAATGCAATAGATAGTATATCTTGTATAAGAAAAAAAAATAGGTAGTCTCTTACCAAATATTTATCTCAATTTATTTCAGCAAAAAAAAAAAAAGGTGATATGTATTTAGTGAAAAGATATTGTGTATTGTGAATGAGGATAGTTTAGAAAGTTTGGGGTTGTGTTTATAGTACAATGTTAAAATAACAAAGTTAATAAGTTGTGTATTAAGTATGAGATGTGTATCTATCATTTAGCAATGTGTGAATAAAATTTCTCTCAAGCAAAACATTCAATATGGTTATAAAAAGACATTAACTACTATTAATTCTTTCTTCTTACATTTTAATATCTATTTTAATTTTAAGTTTAGGATGATGACAAAATTACTTTTACATTTCGATTCGACCCCCAAACTCTTAATCCCAATTCTGCCCCTAAACAATTTAAAATGTTGTTGGAAAATAAAAATGAGTTGAAATCTTAGTTCTACAGCTTCGCGCAAAACGGCGGCATGACGCCGGTCTAGGCCAAGAAACTTTGTTCTGGGTTTTGTTCTTGGTGTGTGGAGAGAGATTGAGCAAATTGACATTAGATCCTTGATTTCGATTCAACGAGACTTGTCGTTTTGATCTCGGGTTGTGTACCAGTGATCACAGTGAGTTGATCATTAGGTTGGGTTACTTGCTGAATTTTTCTAGGGACTATTGGTATTTTTTTGGTGGGTTGCTATAGAATTGGTGGCCAAAGTCGTAATAGTGTTCAATAAACCTCACACTGGCTTATCCATGGTTTGGATTCGGCGCCTTCGCTCGAGTTGGTGTCTGTGTTCTTGGGCTCATTTTCGACTTGATCTGGATTTTTTTCTTGATCCGCCTTGATTGGTGGTGGACAGTCCCCTCTGTAAGTGCACTATGGTTTGCTCCTTGTTGCCGCTAGAAGATTTGGTGGCTGCTATGGCAGGTTAGAAGAGGGGGCATGTAGCTTGTGCTTTTTCTAGCCTTCCTTTCACTTGGGTTTAGACCTCTGAGTCTGGGTCTAGCCCTGGACCTTATGATTTATGTTTCACTTGGGCCCATCTGATTAGGTATGTTTCTTCTGAGAATCGAACCAGGTAGTTGTCACCTTCACGCATCACTTAGCGAATTAGGTTGGCCTGACCCAAGGGTTTGGGCCTTCCAGTGGTCTTGAAATGTCAATCTCTTCGGATTATAACTTTTATAGCAGTTAGTAATTATCCTAATTGTTGACTGGCATATTTCAAGTGGCTCATAGATAAGCAGTTTCTCCTATTTGGTTGCTGAGAAGCGGCATTCTATTGGTACCACAATTGCTTGCTGGCTAATGGGAGGCTAGTAAATGATTTTCTCTAGAAAAAACAGAGTTGTTCTTTGTTTATAAGCTCGCTGAAACAACAAGCTCAAAAAATATATTTATAATGAGTAGCATTTGCTTGATAGAGTTTCGGGATTTTCTTTACCGTTATCTTTTTCAAGTACATGTTAGACTCTAGCAACTGGCTATTGATTTTAATGATTTCAATTCCATTTTAGAAAGAAAAAAAATTCACAAAAAAAATCATCCCCCTAGTTTCATAATGAAGTTAACAACATGTCTTGCTGATATATGCATATTTGAAAGTCTATTTAGAAGCAACAACCAAGAGAAAATTATAACTTTAGAGGTAAGTTAGGCTTCTAGATTTTTGATAGAAGTTGAGAAGAGTTTACATTATTATGAGTTACCTATATTGAAATAGTAGTTTTGGTAATAGGTTTCCCATTTAGGAAGATCCCCATACAAAATTATCATCAATATCAACCAAAAGGAATATTGGTTGCAGTAATATATTGTAGAATATTATTAGGAAGATAATAATGTACTTTACTATGGGATTGTTTACTGTACATTAATGTATTGATACTTCAAGAAGATTAGTTTGTTATATAAGTAAACTAGCTACATATATCTGGTAGACTAGCATATCCTTGTGAGCCCCTGAAAATTTTGTTTAATTTTTAGAAGGTAATTTTTCTCTAATAAGATTTTTCGCAAGGTGATTCAAGTGAAGAAATAGATTTCGGAAATTATTTTGGTACCGAGATCACGATTTGGGCCTTATGATTTAAGTTTGGGCCGAGGTTCTTTCATTTGGGCCTTGAAGGTTACAGAAGTTTAGTGAGGCGATGGTTTGCTGAAGTTTCGAAGACGATAAATTGAGTTGTAACAAAGTTTTGGAGTTTGGATTTTTACAAAATCGAGTTTTTGGCCTAGGACGAAGTTGAGAAATAATTTAGGAAGTTTCCAACGAAAAACGAATAAAAGAGAAGTTGCGAGCCCAAAACCTGGAAGTAAACAACTTGGAGAAATTCGTAATTTGTCAGAAGGGCAAGCTAGACTTTTCACACGAACTATGATTAAATGAGTTAGCAAAACCCCAAAATCTCAAAACTCTCTCTTCCCCTCTCGGCTGCACCTCTTTTCTCTCTCTCCTTCTCACTTTCTCGTCTTACCTCTGCCGTTACCAGAGACACCAGTTCCGGCCACCATCTGTCATCACCATCATCACCAATCGAACCAGGACCAAATTTCGACCAAAGCTAAACCGAAATCACCACCAAGCATCGCCGTTAGCGTTCACATGCAACCACCATAGCTGTCGCCACATTGCCAAGCCAAAACATCCATCTCCGGCCACTACATAATATCACCTTCACCACTAATTGATTCAGCACTCAAAGGCGACCCAAACTCAACCAGAAACATAGCCATGCACAGCCTCCGGCCTCCAGTCTCTTCCACCCAATTTGCGACATGGCTGCCTCACCTAATCTTCTAATTTCCACCCATAGACTCCAATCCTCACCACCATGAATCTAAGCACCAGGCGCTGGAAAGCAAGACCCGAATATTAGCCTTAATCTCCGATCCCGGGAAAAGCCGTACGAGCTCACCAGAACTTGTAGCTAGCTCTGCATGCCTTCATTCTCCAACCTCCAGTCCAAATCGAGCTAAACTTCCTCTATAGATGTAATCAGCGCCTCACAACCCACCTGTTCCCGAGACGCCGACTTCCTATTCTGACTAGGGCCACCACACGTGCTACACGCGCCGCCGCTGGCACGTTGACCACTGACAGGACCCCCCCCCAGGATTTCACCCTGAAATCTGAGGTGGCCCTGCGGGGTCCATCTTAGAGATAACTCTACTGAGAATTGGCCGAGTCACCCCTAAAGTGGACTACCTAAAACATTAACCCACGATAGATCAGAGCCAAACGAAGAAGTGCAGAAGCTATTCATCAACTATGCCTCAAACTAATAACGCCTGCAAACTGGGCATTCGAAACCGAAAGGTCCAGGGGAAAGTAGACGAAAAATGTTAGCGTGAGTGGACAAAAATAAACAATTGAAAAGAAAAAGGATTTCATACTTTCCCACATTTATTCTCTTAAAAATATGATGCATGCAACAATAAGAAAAACACATTTAGCTTTAAATCTAAGAATATCAAAATGATAAACCGACTAGCCTCGCTAGTCACAACATTCAAAAAAATATATTGTAAAACTGAAATCTCGTTTCTCAAGAAGATAAGACCAGCCCCGCTGGCTACAGTGAAAATCGAACTAGCCCTGCCAGTCAAGCAACGATAAGATATGACGAAGCAGTATCACCATACGAAAGAAGGGAGCCTCCCAAGCTCGGGTCGGAGTGTCCCACACTCTGGAGCATCCCATGCTCTGCTCGACTCACCCGCAAATACATAGTAAGCAGGGAGGAGTACTAATAAGGCTCAACTACACCCACTTGAGGAGGAGAACTAAATGACGACCCAGGTATGGTGGATAAAAACCATTCAAATCCAGTAAATCTATAAGGCTTCCCCATAAGTCCCGCAAATAAAAAAGAAAAACATAGGTACAATTCTCAACCGTACCCGGAAATTCTCGTAAAAAGTCACATAAATCAACAGCGTGTCCCACACGCTAAAAGAATAATTAGATCAATCGTTTCCTCCACAAAAATTCCATTTTCGAAAACCCTTCAAAATTCTCAAATCAACGAATAAAAAATACAATATTTAAATCAGGAAATCACCTCGGAAAAAAAAATGATTCGTCGAAAAATTGTCAAAATTCATAAATCCCATTTAAAATCCGAAAACAATTCATTCCCGAAATCACTTTATAATATTTCATAAATCTCAAAACCCAATCAAATCCGAAATCACTTCATAATCTGAAAACCAAAATCACTACTGATAGCAAATCATCATATGCTCAAAATATAAAAGATGATAATTAAATAAAGCATTACTTTAGAGAAATAAATGCATGCATCAATATTCAAAATCAAACGTCCACTCACAATACTGGTTGGCGACCACGCAAAACGAGTTCCTTCGTCAAGCGGTAGCTCGATATATCGTCCTGTACACAAGTACACTTCCATAAACAACAATTCGAATAAATAATTACGAACCTAAACGAAATCCGAAAATCTCTATCTCCATTACTTCTCTGATTCAACCCAAATCACAACCATAACACCAATTCCTCGATTTACATATTCCACAACGAAAATGCCAGAATTCCCTCAATTCAATCACAAAACTCCGAACTTCGGAAAATCACAAACAATTCCAAACTCCTCCAAAAATCGCCAAACTTCACATACAAAGCTCTACAACATTTATAGGATTTAATGGGCTAAAAACTAGAATCCAAACACTGCCCTACACACTGCAGCCGCCGCCACCGCCACCAGCTCTGATGGACACCAAACTTTGGTAGCAGCACCTACTCAACAGACCTAACAACTTTCTCAACTGAGACAAAGTCAGAAAATGAGTAGGAGTACCTCAACAATTAAGGAGAAGGTTGAACCCGATTCGTGAATAGTGACCCAGAATTTCAAACCTTCGATTCTTCTTTCTAGCGTCAAATCGCTGCAAAATACTTGGGGTGCATCATCTACGTCTTCATGTGCTTCCAGAGAATCAAGAAACTTGGTCTGGGGTGGCCAGAATCAGGAGAAACCGGCATTGACCCAAACTGCCGTCAAATTCTTCTCAGCGTATAAACTGCATTTTCCGGTCGATTCACGGCGAGCCTCCACCACTAGCAAGTCTAGGAGGAGGAGACGAAGCTAGGGGTGGTCGCGGTTCATCCCGAGGTGACGGGAAACGGAGGCTAGCCGGAGCTGCAAAGGAGATAGAGAAAACCAGGGAAGAAGAGAGAGGGTGAGAACAACTAACCCCCACAGTAACTTTTTCAAATTTATACCAATCTATTATGAATAGTAACATCACATTTTCACTTATAACTTTAGCATACGAGCTCCGTTTTTTACGTACCACATATGCACGTGCTCGGTTTAACGTCCTCTACAACTTTCATGAAGGAAATTTTCTCAAATTTTGACCCAAACAAAAAGTCAACTTGTAGGGCCACTAAAAGTATCGAAACGACAGTAAAAGTGAAAGTAGTTGTCGTTTACAGTCCAAGTGAAAGTAGTTGTCGTTTACAGTCCAAATGACTAGTAAACGGATAAATTAAGATACGGGACGTTACAACCACAGTAGCTCCACCGCTCACGGTCGCTGGATTATCTCTGTTAGGTAATTTACGTCACCTTATTCTCAATTGAAGCTCCTAATTTGATTTAGACCCAAGAGCTCTAATTTATGAGGTTTCAGTGATTCTATGCTTTGAGAGATTTTGGAAATCCTGAGCTTTGGAATCTGGGAGTTTGAAGATTTGGAGAAGAAGAACTGTTGGATCAGTTTCCATTGAAAATGGATTGAGGTAAGGGCCGATTACTCTGAATTGTGAAATTGGTTGAGTGTTTGATATTGATAGTATTGTTTTGCTACTAAAGGTCTGAATGGGGTGATAGTAGTGGACTGCAGTAACTAGAACTAGCCTCGGGCTGGGGAAAAGAAGAATGGTAAGGGACTGTGTATTTTGGAATCTGTTTGGCCGTGTACTATTTGTACTGATCAAAGTTATGGTTTTATTGAGAATACATGATATAAATTTGGTTGTGGTACTTGATTGATTAAAGGATTTTGTGAATTAACAGTTATGTTGGAAACTTGTTATGATTAAGTATGAATCGACTTATTGAATAGAGGAGAATTGTCTTGAGAATTAAAAGGATGAATTTGTTATCAACGTTGAAGTTTAAAATAAGAATGGCATCGGTGGTTTGGTCAAATGCATGAGAAAAGTGGTGAATAAGAATGGACCTGTTTTGGATAAGTGAATTATTATGTGGGATGTTCAATTTAAGGTCCGTGAATAGAAATATTCCAAACCTATCATTTCCCGAATTTATCGTACAATGAAATTATTCGGGAATGGTGGTTGCTATTTAATTGCTTTAGGTTTAAAGGCTAAATAAAATGAGGTCAAACCGGTTGACCAAAACTTTAATATGGGAAGAAGTGTGATCACCATATCCTGAATGAGCTTACTATGTTAAGTGAATTGTTCAGGAATGGAAATTGTGATTTGTTTTTCTAAAGTAAAAAGGTTAAAGAAATGAAGTCAAAGTGCTAAGTATAATCACCATATCCCAAATGGTTCAAGGGCAATACCATTCAGATTATTTGGGAATGGATAGTAGATTTTTATGTTAAAGGTTAATTCAATGGACTTTAAGGAAATTAAGTGAATGCCTTAGGTGCTCGATTGATTAAGTTAATGATGTCAAGTTACTTATTGGTTTAATTTTATTATAAAGGACTCGAGCGTGTGCACATGAAATTGGAAGAAGTATCGAAGTCGAAAACGAAGCTAATTGTGGACGAGCACTCCATATCCAGGTAGGGTGAGCTGTCCCTTCCTTGTTAGAGGTTTTTCTATATGTGGAATGCTCTAGTATAATAATATGCTGCCTGCAAGTACGTTTTTGGTTGTTCATTAGTCAATGCCTCGTGATATCCGTGTTTTCATAACCGATAATTACTTATTGCGAAAACCGAGGCTAGACTTGCATGCTGAGATACTGTATCCATCGTATATTTGTACTTGTGACCTGAAAGCGAATGGGACCTATATGCGTGATTCCTAGGGATCCCACGGTGTCGATAACCATGAACCTCCGGATGGGGCTGTGCTCCTATGTTTGTCATGAAAGAATGAGGACCGACAGTGAACCAATCATAAGAGACTCAGAGCCAGGAAATGGACACTTTCGCTATTGTAGTCACAAGGACTACAGAGTAGTTGGCCGGTTCTCGAAGGATGACGAACCGGGTCAGTCATCGATTTGTTTTATTTTAGCCGGCAGGTAAGTATCTCGGAGCTCCAAGTTGTGTGAAGCATACTGCATATGTTTATAAAAGAACAAAAATGTTTGTGGTTGCCCCTTTTCTTAAAGTATTTTTCGATAAACGTGCACAATATTATGTAGTAAATATTTTCAAGTATATTATTTTTCAAACCTTGCATGGTTGGGTCAGACCCTACTGGGTATGCGAGGACAAAAGCTCACCCCTACAATAGTGTGCAGGTTTTGAGCAAGTGGTCGGGGAGTGTACAGAGGAGGCACATGGCCCGGCTTGACGCATTTTTCTTTGACTTTGTTAAAAGAAGGTTTTTGTCCCTTATCAAATTTTGAAATAACTTATTTATATACCTTCTCACTAATTTATTTGTTAATTTGTTTTCTACTCGCTTATTTATAAAATTTCAGGAGACTCGTAACCCTGGGGCGCGTCTCTCATACTTGTTTTTACTTGGTTATTTGTTATTTTCCAAATTGGGCTCCTATTGTAAGCCCAAATCTTTTAGCCAATTTTAACTTCCGCTTTCGAAAATCTATTGTTCTGTTGCTAGAATGTTTTTTGACTTTTATCCAAGAAAGTGTTTTGTAAACCAACAGTCTAAACCCAAAAGGCCTTGCGATTTCGGGTTGATGAGTTATCAGGATGTCATTCGTGACATATCGGTTTCTCATGGGCTCGGGGTCGCGGCACTATGGGACCCCTCTCTCAGGTCACCACAATCCTGATCTTGAGATAGTTTATTCTTGTAGAGCGCTGGTTTTCTATTATAGGGAGTTAGTCTACCTTTGATGTATCGATACATTAATGCACCTTAAAATTTTCTCTCTACTGTACTATACTTTAAGTAAAACCTAGTTTGGCCAAAAGAAGGAAAAAAAAAATGAAGAAAGCTAAAGGAGCTTATGTAATTTAAAATAATTAAGACATAAGGTGAATTGACATCGACATGATTTTATTTGTGAAGAAGGTAGATCTGTCAATAGATTTTATTTTGATCTAGATCGGTTCTTGATCTATGCAAATTGGACAGTTTGAATTTGCTAATTCGATCTATTATTCCTCTCATGGTTTTGATACAATTACTTTTTTAAAATCTAGCAAAATAGCCAAATTCATCCCCTGACTTTTCTTATGTTTGTCCATGAATTTCAAATTCACCCCCTCACTTTTCTTTTCCCGCTAACATCAATTTGAGGTCAATTATTCTGTAATTTCATCATAATTTCTCATCAAGCTCTATTCACATGCTAGATACGTCAATGCATTGTGGAACCTTTTTTTACTCCTAATAAGTTATTTGGAAATGTTTCTAATTATTTATCGATGATCTAAAAGCACAAAAGTGATCATGTTGTTTTTGAACATATATACCTTTACGTGATAGGTATATGAGTTGTGTTTATCATATATTATGATGAAATTACTGAAAAATTAGTGACAAATTGACGATAGGGGATAAATCAGCAGAAATTGAAAATATTATGGTGTAATTTACCGAAATAAAAAAGTTAAGGTGTAAATACATATAAATTGCAAACCTAACTAGCCTCTGGTCCCTTACTAGTTACTCTGCTCTCTAAAACAGTCTAGTGACTTTAGTCCCTTACATTATAAATTAAACAGAATTTAGAGAAATTTCTCTCCTAATAGGTCTAAAATGTCTATTATAACCCTCACTTCCCTTTTTTTTTTTGTTTGCTTACCTCACTTCCCTCTCTATCATTCCTCTTTCTCTTTCTCTCTCTCTTTCCTTCTCTCTCTCTCCTTCTCCTTATCCATGTCCCTCATCTCCCTCTCCTTCTCCTTCTCTCTACTGCTCCTCTCTCGCTCGTTGCTGCTATTCTTCTTCTTCGATTGAGAGAGTGTGGAAGCTTCCTTGACCTTGGTGTTATCGGCGAAGAAGTCCCTCTCGTCTACGAGCTTGCGCTGGTTGTTGTTCGATTGCAAAGGGGAGTTTTCATGGTCGTCAGTGTAGTTGAGGTTGACTGAGAATTGTAGAGTCTGGGTGGCAGAGGAGGAGGCGGCGATGGTGACCGCATAGTGGTGGTGGTGCTAATCCAGAATTAGGATATTAATCTTGAAACGAGTAGTCAATTGGATCTGAATGGATGAGCTGAGATTGCGATGAGAGAGAGGTAGGGGTAAGCACAATTATTTAAAAAGAGAGAGAGAGAGAGAGAGAAAAAAAAAAAAAAGAGAAAATGAGGAGTATAATAAACATTTTGAACCGCGAGAAGTTGTGGGAATGAACTGTTGCAGCGAGCTAGCATTTAGATCTGGGTTTCAAACTCCTTTAATAATAAAATATATATATATATATAATATTTTAAAAAAACTCAATTAATTAATTATATTTACTGTTAAAATAAAAGTATATGAACTTTGGTAATATAGTTTCAAATGCGCAAATCTTCTCTGATATCTGTCCATGGGAATAAGTGGGATAAGGAGCCTCTCCCTGTGTGGGTGGGTGTCAATTGTAGCCCTTTTTGTTCTTGGCTTATCGACCGCTTCTTCTTCCGGCAAGATCCACACAACAAGTGTTCTGGGCGATAACCGTACGTGTGTCCCTTCTTCCTGCGGTGACGTCCACAACATAAGGTACCCTTTTCGACAACAACATGATCCACAGCACTGTGGCGACCAAATGTTCACTTTGGAATGTCACAACAACATCACAGTGCTGCGCCTATTTTCTCACGAGTACTACGTGAAGGTCATTGACTACGATAACAGCTTAATCCGAGTGGTAGATCCAGGCCTTGAGAAGAACAACTGCTCTTCCCTTCCTCGTTTTCCTTTGGCCCCATCTGATTTCAGTGACGGGTATACATACTCTCTTAATGATAGTATTCCTCTAACCTTCTTGAAGTGTGCAAATCCAGTGAACTCTTCTCTGTATGTGAACACTGCTCCCTGTATTAAATCCAAAGGGCATGGTTATGCCATTCTAGGCTATACGTCCCTGGAAGATTTAGAGAATGGGTGCAGTATAGATTGGATTTGGAAGAGTATGAACCGTATGATCACTTCGACTGACGGAAAGGACCGAAATATTTCCTATCAAGATATACACAATGAACTGATGAAAGGCTTTGAGCTTCACTATTCTCTGCCCAATTATTATCTGCCCATTCACTATCCGCAGCGCAATTATTGCCACGGTCAATGGAGGTACAGGAACAAAACATGTTATCCGCGCAGCATCCCAGGTATATAGAGTACGCCACGATTTCTCAACTCGAACAATCACAACTTGATGTACTGTGCTAATTTTGTATTTTCTTTGACATGCATTCTAGGATTGTTTCAACTTGTGCGGACAGCGCTTACAGGTAAGGGCCATTTCTCCCAAGGTCTTCTTTTAGTAAATTCACCGTAACTTATCTATCCGCTAATTTTTTAGTCCAATTTATCGTCAAAGAAATATTTTGCATATGGCCTTGCGCTTTCAATACTTGATATATAAGTCAAGCACCTAACGGAGACAATATTGTAAAAAGAGAATATGGGTAGCTTTTGTGTTGCAATTGAACCCAGCCCTTGTTATATCTTTTGCAGATCATGGTGCTTTCGTGCGTATTATCGCTGTTGGTGTTCTAGATTATGTTGTAGGGGTAAAACTCATATATGGAGGTCCATTTGTGATTGGACTTCTGATATACAAGTGGCGAAGAAGACATTGGTCAGCCTACAACACTATAGAAGATTTTCTGCATGGTGACAATTTCATGCCTATAAGATACTCTTACTCTGACATTAAGAAAATGTTTGGCAATTTCAAAGATAAGTTGGGCGAAGGGGGTTATGGGTCTGTATTTAAAGGTAAATTACGGAGTGGCCACTTTGCAGCCATTAAGTTGTTAGGCAAGTCTAATGCAAATGGCGAAGATTTCATGAGTGAAGTAGCTACTATTGGAAGGATTCATCATGTTAATGTGGTGCAGCTTGTTGGTTACTGTGTCGAAGGTTCAAAGCGCGCTTTAGTATATGATTTCATGTCAAATGGGTCTCTGGATAAATACATTTACTCTAAAGAAGGATCCATCACTTTAACTTACAAGAAAATGTATGAGATTGCAGTTGGAGTAGCTCAGGGTATTGAATATTTGCATCAAGGTTGTGAAATGCAAATTCTACATTTTGATATCAAGCCTCATAATATTCTACTTGATGAGAATTTCATCCCAAAGATTTCTGACTTTGGGCTAGCGAAACTATATCCAGCGAATAACAGCGTCATCTCTTCAGTGGCAGCAAGAGGCACCATGGGATACATTGCTCCCGAGTTGTTTTATAAAAACATTGGTGGTGTTTCATACAAAGCTGACGTCTATAGTTTTGGAATGCTGTTGATGGAAATGGCAAGCAGAAGGAAAAATCTAAATGCACTTGTAGATCACTCAAGCCAACTTTACTTCCCCTCATGGGTACATGATCAATATAGTGATGGGAAAGACTTGGAGATTGGCGATGCTACAGCAGAGGAAAAGAAATTAATTAAAAAAATGATTGTAACTGCCTTGTGGTGTATTCAAATGAAACCAAGTGATCGACCTTCAATGAAGAGAGTCACACAGATCCTCGTAGGAGATGTTGAATACCTAGAGATGCCGCCAAAGCCTTCTCTATGCCCACAACCAATGCCCGTAAGCAATTTGATTCCAGCATGTTCAAATGTGGAGCTAACATGTACTCTTTCAGCTAGGTGATGATAGGCTAGCTACCATTCACTTCACTTCATCTAGCTTATGAAATTTCATATTTTTTTAGAATTGCAGATTACTGTAGTAAAAAAAGATGAACTGTCAATGATGTTCAAATAATGCATTTCTCCATTACTTTGTTGCCTCATGGTTCGTGTATGTGCCTTGTAACTTTCATATTTACTTTACGTACCCTATCAATCAATTATTTGCAACTAACCACCTGCTTCTTATATCTCGTGCATAGTTTATTTCGATCCAATACTAGTTACAGACTTGCAGCTTTTTATAAGCAGGTACAATATAGAAATCTTTAAGATGTGAACCACAAAATTGAACGCTAATTTCAAACATAATCAAACACATAGAACATTTTTCTCCTCGTTGGTAAACTTTAGTCAATCCAAGTAAAATCTTGAATTTAAGGCAGTCAAATTTTGAGCCGAGTTGTTTACAAACATTTGAACTAAATTGGAAAACGACCAAGAGAATCTATACCTGCAAAAAATTCAAACTTCAACCAGAAGCAATTGTTGAGTTAAGAGTGCACACCTATGCAAGTTAAGCTAGTAAGAGTTATTATGTAATCATGGAATGTGCAACAATTCTACCCTAACGTTTATATGCTTAAATTCCACTGATTCCAGATTGAATATATGAATTGTCATATATTACTTGCAGGTGGCCAATGCTTTCTAGGAATGTCTAGACACTTGGTGCTCAGTGTCGACAAACATCAAGCAGCCAAGCACAAAGCTCATTGGGATTGTTAGTCTACTTTTTCCCATTACCATACAAGAATGTGTTTCATAGCCAGAATTGTTGCACCATATTAATATAAAACCGAACAATAACTATTTTTCATTCTAGATTCAAAATTTTGTCTCTGCACATTTATATATAGGTACACATCTTACTCGATCCCAAGTAATTGCTTCCAACTAAAGACTTGGATCTCTCATAAAAAATAAAAAATAAAAATAAAAAACTGAAGACTTGGATCTCTTTGCTACTAACCGTGCAGGATGTGCAGAAGCAAAATGATTGGGAGGCTTTGATATCATATAACCTAGAAATTTAGGAAACTGAAGATCTTCTGCATGGATATTAGATTGTAAATGCATATAATCATTCTTCATTATTGCCAAAAAAAAACACCCTTTCAGTTCTTGTATTATCAACTACAAAATACAAGGAGATCTATATCAATATCTCCACAAGTACAACTCCAAGGTTGCTATAATTTACTATCATTATTATAAACTTTTCTGAACATAAGAACACCTACGATAACGGAGACAAGAGCAGATGAAGCACGTTGGCGAGAAAGCCAAAGTTTAGTCCATGACAAGGGCTTTGTGACCTCAAATAGCACACTTTTAAACTTGTCTTTTAAATCCTCTTGTGATCCAGTGTTATCAATCACTATGTCTGCCATGGTCCTCCTTAAATCGAGTGACACCTGAGCATTTATCCGGTTTCGAGCATCATCCTCACTTGTTCTGTTCTTCAACATGAGTCTCTGGAGCTGTGTTTCAGGATCGACCCATACAACAATAACAGGCTTGGTCCATCTGTCCATCTTGGCCTCGAACAATAGAGGGACATCAAGAACAATAACCTTAAACCCCTTCAACCATAGCTTCAAAATTTCCCAAAAGATTCCAGATGATATGTAAGGAGCCAGTAGTCTACAAAAAGATAAGACATAGACATTAAAGTCAATAGGGCATGTAATTTTCATTACAAGGCACTCCAATGCATAATCTCTGATAAAGCATTTGGGAAATTCTAACAAAACCAAGGCTATTTTGACTAGAGGGAATTTGCTTATTTTCCCTTGCTACACAATTCAAAACTGGGGTGAGTATTACAAAACTTGACTCTTTATAATTTCACCACCATAAGGAACATTTCTTCCCTTGGCCTCCTAAAGCTTATTACATCAATTCTGGCATTTTCGAAAGTGATCTCAAGATAATAATATCCTGTTATAATTATTAACCAAAATTAAAACCACTGACTTTCAGCAATCAATCAGTAGATCAAATGGTGACTGTAAATCTGTAAAACAGTGTGATTTGCCTGACCAAACCAGGTATAATTAAGAATAGCTATGGACGATGCCGTTGTTTACATCTAATAGTGTTACAAAGAGATACTTTAAATGAGATCACCTAATAAAATTAGGCAATTCGCGAGAAAGTACATACCGATCCAAAAGTTGACGCTTTTCGGGATTAGAGAATACGATTTGCCCTAGTTTAGTCAACTTCTCCATCAGGTTGCAAAACAACACCTGTCCAAATGCTGAAACAACCTTTTTCCATCCACCAGTTCCCTTCTTCAATATGTCCTGAAACCAAAGATACTCAGTCCATGAAAGAGCTAAAGAGAACTGATTCACATATTTTCCATAATTGTCAAAATTAGTATGTTTCAGCTTTTGCTCATCACTTACACGAGCCACAAGATCAGCGTCAACAACAGGAATGTCATGGGCCTTGAAGAGATTTGAGACAGTACTCTTCCCAGATGAAATCCCACCCGTCAGTCCCACTATCCTCATTCTTCTTATGGTCAATTAATAGAGATGAACAAATTTCCTGCCTTTGATTCATTCCAATGAGAAAATTACTAATCTCTGAAGTATTTTTATTTGATATACTCAATAAGAGCACTTGCACGGGCAAGAGTAGAAGGCAAAAAATTTCATGACCAAAACAAAGAGGCAAAACTTTTGGACAAAGGCCTAATCCCCCTTCTTTTATTCTTTACATTTCTTCAGTGTGCAGATTTAGTTTCATCATCAAGCATCCACCACATTATCATCATCCTCCATCGACATGACCACAAGCATAAAACTATCCCAGGAATATTACCAATCAGCTTATGGTCTCAAAATGAGTACATGACTTAGAATTAGTAAATATGATACATAACCTTGCATATGATTAAGTTTCTGGCCAGAAACAGAAAAAATCATATAATTTATTCAACATTCAGTCAAAAAAGATCATGGGAAACAATGATGAGCAAAATTTATCTCAATTCTAAAGCGTTTCATTATCTAACATAACACCAGTCGGGTTCTCGCATCAAACCTAGGTTATGTTGCATCACACAAACCTGGAGAGAAGCAAAAACTTTTAATTATAACAATCTTCAAATCTGAACTGCAAAGATCACACGGCCTCTATAAAGGAGGCTAAGATAATTCAGAAAAACTAGAATAAAATAATCCTAATAAAATCCAAATAATAGAGAACCTTCCTATTCTGCTTTAAGAAGAAATCCTAAAAGTGTTGGCCATTATTAAACTTTCCCAAACCAAGCTAGAACCAGAACCCAACGTCCATCACCATCTACAAACTCCCAAACCAGGTCTTCAGGCTTAAAACCTTTCTTATGAGGCTTTGGATAAACCCTAGAGGTCTTCCACTTGTATTCTTCATCAGAAGTACCTTAAAAGGAAGCATTCAACAGCTACAGGCCTTTAGGTCTTAAGAACAGCTATTTAAGGGACTATAGTTTTTTTTCAAATCAAGCCTAAACAATGAGGCACAACTTTCTTAAGTAATCAGTTGTGAAAATCAATTATAAACCTTAAAGCTATTGAGACCATCTTAACTAAGTCTACAACCCGGGTAACTATAACAGTAAGCAACCATACTTTGAAAACTATGATAAATATAACCCTAACATCACTATTATTACAACAAAAATAAATTACTAGAAAAATAAAATTGAAAAACAAAGAGAAAAGAATATTCAAAGATAAAAGCAAGTTTTAAATCGTGCAATACTCAAATTCTATATTCTGTAACAAACACGAAAACAAATTTTATAGCAGGAAATTCCAAGCAGGTAACTACAGGAGCTGGAACAGATAATCAAAAGATAAAAGAAATAAAGAGAAAGACAATTGACTTACCAAAGGGTTGTGTGATCCTCAGTACTGAATGATGAGAAACCGATGAAGACGCTGGTAGAAAAGACAGAAAATACATTTTTAAAAAAAGTACATTACATAGCACAAATTATAGAATGAGAATTGAATGTACAAGGATAATGATAGTCAGAAACATTACTGCCATTGGTAATACTTCAACATCTGAATGATTTCTATCATGTGAAATACTTTTATATCCCTGACTGAAATCATTTCATAATATCAAACCCCATCCAGAATAAGCATCCAAAATTATGGCAAAACAGCCCTTTAGTGCCATAATAACATTGGATGCCATAACATTTCAAATAACCAACATGCACAGAGTACAAGTAACAAATAAAAACACCTTCTCTTTATTGGGTAGTAGAGAATTAACATTGTATCATTGTATGGTTAACTAAATGGATGAAACAGTATAAGAGATTGTCACTCATACGGAGACTTGATTCCTTCTAGAACAAAAGTGTATGAACGTGCAATGCATTAGCTAAGCATAGTTCAAGCCAAACTAACATCATACAGAAACACAATAAAATAACAAAACAAAAATATCCAAATAGAAATAACTCTTTAAAAGTTGTAGAAATATGATATTCTGATTGACACAAGAAACACTTATCCATCATTCCAGACTTGAGAGTAGTCACTGCTAGTATAGCTTTGAAAAGTTATTGTTCTCAATCATCATAGTACAAACATATTGAATACAATAAAAATCAACTGCCTAAAATTCACTAGATCCATAATTAAAGTATATATACTATGTAGCAAAGGGTTCGAATTACAGTCTAGAGGACTAAGAAGGCGAATTGGAATCCGGCTTCCCATTGTCACCCAGTCCGCCTGGATGCTGCAAATTCTGCAAAATTTGGGGTGGCAGAGTCCCTAACCCACCTCCAAGGCCATCACTCATTGACCCAAAAAATTGACAAACAAACCTAGCCATGACCCCAAGAATCTGCATTTGGTTCTGGCATGCCTCAGCATGCATTTGCATCATTTGCTTCTCATGCTGAATTTGCAAACCTACCATCCTCTCCCGTCACTCCAACTCCTCCTCCTCCCTCCTCTCCTCCATCCTCATCCTCCTCCGACGCTCCTCATCAAACTCCCCCTGTAACCTCAACTGTTTCTCAAACTCCCTTCTTGTCCACATGACCTCTCTCTCTTGCAACTCCAATTCTCTATCTACTAACAAGTCCTCCTGCTCATTCCTCCTCTTCTCTCTCCTAAACTCAACTTCTTTCCTCCTTTCCTCTCTCTCAGCCTCACCTTTCTCTATCCTACACTCCCTCTCTCTCCTCCCCTCTTCCCTCTTCACAACCATATTCTGCAAGTCCAACACCTGAGCACTCATCAACCCCAACCTCCTATGCAATCCAACCTTACTCAATTTCCTTTTTTGAGCCATTCCCATGTCCCCAATTTCCCTTTCACCCCTAAACTCACCGACTTCAGTTCTACCCAATTCCTCGCCACGATTATCGTCATCACCACCAGTACCATCTTCTTCTTCTTCATCTTCTTCTTCCTCTAAATCCTCACAATCAATACCAAACCCTAAGTCCGCACAATCCCCAAAAACATCAAAGTTATCATTTTCACAATACCTCTTGCCCTTACCATCAAGCTCCACATCACCAAACACTTCCTTGTACTTCAAGAAATTCTCCCAGAGATTTTCACCATCCTTCCAGTTGAACTCGTCCTTGGAGACCCGGATCTTCTGCTTGACACCCAGGTACTGGTGGCACATGTTTTGGACCTTGATTGACACGTCGCGCCAGGACCATTTGAAACTTTTCATAAGGTAACAGGGTCGCCAAGGTTGTGCACTAAGTTCACATGCTCCGCTATGGGCTTGAATTTTTTCTCACGAGTTTTAAGCTTGGCTAGAGCTCGAGAGCTGAGAAGCTCAGAATACTTCGTGAGAAGGGTCTGTTCTTCAAGCAATCAAGCTCTGACCATTTCTTGCGCTTCATTTTTCAGAAAGTTTGAACATTGAGGACAAGACTCAGAGACAAGGTCGTCTGAGATTTTAGGGCCCTGTCCAATAAATAATGACCCCGTTTAACAGTCTCTGACAAGCAAATACTAATAGAAAACCTATCATGTATTCAAATCACTGTGAAAATTTTACTAATTCCCCTTGAAGCCTTCTGTTTGAAACTTTTTTTATTTTTTTGCTCGCCAAAAACTCTATTAAGTCGTGTAATGGCGTCTTGCCAATTCACCATGCAAGCAGTGAACTTGAATGAATCAAACAGATGCGTTCCAATTCCATATTCACTTTGCTTAATTTGAATATGGAATATGGAATTGGAAAGGCCAGCAAATACAGCAAAGCAACCCAGAGTTAGGAATCTGAAGGAGAGAGAGAAGTCAATCAATTGATGGCATTAGATAATCACATACACAACTAAGATCAAAATTGACAGACGATAGACCTTCAATGTAATTTAGCATCTGCAACTAAACGAGTGGCCTCAAACGATTTAGGGGTTTTTAAAACCAGAAAATGAAATAGGGCTCTCACCCTTTCGTATCCGATGGGTGATGAAGACGACCCTTTCAGATTTCTTTGTAGCTGATCAGGGGCAGATGGAAACAGGAATCGGATTTTTGAATAAACGCAAGAATCACAAGGGATTAAGGCGTTGGGTTTTGAAACTACAGCTTCGATTTCTTCATCCAGATTGGCTTTAGACTTGTAGGCTGCACCCGAATTTGTGGGTTTTGAAGAAATTGATATGGAAGAACGATTTCCATTACAGATTGGAATATTGGAGAGAGAAAGACCGACCGAAAGGAGAAATTTAGAAAAATAACCTTTTTTTTAACATGGAATTGATTATTGACCTCTTTGTAGAAAAATTTGAAATCTAACCATTTTAGAGTGTGAAAAGATATGAGTATCCAAAATATAGATTCAAGTAAAACCCTAATTTGTGTTTGGCCCAAACTCTAGCTTAGTGGTAATAGGGTTAAATTAGAAGGATCTAGATTCATATTCAATGTACGATTACTATCCTTGTATGATTGAGATTCTACACATTGTAATTCTCTATATAAAGAGGCCCCTATTATCAATGAGAATACACAACGATTTCCTCTCAATTTCAGTTTCTCTATAACACGTTATCAGCACGAAGCCCTAACCCTGAAACAAATAGCCAAACCTTGATTCAAGAAGCTAAAAACCTTGAATCCGAATACAAAACCTTGAAGCCTTTTCTGCTTCCACCTCACACATTGAAGAACTCGATTCCAGGAATCCAGAACCGACGGCGGCACCCAAAGAACCGGCCAGAAACCTACCGAACCGACCACCGGAAGCTCCATACATCTCGCAGCAAATATTTCACCGGTTCACCATCTTCCGGACGTCTAATTTCCACCAAATTTTGATAGAAGAAGCCCACTGATCTGAAGCTTCAGGAACTGGAAGAAAAAGTTCAAAAACCGGCCTAAAAATACGGAAACCTACCGAACCGGCCACCTGAACATCTGCGTCTTGAACCAGCAGAAAAGAAGAAGAAAAGAAAAGAAAGAAAAAAAAAAGGCAAAGGAAAATAAGCCCAAGGTAGAGGCCCACTGACGTAGGCCACTGCCACGTCAGCAGGAGGACCCACAGACACGTCAGCATAGGGACCCACTGCCACGTCAGCCCTCTAGTCAACGACTTTTCAGGCCACTTTTCCTGCCATTTTCCGGAGACTTTTTCTGACCACTTTTTTCGGTCAAATTTTCCAGCGACCTATTTCGAGGTATTTTTTACTAAATGTTCCCGTTTTTTTAGAGTTTTTAAATTTAATTTCTCTCTTCTTCTGGGACTTGCAACCTCCCTTCTTCTATCCCCATTTCTTCATCATAGGGGAAACCAAATTAAGCCGAACTGTGGAGGTTCATGCTCACTCCAAGCTTAGAGCTTGTTGAGATCTCCAAACTTAGAGTTTGTAGAGAATTTATGATCGACCACTTACATCATTGTTTCGATCTAATCCAACCCCTCTTGGAATCAAATTTCTTGGAAGCGACTACGCTCAGAAATTTTATTTGTTTTCGTGGTAGCCTTTTTCGCTCCGAAACTAATCCGATTTCTTGTTCTCTTTCAGGATGAGTAACCTGAACAAATTGGACTTTGCTCCATTGGGAACAACTGGCTCTGGATATCACAGATGGGTTAGTGATGTCCGCCAACATCACAAGGCCGATGGAATTCTGGATATGATTCTCAAGCCTAGCCAGGACGTGCTAACAGTTGAGCAAGCTCAAGCTTTGGAAGCAAATAGAGCAGCCTTAGAGGCAAATAAGGCGAAAGCCATCATCCTAATGACTCGTCATATGGATGATTCGCTCCAGTACGAGTGTATGAATGAAGAAGACCCCAGAAGGCTGTGGGTCTCACTCGAAGAAAGATTTGGCAACGTTCGTGACTCCCTGCTTCCTGACCTAGAAGTGAGATGGCATAACCTCTGCTTCTGTGATTTCAAGTCAGTTCTTGACTACAACTCGGAAGCACTTCGCATTAAATCCTTAATGGAATTCTGTGGTAAAGAAATCACAAATGCGATGTTGATTGAGAAGACTCTCTCTACCTTCCATTGATGGTTGCTAAGAACTATCGAATCGATGTTACTGCAAGACAGATCACAAGGTTTCATGAGCTCATTGGAGCTATGAATGTCGCTGAAAAGAATGACAACATCCTTGTGAAAAACTATAATTCGAGATCCGTGGGAACAGAGCATATTCCGGAATCCAATTATAGTCGCGCTCCAAAGAGAGGGCGCCAAGAGCGAAACCCTAATCTTAGGGATACATTTGGACGTTCCGGTCCATATAATCGCTCTACTTGGGAAGGTAACCGCCAAAATAGGCGAACATGGAACCGAATAGGTCAACGTGGAAAGAGAGAGGGAGGCAACGCCTCTGGCCATGTTGGTGGCACCACCAACACTAAGAGCCATCTAAATGACGCTTTCAAAGCGCCTCAATCAATGGAGTTTGAGCAAAGAGATGTATGTTCTCGATGTGGAGTGTCTGATCGTTAGGCACACATTTGTAGAGCTCGTGAAGAACTTGTCACCGCCTACAAAGCATATTATGAAGCAAGAGAAGCTCACTATGTGGAACAAGAAGATCAAGAAGATGATCTAGAATGAAGGGTTGAAGACTATAAATCTGGCTGGGATCAATAGATCGCCAATTCTGTTTAAGTCTTTATTTTTCCAAGAGATGTAAGAGGCAATTGCCATATACTTTGTAGTAGATGCCAATGGTTTAGTCTTTCTTCAAAGTAGGCTCACCCAAAGTACGTGTGATGTCTAGGAAGGTTCTGAGATTAGTGGTACTTAAGCGAGCATTGCTCCACCGACATCTCTCTACTCACCTGGTCACATTTATTTTGGAATACCGAAAGAAGTTAGACAACTACCATTATTTTGCATTAGCTAGCCTTTTGGATTAGATTTTCTTTGGTCAAAGAGACAATGATGTAACTCCGTTGGCTTATGAATAAAATTTCAAGTTCTTTTCATTATGACTCTATTTTGATTATGAGCATATGACTTTGTGACTACGATGGCTGGGCCATCAATATTAATTCAAGGACATGGAATAGCCCAAGTTCCCCTTGCCAAAAGGCACCTTGATTACTGTCGCAAAAACTCTCTTCGCTCCTAGGGTAAATCGCGCCTATGAGTAGCCAACGGATTTCATGCGAAAACGCATATAGAGAACAGAAATGAGTTCCTTTGCAATACCTCTAATGATTGCGAATAAAGGTGCATCTTAGAGAAGTTTATGTGTTTCTCTAGTGGACTTTATGTCACTATTCGAGCTATTAAATCCAATAAAGTTATGAGGGATGATCTCTTGGATTTAGACACATATTGGCTTTGTCACGACAGGATAAGTCATCCTGGTCATGATATGATGATCCGTCTACTAAAAACTTCACATGGACATCTTTTCTATCGAGCGAAATGAAGCATGAATCAAAAGTTGATTCCTGGACTAAGTGTGACCGACGCTACTGCCTAGGGCACCACCTCTGTCCACCACCAGGCTAGGGCTGGCGTAGTCCCTATCCATGACGCCATGGATGGCGTCCATCATGGTGATGGCGCCCCAAGTGATGCTGCAATCACCAACTTGCTTCAAAATAGCGTTTCAGACGTTCATGTCTAACCAAAATTCTCATTGGTTGCTTCTAAAGCCTCTCGCTCATTTTACAAAGCCCATTCCTTAGGGAAATTAGGACTGCGACCGTCCTATGCAAAGGATATAAAAATACTCATTCTGTTCTTACATAGAATCCGTAGGGATTCTGTGGACTGTTTCAACCAACCTGGGGACGTTTTAAATATCTCATGATGTTGGTTGACACGCAAACACACTGGTCATGTCTTGTGCCATTGTCCACTTGTAAATGCTGCTTATGCTACACTCCTAGCACATATCATACAACAACGGGCTCATTCCCCGGATCATCTTATTCAGTCAATTGGATTTGACATTGCTAGAGAGTTTACATCGAAGACTTTCGATGGTTATTGCATTGGGACTGATGTTGGACATCATATTCCCATGAACACACCCAAATGGTCTCGCGGAAACGACTACGTTGGTAGTTCAGACATTGGTGATGCGCCCCAATCTCCTTACATCCACTTGGGGTGATGCAATATCACATGCAGCTATGCTTATTCGTCTACGACCTACTGCCACTCAATCTACCTCTGCGTTACAGCTAGTGACTAGGTACAAGTATCGTACTTACGCATATTTGAGTGTGCCACTTTTGTGCCAATTGCGTCGCCACAACGCTCTATGACAGGTCCTTACAGACGAATGGGCAACTACGTTGGATTTAAGACTCCAACAATCATCAGCCACTTAATACCCTTACAAGGCGATCTCATTACCGCTAGATTTGCGGGTTGTCACTTTGATGAGACAGTCTTCCCGTCGTTCGGGGGAGATAAAAACACAGATGTTCAGCAAGAACGACAGGAATTGTCATGGCCTGTCCCTACTATGTCTCATCTCGATTCCCATTAAAGTGACGAGATCACACAAATATGCTGCAAACATGCCTACAAGGAAGTACGTCCCTACGAGAGGACGTAGCACCACCCTACACGGAGGTAGGTATGGCGCCAACGTCAAAGAGAGTGGCACTCTGGCGTTATAGGCCATGGCCCCAGCTAGCATGCGTGGGAGGCCCGTGGGTTCGAAGGATATTTTGGCACATTCCAATCCTTTGATCATCAAGACTCAAAATTCGTCTTATGAGAATCTTCCGGGTTATGGTTATCGTTGGGGGATGCCTCAACGTTAGAACCTATTCCTGAGAATATAGAGCTCTATGAAAATTACACTAGTGTACATAAGACGTGGGATATAAACTCCATCATAATTGATGTAGTTGCGCATTACGTAGTGCATGAGTTTGTTGAGTCTGACGATATCGAACCACGCTCCATTGATGAATAAATGCCAACGTAGAGAGATTTGGCCTAAATGGAAAAATGCGATCCAGGTTAAATTGGATTCTCTAACGAAGAGGAAGGTTTTTGAGCAAGTGATGCCAACACCTCCTAACATAAAACCTATTGACTAATGGGTCTTCGTTAGAAAGCGTGGTGAGAAAAAAAGATGGAAATCTCGCCTTATGGGGCAAGGCTTCTCACAAAACGCCCTGGAATCGACTACGATGAGACATATTCTCTCGTAATGGATGTCATTGCACTCCACTACCTTGTCAGTTTTGTAATTTATAAATAACTGAACATGCAGGTTACAAATGTGGTCACTACGTATCTCTATAGGGATCTAGATACGAAATATACATGAAGGTTCATGGTGAACTTCATTTTCCCAAGTCAAGTGGCTCTAGACCACAGAGCGCATTTACAAAGAGGTTGAAACGCTTGCTAAAATGACTACTTGATTGGGAAGGGATATGCCCACACGTTTCCATAACAAGTTTCGGATTTTATCGCGGTTCATGTTGGACATGATCTTCATTAGAAGCCCTTAAAGAGCTAAGGGAAATCGCTGAACACTTAAAATCCGAGTTTGAGATGAATGATTTTGGGAAAACACGATTATGTCTCGGTTTAGAACTTCAGCATCGTGTTGATAGATGCTTAGGCATTTTGATGAGGTCAAACCTTCAAGCACCCCCATGATCGTCCTTAGTCTTGATCCTGAAAAGGATCCTCTTCGTCTGAAGGATGATGACGAAGATGTGCTAGAGGAAGAAATGCCTTACTTGAGTACAATAAGCGCATTATTGTACTTAACTCAATGCACAAGACCGAACATCTCGTTTGCAGTGAACTTGTTAGCTATGGTATAGCTCTGCGCCAACGTGTCGCCATTTTGATTGGTGTAAAAGATATCTTTCGGTACTTGAGATGTACGATTGATATGGGCTTGCTCTATCCCTACAAAGAGATGATGGATTTGGACCCATCACACACTAGAACGCCGCCAACACTGGCCTGCGTTCTCTATCCCCATCCCAAAATGATATAAGTGTTTTGGAAGGTTTTACTGATGCTGGGTACCTCTCTGACCCACACAAGGGTCGCTCCCAAACTGGTTAAGTGTTCACCATAGGAAAAGACTGTGATATCTTGGAGGTCTATAGAACAAACCGTAGTCGCTATATCTTCGAACCATGTAGAGATTATTGCTCTTCACGAAGTGGTTCGTGAATGTTTATGGATTGGATCCATAATCACGCATGTTCGAACAATTGTGGTTTGAAGTCTACCACAAGATGAGCCTACGAGCATTTAGGATAATGTTGTTCGTTTTGAACAAATGAAGCAAGGCTACATCAAAAGCAATAACACCAAGCATAATCAGCAACAACAGACTCTCCTCAAGATCAATTTCAACTAGATTCAATCTGAGGACAGTGTGGCAGGCTTGCTCACTAAGTCATTGCCTAAATTCCACTTTCGAGAAACGTTTTGGTAGCATCGTTTACGGAAGTTATCCGATCTCCCATGACCGTAGTCATCAAGGGGAGATGCAAACATCCAGGGGAGATGTCTACACGTATGGTCTCGAAACGTGAAGGGCGTGTTGTGCTCTTTGTCTCTTTCGACCGAGGTTATTTTTGTCCCACTGGGTTTTTGTTACTCGACAAGGTTTTTAAAGAGGCAACGAGAGAAGCACCGCGTTTGGACAACACAAGGGGGAGTGTTCAAGTAAAACTCTAATTTATGATTGGCCCAAACTCTAGGTTACTTGACCTAGTGGTAATAGGGTTAAATTCGAAGGATCTAGATTCCTATTCCATGTACGATTACTTTCCTTGTATGATTGAGATTCTATACATTGTAATCCTCTATATAAGGAGGCCCCTATTATCAATGAGAATACACAACGATTTCCTCTCAATTTCAGTTTCTCTATAACAAGTTTTACTTTTTTGGGATCATAAATGAGACCAAAATCAGTGGATTTACCTCTCCAAAATGGGAGCGGAACTTGAAAACAAAGATGGAATTTGGAGACGCTTGGTCTTCCTAGATGCAAAACATTGATGACGACGAATTGCTTTCTGGAGAGAAGTTGTTTTATCCTGAACTTCCTGGTTCGGATAGTAACCGCCTTGTTATCGGCCATTGCTCTCCTCCTTGTTTCTTTCTGGTTGTGCCTCTACTTCTGTAGTCAATATATAAATTATAAAAAGATATGAAGATTGTAAACAGTGATCTAGTTGGTTTAGTACTAGATAACCCTTAGAGCAACAACCGAAAACATGACGAGGTTTTCAACACCACTTATCGATCTAGGCTGCAAAAACTCAACCTTGCTATAACGATGATGCAATTTGTCATAGGAACAATTGAGGCCCATCGAAAAAGTCCTCATTGAAC
This sequence comes from Rosa lucieae, assembly GCA_024704745.1. Classification (NCBI taxonomy): domain Eukaryota; kingdom Viridiplantae; phylum Streptophyta; class Magnoliopsida; order Rosales; family Rosaceae; genus Rosa; species Rosa lucieae. The sequence goes on from CM045492.1 coordinate 24,917,788, forward strand.
CTCTAAATTGTCAATTTTTTTGTTTAACAATTCCAAAATAAACAAATCATCAATGGATGATCAAATTCCTTGGCCTGAATCTCACTTTTTGTTTATTCACATATCTCATTGATGAGAATAACAAGAGCGACAATCAAGTGAATCGATTGAGATTTAAGAAACTTTTGGAAGCATTTGGGCCTGGGTTTAGTGTTGAACACCATGATGGGAGGTAGGTAACTTTGCTGGTGATCGATGGTGGTGGTGAGAGGACCTAAGAGAGAAAAAGAGAAGATGTCCAGTGATCATGAGAAATCTTAATTGGATTCATAGAATAATGTAAATAACTTAAGCCAACAAGGACATTGAAGTATTTTTTACCTTTATTTTCAACATATTTAGAAAATTAGGTTAAAAGTCAATTTCATGTCTCAAAAAAGGTTATTTTTATAAATTTGTGAAAGAGGGTGATGGAAGAACGACGATGAGATGACGGAAAGAAGATGAATACAGAAACGACGTTGGCCAATTAATACTCAGATGTTGACATGTCATATTTATAACTTTTAGATCTTATATCGATGGCTCACATTATAAATTAAGAATAAACAAGAGCTGAGGAGAGATCTGAATTCATTGAAAAATGCATACTCTATTTCTCTTTTTCATTTTTAAAAGATAATTTTTAAATGGTTTTTGTCCATTTACCCTATTTTTAAGGATCTTTTTTCCACTTGTCCCATTAAGTTTTTTTAATTCCCTCTTACCTAAAACACTTTAAGGAAGTTTTCCCTAATACCCAATTAAGGTTTTTTTTTTTTTTTTTTTAATACCATTTTACCCTCACCCCTTTGTCACTTAGAGAGAGAGAGAGAGAAAATGGAAGAGAGAGAAACAATAGGAGACTTCGCTGGAACCCATCACCGGTTACCGGATTCAGTCACCGGTCGCCGGATTTTGGCCAACTTCACCGGATTCCGGTCACCGGTCGCCGCCCACCAGATTTTTCTGAAAACCTCTATTGCCCCCAATAGACTTTTCGATTACCGAAATAGGAACTAATCTTCCTAAAATTAACGAATAAAACTTTAATTAAAGAAAAAAAACGAGAGATTACATCAATTTAAAAAGTCTATTGGCCCCCAATAAAACCTTTTTTTACTTTTTCTTTCTTTCTATTTTACCAAAAAAAAACTGAAACTGATCTGGGCACCCAGAAACTGATTTGTAGTCGAACTTGGACCCTCTAATCCTCCGGTGCGGCGACTTCAGTCCAGACGCCAATCTCGGCTTCCGAGAAGCTTCACCAACCAAACCTATTTTTCTCTTTTTCTCTGCAATCTTCGTCGACGCACGTCGTGGCTCCGACCAGAATCGGAAGAAATAGAGATAGAGTTATTTGATATTTGAATAAACCAAAGTGGTCACAGTCGTGTTATAGATCTCTTCACGATCTTCCATTATGTACAGTCGCCGCCGCCTTTTCCTGTGACTCCGACGCCTGAAACTTCATCGGTTTCTGCACAGATCCCTCAATCGCTTACCCAGAGCTTATGCCATCACCGGTTGTTGGTGACCAGAATGGTCCGGAATGGTGAGGGTGACATGCTCAACGGCGAAATGTTCCTCGCCAGAAAGAGATCATAGAGGGTACGGGCAGGAGGAGAGAGAGAGATGAGAGTGTCATAAAATGTAATTTATTAATTGGGGTAAGTAGGACAATTTTAGCTGATTTTGGTGCTTTTAGTCAATAACCCTTTTAAAAATGGGCAGTGCTATTCACACACCCCTCTATTTTTTTATTACTTTAATTCAATTTTTTTTTTACAAATTACCCTAACTACTCTTCCTTGCAATTCTAATTCTTTTTCTTTTTTCTTTTTTCTTTATTCTATTTAGTAATTCAATCATGAATCAAATATCATTATACAATAAATCAATTTTCTTTTACCTATATAAATGAAGGAAAAATATTACGTTCATTAAGTGGAATGAACTGTATTATTACACAAAGAATATATTTCCTAAATAATTACGTTTATCAATCTAAATTGCAAAGTTTGTCCTCATATAAGTAGGAGGGGTAAGAAGCATGCTTTACTCCTTTGTTTTCTCGGGTTCCAATATTGTACCTAGCTTATTTGAGTTTCTCGTCTCTTATAGATTGACAATAAGCCATTTTCAAATGCAGTCTGCAAATTTGGGAAATTTCTAGGTACAAAAAAAAAAAAATTGGAGTACAGTTCAAAATTAATTGTTTGAAGAAGACTTACTTGAGGAGCTAGACAAATGCAGACACATGCATAATCAATGGTATGAAACTCTTAAAATTGATTTATTGTATAATGATATTTGATTCATGATTGACTTGCCAAATAAAAAAAAAGAAAAAAGAAAAAGCGGATCAAAGTTGAAACCAAAACAAAATTGTGCTGAATTTTTAAGAATAACAATAAAGCATTTCAATCTTCTCATCCAACAGTCGGTTTCTCCAAATTCAATTTCCACCTTGTTGTCTCTTTTGAAAGGTTATCATCACTTTAAATGCAATGTACAAGTTATACAACACTAGAAGGCATATTGGTATTCCTTACAGTCTGCGAAATAGAATTGAAAATTTTGTTTTCGACCATTCACGTGTATCCATGTTAAGTCCATAATTACCCAGTAATTATTCCCCTAATCTTGCACTTTTTCTTAACCTTTATTTTTATTTATATGTTTTTTTTTTCCTTATCATGCTAGGAAATAATGGAAAAGCTTGGAAATGCCCCAAAAACTCAACTTTAGCACATTTTCCTACTCCGGCTAGGAGAAACCGAGCTAGGCAAGGAAGGAGGAGTGGCAGACTGACCAAGTAAAGTCCAAATGAGTTGAAACTTTCCATATATGTTCTAGACATCCTAAGAATAATTTCGTATGAAGAGTGCAAGAGCTAGTTCGGAGTGGAAGGCCGTCAAATAATCGGTCTAATTTTCTGACTAAAAGATGAAAACTGCAAAACAGGACCTGTACGGATTCCGGCAGCAGTTCCGGCCAAACCACAATGAACTAAGCTCTGAAATTTTACCAGGATGATCTACACTCATGGAAGAACATTTTGTATGAAGAAGTCAAAGGCCAATTCTGAACTCTCGGTGGAGATTCAACTGAAGGAAGAAAGGAGAAGAAAATGCGCAAACGGACAAAAAAATGGGTCAACGGTGGTTAACGCCGGATTCCGGACATTTCCGGCCGAGTTAACCGGCCGTGAACAAGGAAGATCTGACTAGGGTTGGAGACTTTAGGTCTAGGTTATTTTGAAATTCAAAATTTGAAAGATGACAAGTGGTCACATTCTTACACCTTACACCTTTGTCTCCCATTTATTACCTTGTTTCCCTACACAATAATCCTTTTACCCTTACTTTTTCTCCTCCACCAAAATATCTATGAGCTTTCTAGGTCATTTCTATGTGGAGTCAAAAACTAGATCCACATTTTGTGCTTACACATTTGTCAACCATATCTAGCCCTTCATTCCTTTTGATCTCCACCCTTGATTTGGATTGCCTTGGCCTTTAAATAGGCTCTTCTCTCTTCCAAAACCGTGCATCCCCTTGGATCCCTCATTTTGGAGTATCAAAATCTCTCTTTTCTCTAGTTTTAGGTTAGTTTTTCATACCTTGTACATAGTTCTTTGAGTTTGTGTGAGAAATAGGTGTGTAGACATTGAGGTTTCACCAAAACCGAAGTTACTACACACTCTAAATCAATCACAACACTTGCTTTCACACATCCAAGCCTTTGTTCTTCTTTTTTCTTGAGTTTTGTGGATATGTATGGTGTTTTGGGTTGTAAAACCGAAAATCCCATACCATGAAGCAATTCTCTTATCATTTGACATCTTTGAGAGCTAGGTAGAAGGTTGGGTAGTTCTTCTCTTTTTCTTTGGTTCTCTCTTTAATTTTATGTTCATGGCTTGTATTTGTAATAACATGTGTTGTGAGTAGTTGGATTTGAGCCCTAGCCAAACTTATGTGCAGATAATGTAGATTTCCATGCGTTTTGATGTTTATGCATGTTTTGAATCTATGGGCTTCTAAACTTTAATGCTTACTAAATGTGTTTACTAGTTTAGTCACCTAGAAAGCATGTTTAGGAAACTAATGAATCGGAAACTTGAACTTGACCACTTCTTGAATCCGTGAGCATGTATAGCCTTTAGGTGGTGGCTTAATGATTCTTACGGGAATTGTTAAGTTGCTTGAATTTCTTACTCTAAACTTAATGCGTGTGTCGTGAGTTTAATTACTCTAAGGGGGTGTTAGGCTTGAGGTTCATAGCCCACTTGTGTTTTAATGAAATATAAATGGGACTAAGGTTGTGTAATTTAACTTAGCTTCACCAAAGTTTGTTGGATTGCATGATTAGTTGGTTTCTTGGTAGCTTCACCAAAGCACTAAGGGGAAGTTTGTCAAAGCATGTTATTACATCAAATATGAAAACTTGTTGGGGACATTAACAAGGTCCATAATGCCTCAACTCACTCGCTAGAGAGGATACTTTTTGAGCAAAACCACCTTACTATTTGGAGCCAAAGGACTTCTTGAAGTGTCATAGAGGCATGAACAAAAGTAATCCATGTATGCTTTGGTGCTTGACCAAAGAGGTGGCTTTCTTATATTCTTCCTCTTCTTTTCAATTGATCTTCCAAGTATCATTCTTAACTCTTCCTTCAAAGTTGATGTGGATTTGATGCTTGGAGAAGTAGTAGGTGGTAGAGGTATGTGAAAGTGAGGCGGAGGGTTGTGAACAAGTGTACCCCTTTCCTTTCCAATCTTTCACTTCATCATAGAAGCATTGAGCACTAAATGGTGGATTGAGAGGTAAAAGTACATTGATCTCAATACTCACATTGTGAACTTGAGTGCTCAATGTTCTATCTTGCTCTTTGGGAAGTTCTTCATGGTGCTCCTTAGACGGTGGAGGAAGGGACATCCTTGATTCTTCAACTTCCTCTTCATGACAAGGCATGGAAGGACTTTCTTCATCTTGGCAAGGCATGGAACGACTTTCTTCCTCTTGGGGAGTTTCGGCCTCTTTGGTGGAGGGATTATGGTACATGGCTTCAAATGTTGCATCTTCCTCCGCAAATTCATCTCTAAGTTCACTTGCTAGTTGCTCCACTTGAGCTTCAAGCTTATGCAAGCCTTGAGTAGCCATATTCACTTCACTATTGAGATTCTGGATTATTTCTTCTTGATTTGCTAACACCTTCGCAAGCATCACCTCCATACTAGACTTAGGAGATTCTACTTGAGGTGGAGGAGGAGGTGCCATAGTGACTTGATGCATGCACATATTGTACTCATAGTCTTGCATAAAATCCGGGTACTCAAACCTCAAGGTGCACTCAAAAGGTGAATGCCACGGAGAGTTACACAAGGCACAAGCTTCATTGTAAGAAAACGATCCCTCGACATGGGTATTCCATTCTTGATAACCTCCACCATAAAAACTTTGTTGTTCATGAAAAGGCTTCCATTGTTGATAACCTTGTTGCTCAAATTAATCCCTTTGGATCATTCCATCCTTGGTTCCACTCTTGATCCCATTCTTGATTCCATCCATCCATGATTCAAATATGTACCTATACCTTCCTAAAGAATTAGTAACCAATAAAAGCAAACAAAACAAAATAATAAGATTTAAACTTTAACCATTTCTAGAAAATTAGAACTCAAATTAGAATTTGTAAGTAGAAAAGTAAAAGGAGAAGGAATCCAAATTTGGGTGTTCTCTAACACTCAACAGTTCGGTAACTCCTCATGAAATACGACCAGGTAAGAGTAAGAAGAGATTTTGGTGGAGTCGAAGCTCACTTGTATACACTTCTCTCATTCAAATCTTACCTAGACATGGTATCCAATAGGATGAGCCTACTTATGAAGAGTGAATAAACTCGCCGTTACAAAGATGGAATCCAAATCCTATTTACTTAAAAACTACAAGCTCTAATCAAATTCTAACTTAAAGAAATAAGTCAAAGCACCAATTTTAATTAATTAACTAAAAGGTGAAATTGCATAAGTAATAAGCAAATAGCAAATAGTCAAGACATGCTCAAATTTTTTTTTTTTTTTTTGTCTTTTTCTTACCACAATTTACCAATTTACTTACCCAAAGTACTTATAGCAACTTCAAAAATTAAACTACCACACAAAAAAAACTACCAAAAAAAATTAAAGGAAAAATAAAGATAAACTAGAAATGGGTTCTCTAGTCCCACGGCAACCTAATAGGGATTGAGTTTTACCTCAATCTCCGGCAACGGCGCCAAAAACTTGTTGGGGACATCATTGAGTATGAAAGTGTGTGCAAATTTGTGTATGATGTGCCATACTCCCAAGATTAGGAGGTCAAGTTTTAGTAAAGGGGAAAAGTAAGAGTGTCGTATCCAAAGGATTGAGTAACTCTACCCAAGCTAGATTACTGCGAAAATAAACCCAGAAAACACATGCAAAGTCTAGCTTTTTACAAATTCACAATCTTAGCCCTTTGGAAGCTAAAAATCATGAGGATGGTATTTACAATTGTTGTAGTGAACGGTTTGGTTGATTTTAATTTTTATGAAGTAAATTGAGTTGCATAAAATAAAAAAAAACAAATAAAAATGTAGAGACTAAATCAATGAGAAGAATAGAGACTTATGCATCACTCCTAACCTTACTTATGCACAAAAATGTAACCCATATTTGATGTAATAACATGCTTTGACAAACTTCCCCTTAGTGCTTTGGTGAAGCTACCAAGAAACCAACTAATCATGCAATTCAACAAACTTTGGTGAAACTAAGTTAAATTACACAACCTTAGTCCCATTTATATTTCATTAAAACACAAGTGGGCTATGAACCGCAAGCCTAACACCCCCTTAGAGTAATTAAACTCACGACACATGCATTAAGTTTAGAGTAAGAAATTCAAGGAACTTAACAATTCCCGTAAGAATCATTAAGCCACCACCTAAAGGCTACACATGCTCATGGATTCAAGAAGTGGTCAAGTTCAAGTTTCCGATTCATTAGTTTCCTAAACATGCTTTCTAGGTGACTAAGCTAGTAAACACATTTAGTAAGCATTAAAGTTTAGAAGCCCATAGATTCAAAACATGCATAAACATCAAAACGCATGGAAATCTACATTATTTGCACATAAGTTTGGCTATGGCTCAAATCCAACTACTCACAACACATGTTATTACAAATACAAGCCATGAACATAAAATTAAAGAAAGAACCAAAGAAAAAGAGAAGAACTACCCAACCTTCTACCTAGCTCTCAAAGATGTCAAATGATGAGAGAATTGCTTCAAGGTATGAAATTTTCGGTTTTACAACCCAAAACACCATACATATCCACAAAACTCAAGAACAAAGAAGAACAAAGGCTTGGATGTGTGAAAGTAAGTGTTGTGATTGATTTAGAGTTTGTAGTAACTTCGGTTTTGGTGAAACCCAAGTGCCTACACACCTATTTCTCACACAAACCCAAAGAACTATGTACAAGGTATGAAAAACTAACCTAAAACTAGAGAAAATAGAGATTTTGATGCTCCAAAATGAGGGAGCCAAGGGGATGCATAGTGTACTATAGAGATTATGTGAAAAATTAGCACAATTAGTGGTCATTATGCCATCAGTAAAACAATAGGTTATATATACGGTTGAGTAAGTGGATCGAAGTCATAGCTATGACGAAATTTTTCAAATTTTGAACCCAAAGGCTAAAATAATATACTTGTCACTCTAAAAGTCGGTCTCTCAAGTGTACAATCTGATGACGCCCTTGTCATTAGAAGCTTGTAGTAAAAAAAATAGGGTTATTAAACCTTAGTTGGTTGACCGAGTGGTTCGACGTCATAACTATGATGAAATTTTCTGAATTATGAACCCAAAGCCTAAAATGATGTACTTATCACATCTAATGGACCGTGTCTCAAGTGTACGATCTAATGAAGCCCTTGCCCTTTGAAGCTTGTAGTGGAAAAAAAAAAATCACTAAACCTTAATCGGTTGACCTAGTAGATTGAGACCCAAATGATGATGAAAACAACTAAAATTTTAACCATAGCCATTTCTTCTTGTCATGATAACGTCTAACAGCCAATTGATAAATTCTGTTTCCTCCACATTGTTGCTCATGGAATGTACACTTTTCGATACAACTAATAAACAAGTTAAAACAAATTAGTAGACATATAAAGATTTTGTGCAACCCAAATAATCAAAATTGAAAATTGATAAATTTGAAATTACCCATATATGTTTAGCGTACTAATAGGTATTGTGTAAAAAAAATTAACTCGATCCGTTGTCAATTCGACATCAAATAAAGCGGTGAACCCTTTATACGCTTATACTTCCCTAAGGGAAGTTGAACCACGAGGAGATTAAATTTCAGAAACTTTTACATTAATTGATATAGCTCATATCTATAAAAGTGTGAGAGCTGAGAGATCGAAAAAAGATGTTGTGAATGAGCGGTTATGAGCAGACTAGTTTTATGTGGTATTTAGGGTTTATGGTTGACCTAGTAGATCGAGACCCAAATGATGACGAAAAGATCTTAAATTTTGACCACAACCATTTCTTTTGGTCATGATAGCATCCAACAGTCGATTTTGATAAGTTCTATTCCCTCCACCTTGTTGCGTATGTAAGGTATATTTTGGTATACAACTAATAAACTAGTTAGACCATTTAAGTATGAATATCAAGATTTCGTGTGATCTAAAAAATCAAAACTAAAATCGATAAATTTGATATTGCCCATCTATTTATAGCGTATTAGTAGGTACTGTGTAAAAAAATTAACTTGATCGGTCGTCACTTTGACATCAAACAAAGCGGTCAACCCTTTATACACTAATACTTCTCTAAGGGGAGCTGAACCATTAGGAGATAAACTTCTCCAAATTTTTACATTAGTTTGCATATCTCATACTCATGAGAGCTGACAGATAAAAAAAAGAAGATCCGAATGAGCGGTTATGAGCATATTAGTTTTATGTGGTATTTAGGGTTTAGGGTTGACCTAGTAGATCGAAACCCAAAAAGCAACAAAAATAGCTAAAATTTTGACCATAACCATTTCTTCCTACCATGATAACATCCAAAGGTCAATTTTGATAAATTATATTTCTTCCACCTTGTTGCTTATGAAAGGAATATTTTTGTATACAACTAATAAACAAGTTGGACCATATTAGTAGGCATATCAAGATTTTGTGCGATCCAACACAAAATGGATAAATTTGACATTACCCATCTATTTATAGCATATTAGTAGGTACTATGTAAAAAAAATTTGGCTAAATACTGTCCTGTACTTTGAGTCCGAAATCAATTCAGTCCCTGTAGTTTCAATTTCATCAAAAACACTCCTGCAGTATCAAATCTCGTCTAATAGGTCATTCCATTACACATCCGTCAATTGGAGCCGTTAACTCGCCTGTGTGGCATGCCAGGTCAGAAAATGTGGAACCCACCTATTAGGTAAAATTTTAAAATTGCCCCTGCCTCTATTAATACTAGCCTAGAAACCCTATTGCAGCCCCCATTTCAATTTTTTAAAAATTTTCATGCAAAAAAAATTGGACACTTGAAAAAAAAAATAATCAAACTCCGTATTTGAAATGTACTTGATTATAATATGGCTTAGCATCAAACATAAGGTATTTTCTTCTGAAGATAACTTCTCAAAACTCACAACTTAGGAACACAACTGAACTTAAATTTAAGGGCCCTAAATTAAACAACATTCATATAAAACATGAAAGTTTCTTAAATTTCCAAAAGACTTAGCAGCCCAAATATGTTTGCAACATTTGAAAAGTTTGCATTCAAATAGCTCTAATCATATTAGCAAAAAGGGCATTAAAGCTACCAAACGAGTTACACAAAACATGGACAAAAAATGGTAGGGCTTGCTAATGTGACATTCTAGTTCCTCTTTCCTATTTTCCCCGTTGTTTGGAATTGTCCCTAATCCTCTGAGATGATCTGGAAGTTATTGGAGCTTGGCCCTTTGATGCTTTGGTTGAGGCTGGAGGCCTTGTGCTTGTTGAGGTAGATGTGGCAGCAGCTTTGGTAGACTTTTAGTTGTGGCAGCAATGGCTTTGGCTCCTTGTTTCCTTGATGCCTTCATTTCAGCCATCTTCATCTACACAATGACCAAAAATATATGCATCAGACCACTTATTAATCAACACATTTGCACCCAACTCCAAACTTTCAACCTACTTCTTCATGAATAGATCAGTAATAAAACCCAAACTTTCAAACTATTAAATGACAACACATATGCACCAAAGTCCAAACCTTCAACCTACATGTTCATGAGTCAAACTGAACTTTTCTTTTACATGGACACATGAAAATCAATGTGTGTACACATAAGACCCAAACAAAATATCCAAGATTGTGCATTCAACCTCAGATGACCATAGCAGCAGCAATAATAATTACAGGAGTTAAAGAACATGATGATAATACCTTCTTCTCAAAGCATCTATCTTCAGTTGGAACTTGGTCAGAGCTGCTTCCCTTTGGCTGGAATGAAGAGAATTTACCCCAAATCCCTCATGAACATAGCGACCACTGTCATTCAAACTCTCAGAAGCTGTGGCCATCTCACCTGCTACAACCAAACTGGCCTTTCCATCATTGCTACTGCAAATGCTTCCATATGCGCTGACAGGACCCGCCCCGAATTTCACCCTGAAATCCGAGGTGGCCCTGCGGGGCCCACCTTAGTGATAACTCTACCGAGAACTGGTCGAGTCACCCCTAAAGTGGACTACCCAAAACAGTAACCCACAATAGATCAGAGCCAAACAAAGAAGTGCGGAAGCTATTTGTCAACTATGCCTCGAACCATGTACACCCGACCTCAACTAATAACGCCTGCAAACTGGGCATTAGAAACCGAAAGGCCCAGGGGAAAGTAGACGAAAAACGTTAGCGTGAGTGGACAAAAATAAACAATTTAAAATAAGAAGGATTTCATACTCTCCCACATTTATTTCATTAAAAACCTCGATGCATGCACAAATGGTAAAACACATTTAGCTTTAAATCCAAGGATTTCAAAACGATAAACCGACTAGCCTCGCTAGTCAAAACATTCGAAAAAAAATATACCGTAAAACTGAAATCTCGTTTCTCAAGAATATAAGACCAGCCCCGCTGGCTACAGTGAAAATCGGACTAGCCCCGCTAGTCAAGCAACGATAAGATATGGGGAAGAAGTTTCACCATACGAAAGAAGGGAGCCTCCCAGGCTCGGGTCGGAGTGTTCCACACTCTGGAGCATCCCATGCTCTGCTCTTACTCACCCACGAACACATAGTAAGCAGGGAGGAGTACTAATAGGCTAGCTAGCAATAAAATATAGCGACCCAGGTATGGTGGGTAAAAACCATTCAAATCCAGTAAATCTATAAGGCTTCCCCATAAGTCCCGCGAATAAAGAAAACACGGGTACGATTCCCAACCGTACCCGGAAATTCTCGTAGTAAGTCACAAAATCAACAGCGTGTCCCACACGCTAAAAGAATAATTAAATCAATCGTTTCCTCGACAAAATTTCCATTTAAAATCCAAAAACAATTAATTCCCGAAATCACTTTATAATATTTCATAAATATCAAAATCCAATCAAGTCCGAAATCACTTTATAATCCGAAAACCAAAATCACCGTCGATAGCAAATCATACTTATTTCGAAATTCGCAATATCCTTTTAAAACTTAGAGCCAAAATCATTCTCAAATTATAACCGAGATAAATCAATTTATATTCTCAAATAATAAACGTAATAATTAATTACGAAAATAATATTGCATGCATCACTTCAAATCAAAAGTCCACTCACAGTACTATTGGGCGACCACGCAAACGAGTTCCTTCATCTAGCCGTAGCTCGCAACATTGCCCTGTACACAATTATATTTCCGTAAACGGCAATCCGATAAAATAAATACGAACCTAAACGAGACCCGAAAATCCCTATCTCCATTACTTCTCAAATTCCACCCAAATCTCTTCCACAACACCAATTCCTCAATTTACATATTCCACAATGAAAACGAGGGAAATCCGACGGCGGATTTCCCACAATTCAATCACAAAACTTCAAACTTCGGAAATTCACAAACAATTCCAAACTCCTCCAAAATTCACCAAACTTCACATATAAGCTCTACAACAATTATACAATTTAATGGGCTAAAAACTGAAATTAAAACACTGCCCTACATGCCTCCATGCGCCGGCGGCCACCACCTCCGATGGCCACCAAATTTTAGCAGCACCACCGACTCAACAGACCCAACATTTTTCACAACTACAACAAGTTCCAATTTTACCTTTAAACAGTCGAAACTGGCCGGTGCAAAAATTTCCAGAAATTCCAAGAACCCTAGAAATTGAAATTGTTAATTCGACCTCTACACTGCAAATTGAAATGAAAGACCTTAGGGGAAATGATCTATGTCAAAAACCGAACCTTCGACGCTGCTTTGGTGGCCGGAGACGGCCGGAATCGCCGGAAATCGATGAAAACTCCAAACTGCTACAGTAACCTTCACAGCTCAAAATCGAGCTCTTCTGGCCAAATCGCTGCAAAACACCACCACAAACGTGACCAGGGTGAAGAGGCGAGCCAGCTGAAGTCCAGATTCCATCGTGGGGTGGCCGGAGGAGGAAGAAATCGGAGGGAGAAGAAATCGGGCCGAAGAGGAGAAAGGATCGGGGGAGAAAAGAGAGAAAAACCGGTAGATTTCCAAAAATGGAAACTTACCATAGTAACTTGGCTATTTATAGAAATTTACCATATGAACAGTAACTTTAGTATTTCGCTTATAACTTTCGCATACAAACTCCAATTTTTACGTACCACATATCCACGCGCTCAGTTTAACGTCCTCTACAACTTTCATGAAGAACATTTTCTCAAATTTTGACCCGAACAAAAAGTCAACTTTTAGGGCCACTAAAAGTACTAAAACGACAGTAAAAGTGAAAGTAAAGGTCGTTTACCGTCCAAATGACTAGTAAACCGGTAAATTCAAGTTCGGGACGTTACATGCGCTGCCACTAATATCATTATCAACAATACCATTGCCTAAACATTATTGCATCGAGTCATTAATAGAATGCATTTCATAATGGCAGAATGCATTAAATCATTACCAAGAATAGAATTGATTCAATTGAACTAGCATAATGCACTCTAAAGAGAAGCGAGGCGAGTTTTCGATGAATTATCGGATGCGAAAGTGTTTCTATGGAACATTTTGATCAATGAGTATGGGAAGATTCGTAACTTTAGAGAAGGTGTGTACTTATTTGGGAAGATGCAGGAGTTGGGTATCCAACCAAATTCGTATACGTTTTCTTGCATTTTGAAGTGTTTTGCTGCTCTTGGGTATGTTAAGGAAGGTGAGTGGGTTCATATGGGTATGTGGGTAAGCTGGGTTTTAGCTCTGATAATTCTGTGGTGAATTCTCTGATGGCTTTCTGTTTCAAGAATAGAAGAGTTGAAAGTGCACAGGTTTGATAAATTGCATGACAGAGATGTTATATCGTGGAATTTGATGATGGGGATGGTGGAGCAGAGGCCAAGAGGCCAAAATGACATCGGGTTAACCCCTAAAGAGGGTTTGTTTTCTGTTTTGTTTTGGTTTTTTTTTTTTAATCTTGAAATGACAATTTTACCCCTGAGAGTGGGCCTCATTATCAAACTTAACATCCAGATTGGACGGAGAATGAGACATTGGACACGGAAGACTAAAATTGGAAAGCTTAAGGGGTAAAAATTCAAAATTAAGAGTAAAGGGAGTAAACTGAAATTAATCCTAAAAAATATTGGGCTCCAAGAAAACAATACCATACGATTGGCCGATTAAGATATGTATATCCAGCAGCAGGTGAATTATATTTTATGAGAATGTTATTAAATGTTCAAAAAGGCTGTCGCAAGTTTGATTCAATAAAAACGGTTAATGGTGTTGTGCATTCTTCTTATCAAGAAGCATGTCGATCTTTAGGTTTATTGGGTGATGATAATGAATGGATTGAGGCATTAGCAAATTGTTCACATGTTGGAACAGTTTCTGAAATACGCCAACTATTTGTTACAATAATTCTATTTTGCAATCTTGCAGACCTCTAAAGTTATTAGAATCACATTGGGTAAATATGTGTGATGATATTTTATATAAAGCTAGAAACGAAATTGGACACCCAAATATAAACTTACCTGAGTTGGAATTAAAAAATGAATTGTTATTTGAGTTAGAACAAATATTCAATTTATCACCAAGCTCTTTAAAAGATCATTAATTACCAATGCCTGATATAAATAAAATGTTACAGTTAAACAATAAATTATTACTAGAAGAGCTGGATTATAATTGCCTTGAATTAAAACGTCAACATGCCAATTTTGTGACTCAATTAAATACATGGCAAAAAATTGTTTATGATGAAGTCATTAAAGCAATTGAAGAAAAAACATGTAATACTTTTTTTGTTCATGATCATGGAGGAATTGGTAAAACTTTTTTATGGTATATAATAATAAGCAAATTCAGATCAGAGGGAAAAATTGTTTTGGTTGTTGCTTCATCTGGAATTGCTTCGATATTACTTCCAAATGGCAGAACTGCTCATTCTAGATTTATGATACCTCTTACAGTAAATAATTTGTCAATATGTTCAAGAAAAGTACTCAGCTTGCAAAACTAATTGAGAGAACAAAATTAATTATTTGGGATGAAGCTCCAATGTGTTACAAATATTGTTTTGAATCATTAGATAAATCTCTACGTGATATTCTATTGAATTCAAATAACACACAAGTTGATAAACCATTTGGTGGTAAACCTATTTTATTGGGTGGCGATTTTAGACAAATTTTACCTGTAATTGTAGGAGGAACTAAAGAGCAAATAATTGAAGCTTCATTAAACCATTCATATCTCTGGAAATCATTTAAAATATTTTATTTAACAGAAAATATGAGACTATTGAAAAAAAAAGGAATAAATACTGTTTAGTCCTTGAGCTTTTGGCCAAAAAAACACTTAAGTGACTGGTTTTCTAATTTCACACATTTCGTCCCTGTACTTCAAAATTTCGAACAATAGGTCCACTCCGTCCAATCTCTCGGTTAAGTGGTGACCTGGCACACATGTGGACGCCAACTAAGCGATATGGATGGCAGATTCTCCATTATGCCCCTAGTGTCTTTACCCTCGATTAGGACCCGATCCCTAATCCATTCCCCCCAAAACAGCCCTAAATTTCAAATTCATCTATCAAGCTCTCCTAATCGTGCCTAACCCACAAAATTGAAAACCCTAGAACTAAAGAGGAGGGGAAAATCTTCTGAATCGGGGGACTGAACCTCAATCCCAGTTGTTTCAAAGAAATTTGAGAAGCTCGATATAGAGGTGGCGACATGGCTGGGAGCGAAGGAAATGTTTGGGTTCCAAGAGCTAAAGACGCTGAGAAAGTGGACATCCCTGGATATAGTGAATTATATTTCTGTTTTGAACCACATGATGATGAATTGAACATATTGATAGACTATTTTGGATGGTTTCAAGTTTTAGGGTTTTCAACAAAAATTGGGGGTTTCTGTATGGCTGGTTTGTGGGTTGTTTTTAGGGTAGGTTCTGTGTTGTTTCCGATGTTTTGGTAAAGGGTTTTGTGTTGGAATGGGAATTTCGAGTTCTACGGTTTGAAAATAGAAATTGGGTGTTATGAGTTTCTAGGTCTCGAGTTTAGGGATTTTCAAACTATTTTGGGTTTGTAGATTTTGTGCACTTGCTTGCTTCAGGTTCAGTGTGTGTTGTATTTAAGTGCTTCAAATATCTCGAGTGTTTGTTGAGAAGGCTAGATATGGCTTTTAATATTGTCCGAGTTGTGGGTGAGTTATCTGCTTTTGCTTTTATTATGGTTCTAAAAGTGCTGAAAATGGTCCATTAGAGGCAGTGAAGAATGTATTTTTTGTCTTTGTCTCCCATATGTGAAGAATGGGATTGCTGGTCTTAAACAATGTTTAAAGGTGGGTCTATTTGTCTTTTACCTCTTTATGGAGGCATATATTTGTACATTTCTATTTTGGTTCTTGCATGCATAGTGGCAAAGTAGTTAATTTGCAAGTTTAGTCATGTTTTCTTGCTTCAGGAGTTAGGTACTAATGTTTTTATAATCCTTATGTAGCCCACCCCGATTATTTCACCTTCAAAGTGTACCATGGAGGCTGCTTATAGAGGGAGTCCTATGTTGGAGGGAAGGTTGACTACTATGATAATGTAGATAAAGATAGGATATCATTGGTGGAGGTAGACAACATGGTGATGCAACTTAATCCGGCTTATGCATCGCAAAGAATCGACTATTGGTATATGATCGGTGATGAGAAAAATTCACTTATGAAGCTGGAAACAGACCAGGATGTGGTATTCATGTGTTGTGCAATACCTACTTAGAGGATTATCATATTGTACTTGGACCATGTAGAGCTTCATGAAGTTTTTGGGGATTCAGATGATGTTGTTTTCATGTACCAAGATTTGTTCTTCAGTGAAGGTGGTAAGAGCTGTGTTGTTATAGAAGAGCTTCCTGACTAGCCAAGAAAGAAGCCAAGTGTTGTTATAACAGAGCTACCGGATGAGCCTATAACATAGTTAAACAAAGGAATTGTGATTAGAGATGTGGAGAACCATGTACCAACTCAAGCAAGCCAAGCTGGAGGTTTGGATCCAAAAGAGAAGGGAAAACATAAGCTTATATAGTACCACTCTAGTGGGAAAAAAAACTTCAAAAGGTGACCAACAAGCATCAACTGGTTGGGGGCAGTTAAGTATAGGACAAGGTAGCAGTGGTATTGGTTCAACAAGTGGTGTGCAAGGGTTAGGTATGGTGCAAGTGACAAGTGGTGTAGAGTGTGAGGGTTCTGGTCTACATGATATAGATGTGATGGACTATCTTCAGTCCTTTGGTGGTGGTGAGGCTGATGGGGTATTTTGTGAAGGGGGTAGTGAGGAGGCAGGTTCAAGTGAGGATGAGGATTATGATCCTCAATTTGATGATGAGGATTATGACCACTACGGAACTGAGGATGATGATTGGCTGGAAGAAGCAGTGATGGAGGTAGCTTCAAAAGGAAAAAATGCATGAGTGGAATCAAAGGGTCAAGAGTCAAATGTAGAGCAGGAAGTGGGGCACTTTTCTGATGATGAGGATATGTTTAGGGAGGATGGTTCAGATGATGAGAGGCTGCAATATGCCATTAATTCTGATGGAGAATTAGAAGATGTGGGGATTGAATTCAACCCTATTACTGATATGAAAAAAAGTTTTGCTTGGGAATGAAGTTTGCTTAAGTGAAGGTATTGAGGGATGCCTTAAGAGAGATGGCAATTCAGGGTGGATGGGAATGTGTCTATATCAAGAATGATAAGAGAAGGTTAAGGGTGGTGTGTAAGGAGGATAACGGCCCATTTTTTGTTTGCCTCCAAGATGTAACATGAAAGCACTATTCAGATGAAGGAGTATGTACCTGAACACAAGTGCACAAGGAAGTTTGACAATAGCATGGTAAGGATGAGGTACCTTACTGCAAAGTTCAAGGACCAAATTGCTCTTAACCAAGAGATAACTCCAAGTCTAAGTGTTCTGATTTGTTTCTAATTGTTTATGCCAGTAATTCTAATGTGTATTGAAACTTAATGAATTTGTTTGTTTTTGCAGATTCTCTAGCTAAGACCATGTCAGCTACCATTAGAGCTAGGGTTTCAAGGTTAATGGCTTATAGAGCTAAAAGAACTGCCTGATTAGAGGTTAAGGGATCCATTAGAGATCAATATGCTAAGTTGAGGGATTATGGGATGGAGCTGCAGAGGGTTGATCCAGCAACATCCATCGACATAAAGTGTGACTTCAACAACAAAAAGAAGCTACCCATTTTCAAAAGAATGTACATTCACCTAGGAGCCTTAAAGAGGACTCGGCTTCTCTGGTATAACAAGCAATGCTAGAATTTGCTTGGACTTCACTACCAATCTGACACGTCATCTAACATCAATCCAAGGGCCAGAAGTGAAAGTCTCCAAAACACAAACCATATACCACACACAGCATATCGCTCTCTCTCCCTCCCTCCCTCCACTCCTTCTGCAACTCCGTCCCCGATACCACCATTCTGATTCCTACACTTTAATCTCCGCCCACAGTAACCTCTAAACCATCTCCACGCTCATCGCCACATGTAGAAACCACCACTGTAATGTCGTCGAACGAGCATACCCTAGCCTCCATAATCTCCCAGCTCGCCCTCTACTTAGACGACACCGTTTTGGCCACCATCGTCTCCTTCCCAGCCTTCGCCGCCGTCGATTCCTTCCTCAGCTTCAAATCCACTTCCTCCGCCCTCCGTAAGATCCGCTAAGCCCCCTCCGTCAAAATCTCCAATCTCCATTCCCTAATCCACGACGACTCTGACCAGCCGCAGCCGTCTGATGCCTCCAGGCTCATCATCCTTTGCGGCCACGTCCAAGCCAATCCCGACACCGATGGAACCTATAAGACCCTCAAGTCCATCCCGATCATCAACCCCGAAACTAATGAGAACATAACACCACCATCAACGCCGTAATCGTTCAGAGGACGCAATAGGTGCGTTTAGAGTTTGGAGACTTCCACTTCTGGCCCTTGGATTGATGTTAGATAAAGTGTCAGCTTGGTAGTCCAAGCAGATCCTAGCACTGCTTGTTATAGCAGAGAAGTCGAGTTCCTTTAAAGAATGGGTTCAAGGCTGGGTGTAGAGCAGTGATTGGACTAGATGGAGCACATCTTAAGAGTTGCTTTGGGGTTCAGCTTGTAACAACTGTGGGGTTTGATGCCAACAATGTAGCATGTCGGAAATTCATTATTATTTTCTGAGGATTTTCTAGAATTAATTTAGTGGGTGTTGGTACGATTATGTGGTTCGTGATGGAGCAGAACTGTTTCGGACGAATTTTTATTCAAAGATTATGGTTTTAGGGGGGTGCGAAGGTTGACTTTTTATATGTTGGGTTTCTCTAAACCTTCCTTCACGAAACTCGTAGAGCGCGTCAATACGTGTTTGTGGATATGTAGAATGCGGAAATCGGAGTTCGTATGAGAAATTATGAGCAATTGAAAATTTGTGAAATTCTATAAATATGAGAAATTGTGGGATTTTTCATTAAATCCCAAAATTTCCCTTTTTCTCATTTTCCTCCCCCAAATTCTCTTAGTTCTCTCTCCTCCGTGCAGCCCAGACCCGACGGGTTTCAGCTGATCTGACCCGACTCGTTCTCTCTCCTCCGACCACCTCTGGCAACGGGACAAGTGAAGACCTACTCAGACTTGCCTCACGCGTCGCCCTGTGGTGGTGGTTTGCACGGTGGTTCACAGGAAAGTGGATATTGGAGCTCCAACAGTTGATACGTTCGGGATCCGACTTGAAATCCCGATTCCGACATCCCCTCAGGCCGATAATTACATTTATGGAATCGACTCTTCCTCTTGATCATCCCATACCCGCCTTTAATGACGATTTTACATATGGAGTGAAAGATCAAGGTTTGAAAATCAGCGGTACACAACGAATCTAGAGCTTCATCAGATGGCAGAGATTGATTGATCTTGCAAGAGTGATCTAGGACTAGGACTATCTAGACCGATCTAGGCTTAGCTACAGGTACTTGATAGAGTTGTGTTGAGCGGATTGGGACGATTGTGCCTATCTTGGTTAGCGTGTGAAGACGCAGCGGGATTCAGAGGTGAGTAAATCTCATGATATTCTTTATGAGCATAACTACCATATTATCTTGGAGTTATTAGGTTAACTATGATTTTAGTTGGTATTAGTGGCATTCCTAAGTGGATGACTACGTGTATATATGTGTGTGTGTGTGTGTGTGTGTGTGTGTGTGTGAAATATATATGTATTGGTGGTTTCGTTGTGATGTGAACAATAATTGAAATGAGTTCATTATTGCTCGAGAATGGTGAAGTTGTGTATTGAGTTGTGATTGTAGAATTTCATGTGTTGAGATACCATGGGTCTAGTA
Source organism: Rosa lucieae (assembly GCA_024704745.1). Lineage (NCBI taxonomy): Eukaryota > Viridiplantae > Streptophyta > Magnoliopsida > Rosales > Rosaceae > Rosa > Rosa lucieae. The sequence goes on from CM045492.1 coordinate 24,937,925, forward strand.
TGACCGTCTTAATTGCGATTTAAGATATGGTAGCTTGTGTAGGAATATTTGTGTAATGAATCGATGACATCATTGTGATGAATGTTTGTGATGATTGTCATGTATAGCTTGTGTAGGAATATCTGTGTAATGAATCGTTGAAATCAGTGTGATGAATCTTTGTGATTATTGTCATGTGTGATGACCAGTAGGATGATTGCCATCTGTGTGATAACCAGTGGAATCTGTGTGATGATCAGTGGATGATTGCTATCTGTGTGGTGACCGATGAAATCTGTGTGATGATCAGTACGATGATGGTTATGTTTGTGATACAGGTGAAATCTATGTGATGACTGCTCTGTAGCAGAGTTGAATTGTTATTAAGTTAACAATGATCGAGAGGACTGTTGTGATGGTCGGAGCTACATACGGATGTCAGAGTATGGGGTTATGATGATTACTATGACTTGAATTTCTTGTCTTAATGTGACCTCCTAAACTAAAACTATACGCAGGGGTTACTATGAATTGTTTCGCTTGTTTTAAATTATGATTGCCTTGTTTTTTTCTTGATTTTATTGATTGATGGTTTGATTTATCTTAAGGGCCATAGTGGTGACGATTATGCTTTGCGGTGACGATAGGAAGGTGATTCATTGTTTTCACCTTTGATGTCATGTTGATGACAAAAGCTTCCAGTGGGAAGGAAATGAGTGTGATCTTTGTGACTCACAGTTGTGCGTCAAAAGATTTTCAAACATTACTTGAGGAGGTTTTGTTTGACAGGAATTTGTATAATTGGATTCTAGGTTGAGAATATGAGCATGTAGTTGTAGTCATGGGTTGACCTACGTAAGCATGTTATGGAAGGTTATGAAACAGATGGTTGTAGTTGTGAGTTATGTGCTTACCGTTGTTTAGGTTGAGGTGACATAAGAATGTGTTTCTGCTTTGTGGTTTTGAATTTACTCATACAAGCTGTAAGACCTCGGAAATTTGTTATTAATTCCTAAATGTTTCCTGGGATTAATAAGGTGTTCGTTTGTACGATTTCATGGTTCGAGGGTGGAGTGGAATTATTTTCGGACGAATAATTATTCGAAGTGCACGTTTTAGGGGGTTCACAAAGGTTGACTTTTTATACGTTTAGATTCTGTGAGAACTTCCTTCACGAAAGTTGTAGAGCGCGTCGATACGAGTTCGTGGACATGCGGAACTCGAAAATCGGAGTTTGTATGAAGAAGTTATGGCCGTCGGAAAAACTTTCCATTTTGGTATATATGAGATTTTTCCGGAAAAATATCAGAAAAATCTGACTTTCCATTTTGGGAAAGTTTTCTCTCTCCTCTCTCCCGAGCCCAGTTTCGCCCTCTCCCTTCGCCGGCTGATTTCTCCCTCCTCCGGCCACCAATCGACGAGCCGTTTGTTCCTATCTCTTCGCCTCAGTCCCAACTTCGTCTCCATGAAGTTTCACGGTGTGGGTAGACCTGTGCACGACGCAGCAACTCCGGGAAGATTGGCACCCGAATTGCAAATCGCCCAGATCGGAGATGGCGTTTCCGGCCACCTCAGGCGTTGATTCTTGGGGGCTTTTCTAGCCCATTGGACGTTGATGCTTCCCTCCAAGGGGCTTGCAACGATTCAAAGTGTGGAGGTCGAATTTTGAAGATTGGGAATCTAGGGTTCTTCGAATTTCTGAACTTGTGAGGTAAATTCCGGCCAAATGGCTTTGATTCTGACTTTGTGTTAGTTATGAATGTTTCAATTGGAGTTGAGATGAAGAACTTTGATGTTGGAAGTTTTGTCAAATTTTGACTTTGGTTTGGTGGCGGTGCCGCCACTGTGGTGGTGGTTTCCGGCGGCTTCCGGCCACCTCTGGGGCAGTTTCTGCTCCTCAGTGCGATCTACTCGTCGATACGAGCATTTCGATGTATAGTTTGTAATTTTTGGAAATCGTATGAGCATGTTATGAATTTTCCAAGTTTAGGGTTTTCGGTTCGATCGGTTTTCGATCCGTGAGGATTCGGCCGTCCAATTGACTTGTAGTTTTGTTATATTGATCGTATAAGTATTTCGGAGGCCTCGGGTGGTCTCGGATGAAGTTTCGCCTCGATTGGCATTACTTTTGGATGGTTGGATTGATTTGGGAGTTCGGAAATTAATTGTTTTTAGTGTTTCGGATACTAAATCGAGGTTGTATTTTATTAGGTGTTTGACGAAGTTGTTTAGACGGATTGTTATGCTTGTGTATCTCATATGGCGTGTGAAGACGCAGCAGGATATGGAGGTGAGTAAATCTCACGTGATTCATTTACGAGCAGATTTATTTATTACTCGGAATTACTTATTTAATTGTTAAATCATTTTCGAAACAAATTATTTGTTTTGAAATATATGAACTTGATCGACAACGGTTCATAGGTAAGTGAAAACAATGTTTTGATATAAAATGATTTTTCGAGAAGTAAATTTTATAAAACTATAGTTGGTATTAGTGGTCATTCCTGCGTGAATGACTACGTATATATATATTTACGTGGAACATATATATATTGGATGATGTGACATTGTGAAGTAATGATTGAGAGTTGATTGAATTGTTATTTCGAGCATTTCTCTTACGAGCATACAATTATCATGATGTGTTGATTATTGTGTAAAAGTGTGTCTTCCTTGAGGAAGGTATTTGAGTCATGGGGGATTTGTTTAAGTGTTTTCTGATCTTCGGATCTGGTGTCACAGTGGTGACAGCTTCTGATCTTCGGATCTGGTGTCACGGTAGTGACAGTTTCTGATCTTCGGATCTGGTGTCACGGTAGTGACAGTTTCTGATCTTCGGATCTGGTGTCACAATGGTGACAGTTTACTGATCTTCGGATCTGGTGTCACAGTGGTGACAGTTTTCTGATCTTCGGATCTGGTGTTTATTGTGAGTTGATGGGTGATCATCTACTTTAGTCTGAGTCGATGGGTGAACATCGACTATCGACTTTAGTTTGGAGTTTATGTGTGATTATTGACTTTAGTGTGAGTTGTTTGACTTCTTCATTTATTTTCCTTTTCTTTATAATTGTTTGTTTTAATGTAATCTCCTGAACTAAGTTATATGCAGGGATTACTGCCTTTTTGTATTGTTTGTTTTAATGTAAATTCCTGAACTAAACTCTATGCAGGGATTTATATGATTTCTTTTATTTGTTTTCATGTGATCTCCTGAACTAAGTTTCTATGCAGGGATTACTGATTTTGCTTAATTCTTATTGTGGGTATAGTTGTGGGTTGTGATCTGTAGTGAGTGGAAATGAGTATGTTTTCCTGGTTGTGCCGTTGAGGCAAAGGAATGGTGATCTGATAGATTGTAGGGACGTGAAATGTTTAAAATATTGGGAGTTATTTGTATAGTTGGCGATTGTGGGAAGTGAGATAAAATGAATTGAGAGTCAGAGCATGTGGGTTTTTAGTTGAGTTGAAATTGTTGAGCATGTTATTGATTAATTTGAACTTGACGTTTTGTTGTGATAGTTGCATATTGTTTTGTTAAGCTAAGATGGTGAAAGCATGTATTTTGTGGAATTAAATATTGTTGCTTTAATTATCTCACGAATTGAGAAATTATAAGCATGAGTGACGTGAGTCATTTTAATTGAGTTTACTCATACGGGCTGAAAAGCTTACCGGATTTGTTGTTTACATTCCCGGTGCACTATTCTATGGTGTAGGGGTTATTGTGCAGGTTAGAATATCGGGTGATCGTTATCGAAGCTGAGGTGGACTTTCCGTCACGTGGTGTAGAATGACGCTTATACTTGTAGTCTTCCGCTGTGTAGTGAGTTGGTGAGAGTGGTTACAGGTTGAATTGATATTCAGTATAATTTGTAAACTATCTGTAATGTAATATGTGACTCTAAAGAACGAGTCGGTATTGACATTGTGAGTTTAGTTTGTTTGTTGCTTAGTTTAAATGAAAAATTTTCTATATGTGTTTTCTTGTGTTTGTTCTCGCGTTTCGGATTTGAATTTAATTATTCAAAATCTGGGGCGTGACACAAGCTTTTCAGGTTTGTTGTGTGACAACCTGGTGCACTATTCGATGGTGTAGGGGTTGATTCTGCAGGTCAAGGAAATCGTGGTTGAAGCTGAGACCTTGTAGCAGCTGATCGGGTAGGAAGCTAATATTGTGGCTTTACTGTTGTTAAGACTTCCGCTGTGTAGTAAGCTCTAAGGAGCAGTTTCTTATTATATTGTTAACACAATTTAATTTGCAAACTCTGTGTAATATAATATATGACTCTAAAGAACGAGTCTGTATTCACATTGTGGGTTTGGGACATAGCTTGTTGCCTTTGCTTCAAGGAAAATTTTCATAGCTGTTTTGTTTGATGTTTGAAACCATCACGCTCGGAGTTCTTGTGTTTGATTGATTTTGTTCTCTTAATTGTGATTGAAATTTGGGGTGTGACAGTTTGGTATCAGAGCGTAAGGTACATATTTGGTGATAATCAGTATTACTCGAGTGATGGCCCATCTGCAGCGGTTCCTCATCTGATGCGCTTTAGTGCTGGTATAAATCATTGGGTATGTAATGGTACTTTGGGTGGGTCAGGGCGTAAGTCCTTAGAACTGTAGGGTTGCCCTGTAAGTTTATAGTGGAACTTGTTTAGCTTATTTGAGTTACAGTCTTTTGAGGAATGGGAAGCCTCTGGATTGAACTTTGATCTAGTCGTCAAGGATCGTTTTCATGGAAATGATATCCTTTGGTACGACTGTGGTTGCTTAGTTGTTGGGATCATGGAGTTTGATCCATACTTGTATTGAAGGTTGATACGAGTATTAACTAGTAGTAGTTGCGCCTTCCTAAGTGGAATAGGCAGATTCTGTGTGTGTTTTGAGTTTTTAAATTGTGTTATTAAGAATGCTGTGTGGTGACATCATGTTACTAGGTGATGGATCTTCAAGGAGGCAGAGCTAGGGGCCGTGGCAAACCCAGAGGTGGGGGTAGAGCCCGAGGTAGAGGCATGAGTCCTCCTGTTGAGGAGATTTTTGAAGATGAGGTGGAGGCATCGCATGTGGTACAGTGTGTTCCACCTATTATGGATGTTATAGATGCCACTCGTTTGTCGAAGTTGGCAAAGGAGATTTCGAGGTTGGGAGTAGTCTTTTTCAAGGGAGGTACGGATCACATGTTGGCAGATCAATGGATTGAGAACATGAAGAACTACTTCAAGATGGTTGTCTGTGATGATATGGAGAAGAGAAAGATAGCTTCATATATGCTTCAGGACGATGCACGGGTGTGGTGGAACTGCACACAGAGAGTTATGGATGTGTCCACCATGACCTGAGACGGTTTTTTGGAACTGTTCAGGAAGAAGTACTTTCCTCCTTCAGTGAGGGAATAGTTGGAAAGGGAATTCATTTCGCTAGTCCAAGGGGCTATGAGTGTGTGAGGGATTATGAGGAGAAATTCTCAAGGCTGTATCGGTTTGTGAGACAGATGGATGCTGAGAGTTTGGCTATGAAGTTTCAGCAGGGGCTGAATGCTTCGATTAGGCACGATGTTGTTGTTCTGGAACTGAAGAGGATGGAGCTCATTTTGGCTAAGGCTTTGACCATTGAGCAGGAAAACCAGACTTTCCAGGAACAAGAGTTGGCTAAGAGGGACTCCCAAAGGAAGGGAAAGGCAACTGCTGAGGGCAGTGATGGGATGGACAATCGTGGTGGGTCCTGGAAGAGGCAGAGGACTCATCAACAAGAGCAAGGTAGAGTGGCAGCTGCACCTGTCGGGCAAGTGACACCCTTAACATGTTATAACTGCAAGGAGGTGGACCATAAGGCAAAGGCTGCTGAAGATTGCGTTTCAACATTCAATGGTGGGGACCAAGTAGAAGTGGAGAACATTGAGGGTTCCAAGAATGTTGTTGACCTTGCTGCAAGGACATGCAGCTGTCGGAGGTGGGATTTGACTAGAATCCCATGCAAGAATGCCATTTCTGCAATATTTGGGAAAATGGAGGATGTTGATGATTATGTAGCAGATTGCTACCTCAAGAGCACATATATGACTATCTACTCAAACTCTATCATGCATGTTAATAGCATGGATATGTGGTCAAGAAGTTAAGAACCAACAATCTTACCTCCTCAATACTCAAGGCAACCGGGTAGGCCAAAGACTAAGAGAATCAAGGATGCTTCTGAAAAGCTTCAAGATAGTGTTGGTAAACTTGGAAGCGTCCAAAGGTCACTCAAGTGTGGCAATTGCAACCAACTAGGACATAATGTCAAAACTTGTCAGGGGCATTTGCCTCCAAAAGAGAAGAAGACTTCTGTTGTTTCTAAGAAGAGGAAGGAAAATAATGAAGCTAGTCAAGGTTCTGGAAATTAGGTATACAACATATTAAGTGCACTTTTTTTTTGTAGTTTCAATTGCATAGTTTATAAGTTAATTGTGTGATAAGCTGCTATTTCATTTGGCTATTGTTTGCTGCAGTCCAAGAGAGATAAAAAGGGTCATATGGCTGCCAATGAGTTGAGGCAGAAAGTAAAGGAAAGAGCTGAGTATCAAAGGGTATGTTGCCTGCCATTTTTACTCTCTACTTGACTCAAAAGTGTCATTTTCAACTTAAATTGACTCTAACTTGTTCATGTGTGTCCAGAAAAAGTGGGCTGCACAGAAAGCAGCAAGCTTGGCAAAAAACAGGTCTGCCCCAACAAGAGGGAGGCCTAGACAAGCCACATCTTCCCCAACTGCCTCAAGGCTTGTTCAAGCTACCTCAACCACCACTACCTCAAGGCCTCCACAAGCTCCTAGGGCATCAACCAAGCAAGTTGCAACACCAACAAGATCATCCTAAAGGATCAGAGAAAATTCTGGTAAGGGAGAGGGAAAATAGGTCTGCAAATTGATCAAGTGTTAGGCTGCCAAGAAAATGAAGTTTAGACATCCTTTTTTTGTGCAACCTTGTGTTGTGCCACTTGGTTACTAGTTCTAATCTTTTGATAAGATGATTAGAGCTAAAGTACCAGCTTATAGGACAGTTCTTCAGGATGTAATGCTCTAGTTTTTGTTTGTTGTAAATTAGAGCTTGTTTGTTGGCTTGCTGCAGATTCTGATTTTTTTTAAGGATTCTTTTTGTGATATTGTGGCAAACTATGTTTAATTGGCAGATTTCTTCAAAATTTGGAGTAGGTAATTTTGAGGGAATATATGAATGAATTTGGAGTGAATTTAAGCTGCAGCCGGGGGGATAATGAAGCAAGGGTTACTTTGGACATTTTACCAGTGACTTGGCATGCCAGAAGCTGAGTTGGCATGGATGGAAACGGGATGTTAGCCAGTTAACGGCAACTTTTAACAGATGGTTAACGGAAATGACCTATTGGTCCGAAATTTTGAAGTATAGGGACTAAACGTATGAAATTAGAAGGCCAGGGACTGAAGTGTTTTTTGGCCAAAATCTCAAGGACTAAACAATATTTAATCCAAAAAAAATTTAACAGATCAAGAGAAAGAAAATATTTCAACTTTTACAAATTGGTTGTTAGAAATCGGAGAAGGTAAAATACGTTCGGTTAATTATGAAAATGATATAGATACATCTTGGGTTGAAATTCCATATGATATACTCATTAATAGTTGTATAAATCCAATAGAAGCAATATTTCTTGCAACATATTCAAATTTCAATACCAATTACAACAAATTAGAATATTTAAAAGAGTGTGTGATAGTAACACCACGAAATGCTACAGTCCGTGATATAAATGATTATGCTATGAATTTATTGCCAAGAAATACAACTATTTATTTTAGTTCAGACACTATTTCATCGATTTCTAAAACTAATGAAAATATTGATCTTTTATATCCAATTGAATTTTTAAATAAACTCATAGTTAGGTTTCTGAGGGGAAGCCTCCGAGTTTTGCAGAGCAACCTTGACGGGCGAAACCTAGGTTTTGTGGAGTGGCGGCAGCGCTCTTCCCTCAGGCAAGGCGGCGGCCGGGGCTAGTTCTAGGCGACGATCGTGGGGTGCAGCGGGAGTTTTTTTTTTATCAGAGGCTTCTCTGATCGTTTTCTGGATTCGATCCACCGTTCTATGACGGAGGATTGTTGCTTCGATCTGGGAAGCGTCTGGGTGTTCAGGATCAGAATCTGAGCGAGGCGGAGTCTGTCTGCGGCGGACTTCCGAGTTCTCTGCGGCAGTGAGCTTGTAGTTGAGGGGATCAGGTTGCGTAGAAAAAGGGAGGTGGCGTCTGCTTGCTATGGCAGGTCGGGGTCAGGCTTCTCTTTCTAAAGGTGATGGTGGAGGAGCGAGGCCGACCGACGGAGTGATGGGTGGACAGTTGTTTCTTGATGGCCGGTGCTAGGCCGATCTGCGGGGTGGAGTGGGTGGGTTTGGGCTCTGGGTGTTGGACCTTGGGCCTCAGCCTGCCTGGGTTGCAACAGTGCAACCTAGTAGGGCTAGCCCACCTGCTTTTCCTCCTCCTTTTGGCTTGGGCTTGGGATGGGTTGTTGAGGAGTGGCTTTGTCCTGTACTATCTTAGCTTGAAGCCGGTTCTGTGTTGGTTGCTGCGATGTACACCATACAGGTCTTAGGCATCAAAAGTTTCCAAGACAGAGCTTTGATCTAAGGTTGTGTAGGTGTAGCGGTTTTTTTGTTGTTTTCTTATTCGAATAAGTGAGCTTTGCTCACCTTTTTTTCCTTTCAGTTCCTTTAGGTTTTGTAGTTTTTTGGTTAGGAGTTCTTTGTCTGCTTTGACAGTCTATATTGTGCTTGAACTTGTATTATGAGTGGTTTCTTGAAACCCTCAAGCTTGACGCAGTGACATCGTTATTTATGGCACGTTTACTTACTTGGAATGGAAAATAATCATGAATCGGAGACAAGTGGAATGAGAGAAGAAAGGAATCGGTATTGATTCCGGATGAATGATTCCTAAACTCATCTCCCCCCCTTCGTAATCGAATTCCTGAGTATTCATGAATCGATTCTTGATAAGGAGGTGGGACCTACATCCATTCCGATTCCTTCATGTGTTAGTAAACGCATGAATTCTTTTACCCGGAATCATTCTGATTCCTTTAAGTGTTAGTAAACGCAGGAATGTTTTTACCCCGTAATCATTCCCTTTCCTTCTAAGTAAGTAAACGTGCCCTTAATGGAACCTGATTCCGTTCCCCTAAATTTTTTTTTTTTTTTTAACTCGAATTACTGGATTACCATCGCATAAACTGACATTAAAAATTGGAATGCCAATCATGTTATTAAGAAACTTAAATCAAATATTTGGTCTCTATAATGACACAAGATTAATAATTACAAATTTATTTGATCAATTAATAGAGGCTAAAATATTAACAGGAAATAATATAGGTATAAAAATTTTTATACCAAGAATTATTCTTACAGCAATCGAAAATAAATGGCCGTTTATTTTTAAAAGACGTCAATTTCCAGTTAGACCATGTTACGCAATGACAATCAATAAAAGCCAAGGTCAATCATTAAATCAAGTTGGTATATATTTGCCTGAACCTGTTTTTACTTATGGACAATTATATGTTGCACTTTCAAGAGTTACATCAATAAACGGTTTAAAAATTTTGATAAACAATATCAATGACATACCAAACAAATATACTAAAAATATTGTTTGCAAGGACGTGTTACAAAATAGAGTTATATTTATTTTATCACCTTGAACTTTATGCCTAAAATCGTCGGTGCCCCCGAATTTTTAATTTAATCACGTATGCCCTTATACTCTTAATATGATCAATCATAGTCATTAGTAAACTAATTCCTTAATTTCTTCATAAATTAGTGACCATGCATGCCCACTTAGGGTCAATTTGCCTTGATTATGTAAATAGTGTGTTCCTTGCATGATTAAAGGCTAAAACCTAGTTTGAGTGAACAACAATATATAAATAAATCGATAGATTAGTGAAGGATTGGCCATAATTGATCAAATTAGAGAGTACCAGAGCACATGCGATCAAATTATAAATTTGGGGACATAACCGATTTTAAGTGTAAAGTTTAGGGTGGTAAAATGATTTTAGCTTTACAAAATATATAACACATATTACATCACATTTATTACTATACTTTTCTATTTGAAATACAAAAGACAAATACTTTGTACACTTTATTATAACATTTCTTTTTCTTATTATCAAATATTATTAAATAATATGCACCAAAAAATTCTACCCAAATCCGCTTGCAATCCCGTTGATATTTAATTTCAATTTCAAAATTATCTTAACAATGCCCTAATCAATTTGGTTTGAATTGCTACATTTGAAAAGGCACAATGTTTACACACTATCTCAAAATTTCATATATTTTAGCTGAACTACATATGTGTAAGGATGAAAATCTTGCTTCATTTGAAACTTGGGCCCTAGACTAAGTTTTCGTATACATCATGTGACATAGACTATGTGACAATATAAAGTGTTACTTCAATCTTTTACTTGTAGTTTTATAATAATATATAACATTTAGTCAAAAGAAAAGTCAACACAAGAGAAAAAGAAAAAGAAAAAAAAAATTCAAGACAATGCCATATATGATTCAACCTCTCAATTCCTGTCAGATTTTGAATCAGAGTTAGAATGTTGGTATAAAAGCTTTGAAACAAATTCCACTTTCGAAGAAAAATATGGCCTCAGTTTCCAGATTGATGTTTCCAGATCACACTAAAAGTATCTGCTTTTGTCCTCTTTGTCGGATTCTAGACTCATCCAAGTTATCTGGCTATTTACACTTCTACCATCTACTCTAATGCTGTAAAGCGTGCCATTGACTCAGTAGTTTCTTCAAGAAGTGTCCTTAATCGACGGCAGTTGCTGCACTGTTTCAGATCTGCAATCAACATCAGCTTTTACAAAAATCGGGTTTAATCTATACAAGATCGCGACTTTATCCTTGACAGCTAATCGGTTTGGATTTTTTGAAAGAGTAGTTATCATTTGCTTATTCTATATAAATCATATCAATGTTGAGTAAACACTGGTCAATTTAATGGTGGATCAACTACTATAGTTTGGAACCTAATTCAGGATTCTGAATATGTACCCTTAAAGTACTCTATATAAATCATATCAATATTGATAATTACAATGTTTTGCAATTGTATATTTAGGTGGGTTGAAAATAATGATAAAGACTTAAGGAGATCAATGAGGGAAATTTTGAGAGGTGCGTTTTCCTTGCTTTGCTCCTAGCATCATGCTTTTACCAGAAATTTCGGCATCTGCATATGAAATTGTTTCTCTTTGTCGAAGCTCTCTTTGTTCGAACCATTTAGGCTTGGTTTAATCAATAGTTGAGTAGATAAAAGGTACTTAGATTAAGAAATTTATGTGAATACAGGGGAGGAGTTGGAGAAGCTTGCTTTAGATTGATGTAGCTTTTTCTGATGCAACATATTATGAAACTGGTGGAGGCGTTATCGGCCACACTTAAAGACGAGGCAAGGAAAAGACCAATTATTCATACCCTGTTATCCTTATGTGCTTAGCTCATTTCACAACCATCTTTCTTAACCTTTTAGAACACTCTCTCCACTTAATTGTTTTCTTAATGAATTATTCTCAATGAAAATTGTACTGAAAGTTATCAGTTGAGCCAAACAATGCATTTAGTTCTTACAACAGAACCATGAACTGACTTTGTTCGCATTTGCTTCTTCTACTGATATTCTCAGTAAATACTGTATACTGTGGCACACTGGTCAAGTCTCTATCAGCAAACATAACAACTGCAACTTGACCCACCTGGGCTCCTACAAAAGATGGTAATGAACAAGGTAGTACTTGGATTTTCATCCTATCCCAAAATCACTCATCAAGGGCAGCAGGCAGGTTGATAGTAGCTTCCAGGTATTCGACATGTTTAATTTTGATAAGAAGATAGGTCACCAATATGTTTACTTGGACAGCTCAAGAGGAAGAAGGTCAACAGAACAAGAAATGGTTATTGGTGATTGCTCTGATCACAATTCCTATGATTATGATCCTACTGGGAACAATGATGTATTATCTAAAAAGGAGAGTACTCAACTCAATTGGTAATCTTCTTAAACTGTTAATATAACGTTAGTTCTTTCGCTAAACCTTGGGAGAAGAATCTAATTTGTTCTTTGTTCTTTGTTTTTTTTTTGTTTAGGGATTATAGACAACATTAAAAGATCAGTTTATAGGCTCATATATGTGTAGAAGGTACAGACAGTTTCCGTGTGACTCTTTGTTTCCTTTCATATATGTTTAGAGGTTTTATATATTTCATAAGTTAGTGATGGATTAGCTGCTTCATGATATTACCAAATTGAATGATCTGGTCTGCAACATTTTGTGTAATACAAAAAGATCATGCTTCTTCTTCTTCTTCTTATTGGTCTCTGGTAGCTAAAAATTTGATTTCTGTAGTCCAAAATGTACTAAAGTTCCATTCTTTACAATCAGCAACAAGGCAGAACCTATGTATATTACATTTGAGAAAACTTAGGCAGGAGAGTTGTGAATTACATAAGCATTAATAACCAAAGTACATTACATTTAGGTTTCAGATCATTGCTGGAATGCTCTCATTTGAGCTTCTGAGTTATTCATGAATTTGCCTTTTGTTACAGGAAGGATGAGACTTATCATCTGGTCAGTATAATAGGAAATATTGTTCGCTTATCATCTTTTAGTAGCATATAATGAATTCTATTGTTCTTTTGGATGACTTCTCTATATGTTTCTTACAATAGTTTGGAACTTGATTATCACCTTTACTGCAGCTGACCAAAGGCAACTGGACAAAGACAAAGGATGTATGGCAGCTGAGATTTCAGTTCCTTTCATCTCTTCGTTATAACTATTCAAGGTTCTGATCCTCACAGTGATACTGAAAGCTACTATTGCAGGCATCAATTCCCAGGTAATGACAAACCATTCAGAATAAGCTTCAGTTTTTCGGATCAGTTTGTCTTTACTGACAAGCTGATTTCGATTACAGCTTTATCCATCTTAATTTACAATTTTTCCATTTACTCAATATATAATCAAAAGAACCAAGTCTCTGCTTCTTTCGGGAAGCATCGGTCAAAGTCGACTTCGACTGCTGCATTGTTGCAGAAATCTGGCATCAACATCAATCGAGAAAGAGACTGGGTAAACTTTTGCCTTCTATTATCCAATTTGAAACTGAAATATATTTGAAAACAAAAACCTGTTTATTTGTTTCCATCAAAAATGTTTCTGGGTTTTGTTAATTTCAGCAAATAAAACTAAATGGTAGGAGCATTATGATTAGGTTTAGTGTGTAAAGACAGGAACTTTCATATTCTTTGAAGCATTATGGAGTGTTTATAGAATTGAGTAGTTTCATTTTCATTTTGCATCCCTATACGCATAATTTTTTTTTCTCTCTTTTACTAATGTTGGTATAGAAAGTTTGGTAGTCTCGGGTGTTTTGAGTTTTCTGCCTTTTGATTTCTTGAGTTGGGAGAATGTAATCATTTCCACTTTTGACTGAATAGTGACAATTGTATACATTCTGCAAGTGGTCTATGTTGGTGTGTCTTTGTCTGAGATGTAATCCTAAAAATATAATAGTTTTTGCTCTTTAGTTCCGAACAATGTAACCTTCATCATATATTGGTTTTGTGATTTATGCCCGACAATTGGTTTTAAACAGGGTGGATGACCGGGCATATCGATGGACTCTGAGAGCAAAGAAAATGCAAGACCAGATGTTTCAATCATTGAATATAATGGTTTTAAAATAGGTGAGCCTTCTTATTTAAATTCTCTTAGTCAATAGAGTTAAAGACTTATTTGAATTATCTGATTTGATAACGTTTATTCAATGTGGTTCATAAGAAGAAATGGGAAAAGTAGGTTTGATCAAAACGAGATCTGTAGCTTGAAATTGAGAGTTTTGCTGCAATTGCTTGAATGTATACTATGCTTTTGGTTGCATTGGTTGTGTCACTCCTCAGTCCTCAGTAGCTCATTGTTTTGTTTTTGAATGATAGTAATAAGCTTTTGGTGTTCCTGTTCTATTTTTGTTGAGGGTTTAGGGTGACAAAAGAATGTTCTGTTTTTGTTGATTCACAGACTAGAATGAAGCTTTGTGATTGAAAGTTTGAGACTTTAAGTTCGGACATTCTCTGTAACATAGTTCCAATCTGTAAGATTGTGTTTCCTTCAGTAGAAAAGTTTAGACTTGAATTTTATTGAAACTCTTTTTTCAGGCTTTCGTTTTTGATTTTCAACCTTCAGATCCTAAAAAAATATTTTAGTTTGCAGGATGATAATGAGTATTCCCTTTCAAAAATGTGGAGTAGAGACATACAGTGTTGAAAAGGGATTCACTCTTGGATTACACTTTTGCTCTGACTCCCTGTGTATAAAACCGACATGTCCAGCTGCTTACCAATTCCATAAGCCTCCTCTACTGTTACGCGATATCAGGCTTATCCATCACAATCAACATCACCGAAGACTAGGTAAAATTTCCCTTTCATATAATCAGTTGATTTCTATTAAGAAATTATCTACCTTCGTCTTTCTATGTAGATTAATCAATTGATTTCGAAACTTTGTTCCCTGTGATAATAGATTTTGCTGTTCATTCATTTGTTCTTTGTTATTGGATGGGTTGACTTCTCATACAATTTCTAAAAATGTCTTTGCTATTTGTTTTTACTGAGATTTGTAACGTCCTGAACCAGAATTTTCTGATTTACTAATCATTAGGACGGTAAACGACATTTACTTTCACTTTTATTGTCATTTCAGCACTTTTAGTGGCCCTAAAAGTTGACTTTTTGTTCGGGTCAAAATTTGAGAAAATGTTATTCATGAAAGTTGTAGAGGATGTTAAACCGAGCGCGTGCATATGTGGTACGTAAAAATCGGAATTCATATGCGAAAGTTATGCCTTAAAATGTAGAAATTACTGTTCACGGTAACTTTCTATATATACTAGCGAGGCTAGTCGATTTATTGTTTTGGAATTCTTGGCTTTAAAGCTAAATGTGTTTTTCTAATTGTTGCATGCATCGGTTTTTAATGAAATACATGTGGGAAAGTATGAAATCCTTTTTCTTTTAAATTGTTTATTTTTGTCCACTCACGCTAACATTTTTCGTCTACTTTTCCCTGGGCCTTTCGGTTTCTAATGCCCAGTTTGCAGGCGTTATTAGTTGAGGTCGGATGTACCTGATTCGAGGCATAGTTGATGAATAGCTTCCGCACTTCTTCGTTTGGCTCTGATATATTGTGAGTTAATGTTTTGGGTAGTCCACTTTAGGGGTGACTCGGCCAATTCTCGGTTTAGTTATCTCTAAGGTGGGCCCCGCAGGGCCACCTCGGATTTCAGGGTGAAATCCGGGGCGGGTCTTGTCAATTTGGTATCAGAGCATTAGGTTGTTAGGTTCTGTAGACTCGTTTCTATTCTGTTACCTTATATGCTTGGTGTTGCCCAGTACCTCTCGAGTGATGGCCTGACTGCAGCGGTTCCCCATCGTGTACTCTTTGGTGCTGTGGTATTCATCAAGTGTGTAAGGTACAAAGCTAGTTGGTTTTCTTCTGGTGCTATGCCTCTTGTACGCCGACCTCTTAGGGTTTTCTTTGCGTATTCGATTGGTTAACTGTTTTGCGCCTATCTCTGGTGATGGTAGAGTAAAACTACTCTAGAGTTTCGAGTTGTGCTACGAAATGTGATTCGAGGAAAATGTTGTGGTTGTCTTTTCCTTGATGCCAACAATTTTGTTGGGGCATGGATTATGGTGCGGAAACCAGAGTTCAAGTTTGTGTTTGAGTGTCTGAGACGAGTGACAATAGCTTTGGACTGCCTCTGAATGATATAATTGTTTCAGAATCAGGATCGTTGGTGGGAATGGAACTAATAGTGATAATGGTGGTTTTGACTTTGAACCAAGTCTCGAGAAATTGTGTTTTGTATTGTGATTGGTTGTTAAGTAGCATTTGAAATATTACTGGGAGTTTTTGGTGATTCTTTGGGAACCCTTTGTGTTGGAAACCATTTATAGTGGAAAATTGAATAAATATTTTGAATTTTTATGGCTAGATGTTGTGTTTCCTAGTGACTCTGGTCACTGATAAAGGTGAAGTATTCCAGTGGTGATAAATTCGAGAAATTGGATCGTTACGTGGTGGGACCACTTTCAGATCCGTGTGTTGTGTTGTTTGATACAATATATTGGACGAGTGCCATTTGTTCTCCATCATGGATACTGTTTAAGGAAGACATGATGAATGGTGTTTTATCGTCCGGGAAAATTGGTTGTTGTTTGAGTGTAATACGTGTAGAGGATTGTTTTGGAGGAATTGATCAGTGGTCTTACTATCTTGGTGCCATTACTGGTGGTGATAGTTAAGTTATTGAGATATTTGTTCTGACGATGAAACGAGATTTCGGTTTTACGATATAGTTTTCGAATGTGGTGACTAGCGAGGCTAGTCGATTTATCGTTTTGGAATTCTTGGATTTAAAGCTAAATGTGTTTTTCTAATTGTTGCATGCATCGGTTTTTAATGAAATACATGTGGGAAAGTATGAAATCCTTTTTCTTTTAAATTGTTTATTTTTGTCCACTCACGCTAACGTTTTTCGTCTACTTTCCCCTGGGCCTTGCGGTTTCTAATGCCCAGTTTGCAGGCGTTATTAGTTGAGGCCGGGTGTACGTGGTTCGAGGCATAGTTGATGAATAGCTTCCGCACTTCTTCGTTTGGCTCTAATATATTGTGAGTTAATGTTTTGGGTAGTCCACTTTAGGGGTGACTCGGCCAATTCTCGGTTGAGTTATCTCTAAGGTGGGCCCCGCAGGGCCACCTCGGATTTCAGGGTGAAATCCGAGGCGGGTCTTGTCAAGATTAGTCTGGAAAGGTATTGTATATGATGATACTAATATATTTTTTTGCTTTTAATTGGTAAACTTTCAGTTCCTAATTGAAGAATAGTAGTGATATGAAACGTGATTTGATTTGTATCAGTGATAGTACTTAATTTGAATCCTTTTCTTAGAAGAGTTTACACCATATCTATCTATGTCACCTAATAGCTTAAACTAGAATGACATGCCTTATTGTAATAAAATGCAATCACTGTTTTTTTGGTGTCTAGAAAGAAGCATATGAGGGATCTCTGGTTGTTGCAACTGGCTTAATACTTGGGTTCATACTGGCTGATAGTATAGCAGAAAAATAAACATAAATTTGGAATATACTAGATAGTAATGTTTGTTTATTTATTCAAGTTGGCTACCTATGATCTATCTGAGCTGCAAATTGAGGGTGGTGGAAATTGCCAGGTTCAATACCAAACATATATGTCACCTCAATTTATTTGTTTGCTTGGATTAAGTCAAACATACTGCACCTATGATTTGTAATATACTTAGTTAACATGCTGCAGTTTTGAGCAATAGCTGATCAGTTGTTTCGCAATCCAGATTACCATAAGCATGTTAGAAAGCAGGTATGACTGATCAAAGCATCTACTTCATTCCTCATGTTAGCTCTTTCCCCTGATAGCCACTTCTTTACCTTGCTTTAGTTACTGTTAGGCAAAACCAATACCAGAATTTTTAAAACAAAATAAATAGTCTTTGTGAGCTTAAGAGTTTTACACTATGATGGAAGGCAAACATTTATCAGATATTCGAGTGTTTTTTCACTTATCTCAATGTTTACTTCACCGCCAACAGATCACTTTTAACTTGCTTTCAGACACTGAAATTTCTGAGTTGCTTTAATTTCACATTTACCAGACATGTGATTTAACATATATCCATTATTTCATAAATTAGTGATCTAGACAAGGAGCATAAATTTGCAGTTGCATCCCTGGGTTCATTTGTGCTCGTACTACTTGTCCCTGTAGTTTATCGTGTCTACAGTTCTGACAGGAAAGAAAAAGAGAATCAATTAAAGCTTGAAGTATTTTTGGAGGATTACAGAGCACTCAAACCAAGCAGATATTCTTATGCAGATATTAAGAGGATTACAAATCATTTCTTCCTAATTAGGCCAAGGAGCCTATGGGACTGTTTTTGAGGAAAAACTTTCTGCTGAATGCTTTAATGCGGTGAAAGTCCTCGGAATGGGGAAGAGTTTGTAAATGAAGTAGGAACAATGGGACATATCCACCATGTCAATGTGGTTTGATTGGTTGGATTCTGTGCGGATGGAGACGAGCTCTTGTTTATGACTTCTTACCTAATGGTTCACTACAAGATTTCTTATCATCAGCAGACAATAACAATTCTTTCCTGGGTTGGGGTAAGTTGCAAGTTATTTCTCTTGGAATAGCAAAAGGAATTGAATATCTGCACCAAGGATGCAAACAATGGATCCTACAGACCTACATTTTGATATCAAACCCCATAATGTTTTGCTAGACCATAACTACAATGCAAAGATTTCTGATTTTGGTTTGGCCATGTTATGTTCCAAGGATCAAAGTATAGTGCCAATGACTACTGCCAGGGTACCGATGGGGTACATTGCACCTGAAGTGTTCTCCAGGAACTTAGGAAATGTGTCCTATAAGTCAGATATCTATAGCTATGGAATGGTACTGCTTGAGATTGTAGGAAGGAGAAAGAACATTGGTTCAACCACAGAGAACACCAATGAAGTTTACTACCCAGAATGGATCTATAATCTTCTAGAAGAAAAAGATGACCTACCTATCAATGTTGGGAAAGAAAGAGATGCTAAATTGCAACGAGACTTGCGATTGTAGGTCTCTGGTGCATTCAATGGCACCCTGCAGATCGTCCTTCTACGCAAGGGGTGATTCAGATGTTAGAAGGAGGAGAAAACTTAACCATGCCTCAAAATCCTTTTGCCTCTCAGGGTCCAGCAGGAACAAATACAAGTGCACCTTCAAAAAATTTAAATCTCCAACTAGAAGTAATTCCTGATGAGTTAGAACAGTAATATCTATGTTTAGAGACTATATATATACTTATGTATGTTAAGTAGTCAATTGAGTTACCTGTGCATGAGTCCCATAGAAATGTATTCAGCTAGTTCTAAAATTGTCAGTTTAGTTCTCATATTTCAAGTTTGGATTCTGAACACACTCTATACCCTATAGGGTATCTAATGCAAGTAAGCACACATGCTTTCCTTCAAGATCGAGTATTGATCTTGTCATACACCTGCAGGTGGTCAAGGCTTTCTATATATGCCGAGTTTATTATTGGCCAGGAGTGCACCTATGCCACCAGCCTGGTTCTAATTAAAGATTTCACACCCATGGATCAAGTGAGAGTTCGATCAATCCTGTTATGCTCGGGAAAACACCTATCCAAGTTAAATTGCTAAACAATTTGATTTTCCTATTTAAAAGTCAATTCCCATCATCTAGTTTCCCTATGATATTTCAGGGTAACACGTCTTCATAAGAATCAGACACCTATCCAAATCACAAAGTTTTACGATCCAGAATTCTAATCATGTCTTGTTCGACAGAAAACCAGTCACAAAGTTACACCGACTCTATTTTCCCCCTCCCACAAGTCTGGCAAATTGGTCATTAAAACTCCTTCTGAAGGATCTTGTTGTAGCGCAATGCTGTACTCTCTAGCAACCAGACATCATTCATTCTTTTTTTCTTCTTTTTTTAAACTTGCATCAGCCTTTTGTTAAACTTGCATCAGTATTACTAGGGAATTGGAGGTTTGTACCGAATGCAGACCATGCATCATGAAGGCAAAAGAAAAAAGCTTCACACATAAGTTCAGCCCAGCCCAAGTTCAGATCAAGACATCCAGTTGCAAGTTGCATGAATCATTGCGCTCGGAGAAGATAAGATCGAAAAAGATAGTTGGAAGTCATAACACGCTAATAAGACTTGAAGAAGTCTTTGAACGAAACTTCCATGGCATAAATTAGTGAAATTCAACATAAGTGTTCTGGTGACTGGCAGATGGAGTGGAGTAAATTAGAAAGGAAATTTGCATTGTGAATTTGACGTTTTTTGGTTCTAGTCGCACACCCATTTTCTCTATTCACACACACCATTTATTTTTCCATTACTTTAATACAATTTTTTTTTTTTACAAATTGCCCTAACTACCCTTTTTTGTAATTATGTTTATTTTTCTTTTTCTTTTTTTATTTGGCAAGTCAATCATGAATTAAACATCATTACACAATAAACTAATTTTTTCTCGTGAATGTCATTGCTGATTTAGAAAAAAAAAATGATGGGCAGGACAAAGTGCAATCTATCAAAAATTCTGCAATTAGTGTGGCAAAGTTTAGGTCTCAGATGAAAAATCACGACGTAACTGATTTTGAGGATTTAGATATGTCATGATTGCTATACAAAACTAAAGAAAGGTATAAGCATATCACCTAAACTAAAGGAGATCCAAAATCTCTCACATCTAATTAAGCAACGTTGATTCAAGATACCATTCCGAGTGACAAAACATTCTGTAGAGTGATGATATGACTAAAGTCAAAATGAAATCAAAGCGTCAACAATTTCAAAATTATCAATCAATTCAAGTCAAAACCATAATTAGCAAGCAAGCCATACCAAAATAAAACTAAGACAAACATAACACACAAATTTAAAGCTCCCACTCTACCAAATCGCTGAGAAATTGATCTTTTTAGAGGAGAGCGATGAATTGAAATACACCAAATAATTTTAGTAGAATATTACCAGGAATGATGGATAGGAGCTCGAATGATCACTAAACTCATATTTTTCTTCTATGTCTCACTACAAGAGAAAATAGCAAAAGCGAGGAATTTCATTATGACAACCTAAAATTAGTCGCAAAAGCTTGGCAAATACGAGGAAATTTCAGTTGTCGCACATAATCCCATCGGTGACAACCAATTTCTCGCATAAAGTAGGAATTTGTAAGAAATTGACAGTTGTCGCCCATATGATATTATGCGACACCCAATTCCTCACAAATTATCAATTAAGCGACAATTTCTACCAATTGTCGGTTAATGTTTATGTGACAACTTTAACTTCCTCGCAAAAGATTAATTAAGTGACGACTTTTGTGAATTGTCGCTTGATGTTAATGTGACAACTATATTTTTGTCACTGAATACTGATTTAGTGACCATTTCTGTGAATTGTCTGTTAATGATTATGTGACAACCTTACCTTCCTCGCTAAAAATCACTTTGGCGACAACTTTATCGGGTTGTCGCTTAATGTTTATGTGACAACTTATATTTCCCCACTAAAAACTAATTAGGCGACGACTTCTGCTAGATGTCGGTTAATGTTTATGTGACAACCTTAACTTCCTCGCTGAAATCCAATTGGGTGACAATTTTTACAGGTTGTCAGTTAATGTTTATGTGGCAACTAAAACTTCCTCACCTAAGACCAATTGGGCGACAACTTCTATGAGTTGTCGGTTGATTTTTTTGTGACAACTTTAATTTTCTCCAAAAGGTCAATTGAGTGACAACTTCTATGGTTTGTCGGTTAATGTTTATGTGATAACTAAAACTTCCTTAGTGAAGACTGATTAGGCGACGACTTCTGTGAGTTGTCGGTTAATGTTTGTGTGGCAATTTTAATTTTCTTGCAAAAAACTAATTATGTGACGACTTCTATAGGTTGTCGCTTAATGTTTATGCGACAACTTGAACTTCCTCGCTGAAAGCCAATTACGTGACTATTTCTATGAGTTGTCGATTAATGTTTATGTGACAACTTTACTTTTCTCGCAAAAAACCAATTAGGCAACAATTTCTATTGGGTGTCGCTTAATGATTTTGTGACAACTTGAACTTCCTCGCCGAAAACCAATTAGGCGACGACTTGTAGGAATTTTCTTTTATTGTTTGTGAAAATATATATTAGAACTTCATCATATATTGTTTGTACTTTCTTGTCGAGGTGAAATTTATCTTTCCTAGTTGAATTATATTAGTTAGACAACTTTCATTAGTTAATCTATTCCTTATTGGATTATGATTCTAATCCTAGTCAACTTTTATTTGTTATTTACTTCTCTATTTGATACAATACGATCCAATCCATCGAAGCTTATTGATAAATTTTGCCTCCCAGATTTCTTTGACATCACGGTTCATTTAGCCATGCACTTGCCACGCAAGATTAAACTTGCTGGGTCAATAGGATACCGTTGGATATGTCCAATTGAGAGGTAATGCATATTATTTGTTTGGACTTATTTATATTTTCTACTGTGCATTCTAAACTAACTAACTAGTTTTAATTCGTAGGTTATTGAGAACATATAAAAATTATGTGAACAACAAAGCACTCTCTGAAGGTTCTATTGCTGAGGCTCATATCTTGTCCGAATCATTAGTATTTTGTTTATTATATCTTCGAGCTGTCGAGACAACCTTTAATCTACCAGAACGAAACCAATTGGGAAGTGAACCCAACGCAGGGGTTTCTGTATTTGCTCAAAGAGTACGTCTAACTGGAAAAAATGTAATGGTTGAGTTGTGAAAAATATTAACAATAAATTTTGTTTTGTAGTGAGCATGTAGAAATCATGAAAGAAGAGAGTACTGAAAGCATAGACCAAAGACATATCGAAGAGCTTTAGACATTGTTTCTAAGTCATGCTAAGACATTATATGATCAGGGATTGATTTCTGAAGAGATTTTTCCTGAAGGAAAAAAGTACGGCAAATAATCGACGGTGAATATAATAATGATGATTCTGTTCATGATGATCTTATGCTGGAGCATGACAGAGCTCCTAGTGAAGAAGAATTACTGCTCAATAGTGACATAAATAGTGGCTATAATTATGAGCCAAGTTAATTGAATTATAAGATAATCTATGTTGTTTGGTATTTTTGATGCTCAAATTCAATGAACAAAATTCATGAACTGAGTTTATATATTGTTTTCCAACTTTTACTTTGTGTTCCATATATTTTTTTTTTCAAAATTAGATAAGTGTAATAGAAAATATTATTCTTTCACAAATGTAGAATAGTGCAATTAATTTTGTCTTTCTTTCAATATATGGTTGTGGTCATGTGTTCGATATGCTTGTTTTTCTTTTTCTCACTGTATTTTTTTTTTTTTGTGAAAACGTGCTTTCTTCTTTGCTTTTTTTTTTTTGTCTACATATGGAAACTAATTATGTTTGTAATTCCATAGTTATGATTATTGTCTCTCTTTCTTTTTTTTTTCTTTTTTTTTTTTTTAGAGAATCTCTCTCTCTTTTTTAGAACGTACTTTCTTTTACTATATATATGGAAATAAGTTACGGTTGTATGTCTATAATTATGATTATTATTTCCTTTGAATATCGATCATATATGAAAGTAATTATGATTCTGAAATTAATTAACAAATTCTCTATATATGGAAATAAATTATAGTTGTAATTCTATAATTATGAGTATTAATGTTTCCTTTGATATATCGATCATGTATGAAACTAACTATCACTATTGTTTCCTTTGATAAATCTGTTATTTTTTTCTTCTTCTATTATCTGTAAATTCATTCAAAAACAAAAGAACCCAAAATGGAACAACTTCTTCTCGTTCTTATCTCAAAAAGGAGCAGAAATATTCAAGTTATCATTCTCATTATTCTCTCACACAAGCGAGAAAAGTAGGTGGGATCTTGAGAGGAAAGAGAAGAGTCCTAGTTATGACTCTTCTTAACCCAAAAAGATGGAAGACGATATAAAGGGAACTTCTCTATTCTGTCGAATTACAATTCAAGGTGTTAAGAACCAAACCCAACAGTCAAAATGGTACGCTTTTTTCTCTAATTATCCGATTTGGATCTTTATGTGCTTGATATGACGCTTCTACGTATCATTCCGATTTAGCGTTTAAAAATTTGATGAGACACATGGAATTATCTTTAATATCATGACAAAATACTTCTCCTTTGTTTATCTATGTGAAATTGTGATTATGGTAGATTTAGCATTCAGAACTTTGATTGATCGAGGGGTGAGAGATGAATGGAGCTTATCTTCTATATCAGTTCATGTATGGATGCCTAATTAACTTATGAATGGAACTTTGATTGTCTGTTTTTTTTTTTTTTTTTGGTCTGTACCTTTGTGTAAATGTCTAGGTATGAGGCCGAGGGAGGATTGACAATGGCTATGTGATCAACTCTACACCAATCCAGAGTATATTGTATGTATTCTCTACACCTACATTTTTTTTTCTCCAAAATGTTTTTGTTATGTTTTTTCAATTTTATGCTTGGATTAAAAATCTTAGAGTATATATATTTCACTTCACATTATTTATGAAGGAAAAATACAACAAGAATTCAGTTAGCCGAAGAAACAAAAGAGTATGAATCGTGGGAGAGCTGTGCCTTTCATTTAACATGCCTTAAGGAGAGCCAAGAGATGAAGATAGTGTCAAACAATGCAGACAATTTGGAACATGAGGAATTTGATGAAGATGATGAATTTTGATACTTGGAGAAGTTTTGAGTAATAATTAGTTTAGGTTTTAGCTAGTCTTGGTAATCTATTTTTTTCCTTTTATATTAGCTATTATTATTTTCGGGTACAATATTTGTAGACTTTATTTGGTTTATGATCAATAATAAGTCTTCTAATATTATTATTTGCAGATAAATATTATTAATATTTTTTTAAATATAGAAATTAATTTAAAATTTTAAATAAATAACTAAATTAATTTGAGCAAGAAATATGTAGCTATTTGTTGCATTTTGCTTATTATTAAATGAGACAAACAACCTAACCTCATCTATAATCGTTTGCAACAAACAATGATTTCTCGTGTAATTGAAAATGCGACGACCTTGGGTTGTCGCGACCAGTTGTCGCCTAATGTGTTTTACCGATTGTCAAAAGCGACGAAATTAAACAGTTGTTGCATTTTTAACACGCGACACAATTAGCTCCTCAACGAAATTATATGAAACAAATAAGAAGTCTCGCATATAATTTTCTACAACAAATAAATATATGTCACATATTAATATATGCAACAAAAATGAAACCTCGCAGTTATTTTTTGCAACAAAAAAAAGTCTCGCATATAAATTTTTGATCAAACATATAAGCCTCGCATGCGGAATATGCAACGTAAACGAAGTCTCGCATATTACAAATTGTAACAAACATAAAGTCTCATATATAACATTTTGTAACACACTTATGTGTCTCGCAAGATGTCATATGCGAGGAACAAATTGCGTCGCTTATTGAAAATGCGACAAGCATCCAAGCCCAGCATATGGAATATGCAACGTAAACGAAGCCTCGTATATTAAAAATAGCAACAAATATAAAGTCTTACATATAATTTTTAGTAACACACCTGTGTGTCTCATAATTTGTGATATGCGAGGAATCAAATACGTCGCATATTGAAAAAGCGATAACCATGTAATTTCGTCGCTTTTGACAATCAGTAAAACACATAAGGCGACAACTGATTGCGACAACCCAAAGTCGTCGCATTTTCAATTCAACGAGAAATTTAGACTTTTTACGATAACTTTGGGTTGTCGCCGATGACATTTTCTCTTGTAGTGTCTCTCGCAAATCAGATGTAAAATTTTCTCCAAAGATGGGTATAAAGTTGCTTGTTCTACCATAATTAAACTTCAAAGCATCATGTTAGAGAGATGGAATGATTATGCTAGAGAAGTTTTTGATGGAAAAGAAAGAGAAAAATTGTAAAGAGTCTTGAAGTTCTTTGTGTCTACGGGACAATAAGGGTTTAGGATTTGGGGATGATTGACTTGCCAAAAAGAAAAATGAAAAAAGAAAAAGAAACATAATTGCAAGGGAGGGTAGTTAGGGTACTTTGTAAAAAAATTAAATTAAATTAAAATAATAGATAATAGAGGGAGTGTGTGAATATAGAAAATGGGTGTGCGAATAGCGGCACCCTATATATATATATATATATGTATGTATATATATATATATATATATATATATAGCAAGGATCTGAAGCGGACGTCTGCACTTTCGCTAAAGTGCGGACGTCGATGCAGCAGGCTGTTCCAGGTGGCGCAGGGCTGGTCGAAGGGAGGCCGGAGGGGTCCCAAACCTCTTTTGGGCGGCGATCGAGGTCGGGGTTGCCAGTTTCTGGGCAGCCACCCCACATGCAGTTGCAGGTTCTGTGCAACCATGCAGAACGCTCGCGGGCGTCTCCACCGGACCGCAGACCCCGGCGTCCCTCCGGCAAGGGGCGCTGCGCCTCCGATGCTTGATCGTGGCCGGAGAAGTGACGTCCACACTTTTTCTGGGTTGCGGACGTCCTCTTCAGAACATTTTCTTGTATATATATATATATATATATATATATATCATGACACACTTTTTACGGGTTACGTCAAATTTGCCAATTTTCCCGCTATCGTCAATTTGAGGCAATTTTTGTGTGATTTCGTCATTATTTTTCGTCAAGCTCTATTCACATGCTAGATACGTCAATCCATTGTGGTATCTTTTTACTCCTAATAAGTTAATATGGACGTGTTTCTAATTATTTTATCATGTTGTTTATGAAAATATATACCTTCACGTGATAGGTGTATGAGTTGTGTTTATCATAAGTTTTGATGAACTTATCAAAAATTAGTGACAAATTGACGATAGGGGGTGAATCAGCAGAAATTGAAAATATTATGGTATAATTTACCGAAATCAAAAAGTTGAGGGATAAATACATATAAATTGCAACCTCAACTAGCCTCCGACCCCTTATCGATCTGTCATTTACCAGGACTTGATGAGTCATAATATCATACAGTCCATCAGTTCGTCCCACGTAATATCCAAGAAGCTGGAGCTTCACGTACCAAATGATAAAATCTTTCGGTCACACCTCAAATAACTAAATTAATTAGGTATAAGTTTTGTGGTCCAGGATGTGAATGGAGAGTGTGTAATTGCCTTTGCTCATCATATGCACAGTCAACTTTACAAAATGAAGTGGAGTCCCTCCGCACAGGTTTGTTGGTGGTTGTACATCAAGGTTGGGGATGAGATTGAAATTGAGTCAGACTGCTCTACTCTAGTTAATGCCCTTGAGAGGGATGTAGAGGACTTATCTAATTAGATCGGATTTTTGAAGATTACAAAAACGTATGCACGTTGCTTTACTTTTCTTTTCTTTTTTTCAAATTCAATTTATTTATCATGAAGCAAATGATGCGGCCAATAGGTTAGCACACCTTACTAATGAAGCTAGGTTAGATGATTAAGATCAAAATCTTCATCTGATCAAATAGATTAGTTCAATTTCTTTTCTTTCTTTTTTCAAATGAGGACGATGTTTGATTTTTGAATAAATTTATGTTCTTCTAAAAAAAAAAAAAAATTAATTACGTTATATGCCTTTTTTTCTTTTGAACCTTTCCTTGGTCGGATTCATCATTCATAACTTACTGCTACATTAATTTAATTAAAATCATAGTTAAGCTAAACCCATACATTTGTTTTAAGGGGAATGAAACACTCATTCATTGATTAAACATCATTACAATTAGACTTTTTTTTTTTTTTTTGAATAAAGGACTAGTGCGGCTGTCCTCAAGCCTTGATTAATGAAACTGTCAAATACAAGGGGGGACATTGAGCCTAAACCCCTGATTACAATAAGCATCTAGAGTAATTCCAGACATAATATAAGAAATCTCTACAAAAAACATGTATTCTAACAAGCACCAACTTGCAAAGAGTGCTCCACTGGCTACTCTATTTGCTTTGACATAGCAGTGACATAACGGAAAGATAACTCGATATGTAACCCAATTACAAAGTAGCATAATTACCATAAGCACAACTTTCCTACTATGTTGCCACCGAAAAATAGATCTGATAACACTTAGTCTCACCATGCCACTAGCAAAGAGTGCTTCACTGGCTACTCTATTTGCTTTGACATAGCAGTGACATAACGGAAAGATAACTCGATATGTAATCCAATTACAAAGTAGCATAATTACCATAAGCACAACTTTCCTACTATGTTGCCACCGAAAAATAGATCTGACAACACTTAGTCTCACCCTGCCACTAGGCGGTAGCGACCATTTGACAAAGTAAGGAACTCGCCGCCTACCTAAAGCAGACAAGGCACTTAGAGTGCACACACTGGCACAAATCCCGACTAGTCCTACACAACTATTGTAGGGACTTATTGCTTGCAAATAGCGCAAACAAACTAGATAACATAAAAAAATAATAATACTAACAATAAAGTAAATAACAGCTAAGGTAGGGCCCAAGAAAAGAGCCTGAACCCAAACCCCAGCCCTGTTTAGGCCCAAAGCCTGAACCCATGCCCAACAACGAGCACCTGCCAAGGAGGTGAGAAGATCGCTGCCCACCGGTGAAACCTGACTCCAAACTAGCACAGCCACCCCCAACCTGCCACCCTCTCCGCCGCACGACCACTTCAGTAGGACCGCCTCCGCCATCCCACCATCATCCTCCTCACGCAAGCGAGAAACGCCACATCGCCCCCACCCCAGATCAGATCCAAAAGGCATAAACCAAATCAGATCCAACCGACCGATGCCAAGCAACATGGCATCCAACCTTGCCAACACAAGATCGTCTCCATCAAGGGATCCCAAACCCTGTGCCACCAAGACAACCAGCCTACCAGACCGGCAAGGAATGATCTCAGATCCACTGGCGACAGCAAACTCCTCCTCCTCCTTCAACTCACAGACAAACTGCGCAATCTCCCCAACCAGCTTGAGATCACACGGACTCAAAATGAGTCAACAAAGCCCGTCCGACGACGGCGCCGTACAGGCTCGCCACCGGACAGGGAAGGAAAATTTTCTTTTTTCTACAGCGCGTGTAAGCGCGTTCTCTTCCTCACTAAATATAACATGCTGTTTTTTTTTTCTTTATACTTCTTTTTAATTTGGAAGATTACAATTATAGTTTATAATAGCCTCCACACTTGGAGAAATATTTGAAAAGAAATCTAACATGAAATGGCCAGAAATGGCCTCCTGCGCTAAAGAATGTGCCACTAAGTTGGACACCACTCTAGGTTCCATAGCCTGATGAAGCAAGCCTCTCAAGTCTTCAATCAGGAAGCCAGGCTCTGAATGATCAAGAGATGAGCTAGTAATGGCATGAACCAAATCCAAACAATCTGATTCAATTATTGCTGGTGTAAAATCGTGTTCAAGAACCAATTGTGCACCCAAAATCAAGCCGAATGAGCAACCATCACTGTATGCCTAAAACCTCCCAAAAAAGCTCCTTCATGGTCTCTAAAAACAACACCCAATCCTGTGAGACCCGAACCCAATTGATAAGCAGCATCAATATTCAGTTTCACAAAACCGACAGAAGGTCTTTTCCAATTTGGTTCATTTCTGGTAATTGGTTTTCAGATGCTTGGTTCACACTATATTTATATAAATGACATTCCTAACTGCCATGGCTTGAAACAATTCCAGCCCATGTCTAATTCCAAGAAGTTCCACATGAATTTCAGAATTGACATTTTATCATGGGACTTGTCTGGAATGAACCAAAATTTTTGTAGACCAAGAGACGCCGTGCGTTCAGCCGTGAAATTGTCCCGGTCAACTCGCATACGACAGGGAAGATGAAAGTGTGATTGATTAAGTTACCACAGGGGCTTTTAAGGGAGAAGGAGACAGGCATGTGCATCGAGGAGATAAGGTTGGAAGACTGGCAAGTCTCTGGCTTGTTCAAGTCTTCAGAAACCATAAAGCTGGAAACAAAGCATAGCCATAGTAAGAATAAGAAGAAAGGGTCAGATGTATCAAAACAGGGCGAATTTCCAACCTGCGTTGTTGCCAGTGAAGTAGATCGGCCGGGCTTTGCTGTCGTCAATCACAATCTCATACAATCAAATTGTTATTCAACGAGCAGATAGTTGTGGCGGTTGCCGTGATTAGCGATGACAGTCCTAAATTCCTAATAGGCCAGCGACAAAGCTCGTGCTGCTGAGTCTTTTCTTTTTCTTTTTTTTGGTTCTAGATTCTTGTTTGTTTCTTATGATTCATTATTATACCAATCTATTATCATTCTCTTTTCCACCAAGTGGTTGATGCTCATGATTTCTGACCCCAAAACTGGAAAACAATTGATCTGAAATAACAGACTAGTGCAGAGATACCCTTCTCAAATGAATGAGTGACATTCAAGTTTTTTCGAATACATCCGAACTTCAATGTAGAACCCAGATTATAATATCAAAGCAGGGCCGTGAATGTCGTACGGCCTAGTTGATGTGGCGGAGCTCTGGGATCATCCAGGTCCTCGCTTCTCCGTGTTTTTGATGAAGAAGCTGCCAAACTAGATATTTGTCGATTCAAGACTGGCCTTGTCTTCTCTTTAGCCTCATCCCAGATACCAAAATACCAGAAACTCCTCATCATTTTACCATGACGGCACAAGATTTACAGTTAACACAAGGTTAACTGTCAACAAAATATCTGCACTTTATGTGGAGGAGAAGAGGCCGCGTCATTGGGCCCACTTTGGTGCAAAAATGTTTTGGTTCATTCCAGCCTACTCCTTTATCATCAGCAAATCCGGCAATGAATTTACCTTTTTCATTACGCAAGACAAGCCTAAAGGACCACTCTGCAACTTTTTTTTTTTTTTTGGACTTGTGAGTTGTGATTGGAAGACTTTTCTCTTAATATAATCCAAATCATTATTTGAAGCCATTTCAAATATATTAAATATATCAGATACCATTTTTCTCTGTCGAGAAGAAACACTGGGCATTACTATTATTACCTCAGAAATGCAGCAAACTCTCATCTCTTTCTTTTGCTTCGTCTTCCTGGCTTTCTCATCCAAAGTCCTTTGTGAAAACCAAAACACCTGCAGAGAATTGAAGTGTGGGGAACATGGCCCAGCTATCAGATTCCCTTTTAGCCTCAAAGGTGGCTACCCAGAATATTGTGGGTATCCTGGGTTTCTTGTATCCTGCAATGAAAACAATGAAACCATTCTTGAGCTGCCAATCCCAGTCAAATTCGCAATCAAAAACATAGACTATAAGAATCAGTATATCCAGCTATATGACCCAGCAAATTGCTTGCTGGTGAAGCTATTGAAAGTCCCCAACATGTCAATCTCTCCCTTCTACTACTCAGAATACCACATGAATAATATTACCTTATTCAATTGTTCTTCAGCTGAAAGGCAACGGTCGTCCTATATGGACCAAGTCCCCTGTTTTGAAGGCCCTGCTGGCTACCAAATTTATTTGACTGATTCGATGTTTGACACCGAGGTAGTTCCCCTTCTGTCTTGCACAAAGATGTATGATTATTCAGTTCCATACAGCGGGTATGATTATTCAGTTCCATACAGCGGGTATTATTTTCCAACTCTTTATGTGGAATGGTCGGAACCAAATTGTAAACCATGCGAAGCACAGGGCAACAAATGTAGACTGAAGAATGGCACCGAAAGTAATGAAACTGAATGTCTTTATAAGAACGGAGGTAAAAGAGCAACATATATTTTGCTATATTTGTTACACATTCCAATCACACATTCACATCATGATTATTCCTGTATTCATGAAATGAGAGATATACATAATTAGCATGTGCATATGACAGTTCACTCGCATATTTGCATAAGTAATGGGATAGAAACTTAAACAATCGGTACACGAAGGAATTATATGAAGCTCAGTTTCTTGCATTTTACATCTGTAAAAGCTATCACCTAGAGTCCTTGACTCCTTATAATGTGACAGCATTTATGTATTATGTCCTAGTAATAGTTCATAACTCGCATACATAATTGATTCGTCAAACACGATAGTCTGATTTTGCTATTATCTTCACAGGTTCACAAAAAAAGTTAGTAGCAACAGGTGAGTTGTTTGACTGTTTGACTAGCTTCTTCCTCTGTTTCATGTCGATATTTAGTGGCACTATTCACTGACAGCATAAATTTGCAGGTGCATCCCTGGGTTCATTTGTACTCGTACTACTTGTCGCTGCAGTTTATCGTGTCTACAGTTCTGACAGGAAAGAAAAAGAGAATCAATTAAAACTTGAAGTATTTTTAGAGGATTACAGAGCACTCAAACCAAGCAGATATTCTTATGCAGATATTAAGAGGATTACAAATCAATTCAAGGAAAAATTAGGCCAAGGAGCCTATGGGACTGTTTATAAGGGAAAACTTTCTGCTGAATGTTTTGTTGCGGTGAAAGTCCTCAATAGTACTAAGGGCAATGGGGAAGAGTTTGTAAATGAAGTAGGAACAATGGGACATATCCACCATGTCAATGTGGTTCGATTGGTTGGATTCTGCGCGGATGGATTTAGACGAGCTCTTATTTATGACTTCTTATCTAATGGTTCACTACAAGATTTCATTTCATCAGCAGACAATAACAAATCTTTCCTTGGTTGGGGTAAGTTGCAAGATATTTCTCTTGGAATAGCAAAAGGAATTGAATATCTGCACCAAGGATGCAATCAACGGATCCTACATTTTGATATCAAACCCCATAATGTTTTGCTAGACCATAACTTCAACGCAAAGATTTCTGATTTTGGTTTGGCCAAGTTATGTTCCAAGGATCAAAGTATAGTGTCAATGACTACCGCCAGAGGAACGATGGGGTACATTGCACCTGAAGTGTTCTCCAGGAACTTCGGAAATGTGTCCTATAAGTCAGATGTCTATAGCTATGGAATGGTACTGCTTGAGATTGTAGGAGGGAGAAACAACATTGGTTCAACCACAGAGAACTCCAATGAAGTTTACTATCCAGAATGGATCTATAATCTTCTAGAAGAAAAAGACGACCTACCTATCAATGTAGGGGGAGAAGGAAATGCTACAATTGCAAAGAGACTTGCGATTGTAGGTCTCTGGTGCATTCAATGGCACCCTGCAGATCGCCCTTCTATGCAAAGGGTGGTTCAGATGTTGGAAGGAGGAGAAAACTTAACCATGCCTCAAAATCCTTTTGCCTCTCAGCGTCCAGCAGGAACAAATACAAGTACACCTTCAAGAAATTTAAATATCCAACTAGAAGTAATTCCTGAGTTAGAAGAGTAATATCTAGGTTTAGAGACTATATACGTACTTATGTACGTCAAGTAGTCAATTGAGTTACCTGTGCATGAGTCCCATAGAAATGTATTCAGGTAGTTCTAAAATTGTCAGTATAGTTCTCACATTTCAAGTTTGGATTCTGAGTAGACTATATAGGGTATCCGATGTACTACTTATTTGTGTTGTATAATCAAGTAAGCACACATGCTTCCCTTCAAGATCGAGTATTGATCTTGCCATACACCTCAGGTGGTCAAGGCTTTCTATGCCGAGTTTGTTATGGCCAGGAGAGCTCCTATGCCACCAGCCAGGTTCTAATTAAAGATTCCACACCCATGGATCAGGGGAGAGTTCGATCAATCCTGTTATGCTAGGAAAAACACTTATCCAAGTTAATTTGCTAAACAATTTTATTTTCCTATTTAACAGTCAATTCCCATCATCTAGTTTCCTATGATATTTCAGGGTAACACGTCTTCATAAGAATCAGACACCTATCCAAATCACAAGGTTTACGATCCAGAATTCTAATCATGTCTTGTTCGACAGAAAATCAATCACGTCAACATCAGTTATATTGACTCTATTTACCCCCTCCCATAAGTCTGGTAAATAGGTCACTAAAACTCCTTCTGAAGGATCTTGTTGTACTCTCTGGCAAGCAGACATCATTCATTCTTTTCTTTTCGTTTTTTGGTTCCACATATGAAATTGACCACAATTTTGCATGCGCATAGCCCACTTGTTTCTCGAGAAGAGATGGGAAACATGCTCAGTTTCATTTGATTGAATAGTTGACCCAGCTCCTTATTGTTTGAAGAAAACCTAGGAAGCAAACAGCATAGAAACACAGAAAGCGTTTGTAAATCCCAAAATTAAGGCAAGATTAAGGCAAAAACGTACCCTAATTTAGTCCCAAACCCTATTTGCTCAATAAATAAATAAATAAATAAAGAAACCCTGGTGAGGGACAACACTCCAATTGCATCATCCTTTTGTTAAACTTCCATCGATCAGTATTACTAGGGAATTGGAGGTTTGTACCGAATGCAGACCATGCATCATGAAGGCAAAAGAAAAAAGCTTTCACACATAAGTTCAGCCCACCCCAAGTTCAGATCCAGACATCCAGTTGCAAGTTGCATGAATCATTGCGCTCGGAGAAGATAAGATCGAAAAAGATAGTTGGAAGTCATAACATGCTAAAAGACTTGAAGAAGTCTTTGAACGAAATTTCCATGGCATAAATTAGTGAAGTTCAACATAAGTGCTCTGGTGACTGGCAGATGGAGTGGAGTAAATTAGAAAGGGAATTTGCATTGTGAATTTGACGCACTACTAGAATAAGGTTAATAGACATCATGTCTTTTAAATCAGTTAAGAATTCAACCGATGTCTATTGTTTTTCTAACATCAGTTCTTAAAAATCTGATGTCTATTCATACGATTAACATCGTTTCTTATATTTGACCGATGTCTATACTTTTCATCCAAAATTGAAAAAAAGAGGCGGAAAGTACTGAGTCTAAAATTTTGTAAGCGGGGAGCCAAATTTTCACTCCCTCCCAACTGGTCAGATTTCACCTTAGACTCATATTCACTAACAACCGCAATTTTCATTCCCAAACCTAACCACCGTGACAAAAACCTGCCACCGACCTCCTCTTCCTCCTTCTCCGCCTCCGACCGCTCTCCTCCTCCTTCTCCGCCTCCGACCGCTCTCCTCCTCCTTCTCTCCCTTCCAGCCGAAGCCGGAGCTGCGTTCGCCGTTCTCCTTTCTCTCTCCGTGGGCCTCCCCCTCTCAGCCCCTCTCTTCGACCGTCAACTCGTCAAGGCGTGTACGGCCTCTCTCTCCTCGACTGTAAGTCGGTAAGAAGTTGTTTGGGTTTTGACTTTGAGCATCTCCATAATTTGAACATCTTCAATCGATCTATCTCTGATGAACAACTCCTTGAATTTCTGGGTTTTCAAACGAACAGCCTTAAACTTGATCTTGGTGCTCTCTTCCTCGCAGCAAAGCTGAAAACTTTCTGGGTTTTCATACGAACAGCCTCAAACTCGATGTCTTGGTCTGTTCTCAATCTCTTTTTACTTGATTTCTGTTTTAGGCTCCTACTTTTGATAATAGAATGATAGATTTTACTTCGTATAGGTTGGGTACTGTTCTTTTGTGGATTTGTGTTTCGTTGTGTTTGT
Source organism: Rosa lucieae (assembly GCA_024704745.1). Classification (NCBI taxonomy): domain Eukaryota; kingdom Viridiplantae; phylum Streptophyta; class Magnoliopsida; order Rosales; family Rosaceae; genus Rosa; species Rosa lucieae. The sequence goes on from CM045492.1 coordinate 24,973,184, forward strand.
GTATTTTATTTCAGGAGGGAGAGAAGCCTGATTGTATCATTACTCCGAAGCTGAATGTTGGGGGTAAGATTCGGGCTGATGCCAGCAATGGGAACACTAATGTATTCATGAATGGCAGAGAGATCACAAAGATTGAGCTTAGGGTGCGGGGTGCTCAAGGTATGCAAAATCATTAACCAAAAGCTCACAGTTGAATGAACTTATTTGTTAATCGTCTGAGCTTATTAATTCTTGCATTGCAGCTGGCCAAAGTACAGTGCCCTCCAGATACTCATTTATGGGTGTATGAAGGTATATGTTATACTTTTTCATTGCATCTGCTCTATAGCAACACTAGCTTGGAGCATAAATGTGTTTAATTAAATATATTAACTTTCTTTCTGCAGGTTGAAGATGAATTGTCAAAGTTGGAGCAGGTCAAGTCAATTAAGCTCAAAGAGATCCTTCTGAAAAAGAAGTTGGAACTGGAGGAGGTATGTAGACAGTCTCACATGGTTACAGAAATACTGAGTGCTGCAGAATACTCAAATGAAGCTATAGAGGCCTGCCCTTTTTGCAGGAGGGTTCGCGAAGCTCTGACTGAGCTAGATCTTTTAGCAGAGGTGAGTAACATTTGATGCAACCAAGTTATGTGTTACCTGCATGTCCCTTTTCTGGGAATAATCGTAAACTTTTCTGCAGTTATTCTTCTTACCATATATTCTGAGTTTCACACTTTAAACATTAAGTCTAGGATTTCCTTTATATTCTTCCTGTTTCATTGAACTTTACAGTATTCAGACAGAAGAGCAGGTTGACTGGCAATTTAGACTTAGCTGGTATACGGACCTTTTTGTCCATGCTGATAATTGTAGCTTAGAGAACTAAATCACTTTGACAGTAGAGAGTTCAAATTTGCTGTTTCTTATGGAACCTTTAAAGAATATTAATGCATGCAGTCGACTTCCATTTCTTAGGAAACACATGGTGTGCACTGCATACGCATTTGATTGTATTGAGCATCTCATAATAAATGTAGTGCATTATGTAACCAATATGACCCAATTCAAAAGTAAATGACTTGTGTTTTTGAATTGCCTGTTTTCATTTTGTACCTGATTTTTCTCTGATCTAATCAACTTGAAGCCCCAATGTAGTCTTGGTGAAGAAAGAATTTTGTTTTGGTTAGGCAGCTTCCAGTTTGATGCCTTGTTTTAATTTGATGTGGGTTTGGAGTTTGTAGAGGTGTATCAATTGGGAAAGTTGGGAAAAGTTATAAATTTGGTTAGGCAGGTCAGGTAATCAATTACGTTTGGTTTGATGGGAAGTTTGTTTGCATGTAAGCATTGTTATCATTGATGGTTTGTTATGAATGAGACTGATTGTTACTTTAAATTGTTGTCATTTGTTAAACTGTTCTCTTATACAGAAAGTTAGAAACTAGTTTATTGTATTGCTTTGAATTGTCTATATGTTTAATTGTTTTTAACCTATAGACTAATTGCTTTGAATTATCTTTATGTTATAGATTGATTGTTGTTTAATTGTATCCTAAGTGGGAAATACCATAAGTTATGGGATTACAATATGGTCTTCTGATATCTCTATGATAGTTTTATCAAACAAAAATTACTGTGTTCTGTATGTTTTATGGGTGCACATATAGAGAGTCAAGATTTTGGTTAGTACTCCAAGCAGCTTAGTTTCTACTTTTCTGGGTAGTTGTGTGTTTCTGACATTTGGTAGTTTTACTTGCTACTTAATGTGATTTGTTCAATTTGTTCATGACAGGTTCTTGAAGTTAGACGAGACTTGAAGATGACAACTAGAAAAATTGCATCTCAGTGTGAGTACCTTAAAATCTATGAAAATTAGTTTTATTCTAATATTGATTTCTTATAATAAGTCCCCCTTTCCTAGCCTCAACATTCTATCGTTGATTACTTTTGCTAAATCATTTTGATGAAATGTCTTTTACAAACTTGCAGATGCTGCAACTGGCATGTATGCAGAACTGATGCAAAGGTGATTATGAGTACCATCGTTTGATTATGAGTACCTCTATGCTTTACCCAAGAACCATCTCAACTTGCCCTCTCCATTTTCCCCAGCTTTCCTAAAAAATTCAACCTTTCCCGGAAAATGTCTCCACTTTCATCGCTTCACTGCTCCCAGTTCACCTACTTCTTGTCCTAAAAGTTTAATGATTGGCCTAAAGACTTAAGATGATATGCAACTTGCATTAGGATTCTGTTCTGTATTCTTGTTTAGATTCTAACATTATCATGCTTATTAAGTTGATGTTGGTGCTGCGCGAAGACTTTTTCTTGATGAAATCTGTTTCTTTCAGGGTTCTTATGGATGCGTATCATTTGGGTAACCTCCAACCTTCAATGTAGGTGCGCAGATGCAGTAATTATGTGAAAATTTCATGGAAGGTTTCAGTATATATGTATGATGTATGCAATTATGTGTTTATCCCACACTATTATCTTCTTGATACTGTCAGCATTTAAAAAGCTCGGGCTTGACTGTGCAAATTTGACCGAACCTGTTTATTTGGATCTCCGAAGGTGCGAAATGAAAGTTATGAGCAATTTCTTCCACAACATGTTTTTCTTTTTCTTTTGGGAAGTTGTCAATTTTTCTTTGCCATTGGAAACTCCTAATTAAAGTTGAAAACAAGACTTGCTTGAGTATTGCCATGTGATATCAATGCCATTTAACTTGTGGAACTTTACTCTGAATTCAATATTCTTTGTGTACTATTTTAGTGATCAGCTTCCTGTAAGTATGAAATTTGATATGATAAGTGATCTAGAGTGGTAAGGAATTATGCGAGGCTATTGTTGGAGATGGTTTCTGTTGTTCCTGGAGGCTTTCGTCTCCATCTTGCTTTCTACTATTTTCTTCCTTAAATAATGGTTTATGTTTCTTATCAGATAAACTCTCAGTTTACTAATACTTCACCAATCATTAGTAACCATCATCATAATTATTATTTATGCTATTCATGACTAACCTAATCTGATATATAATAGGTGAACTATATGCTCAGGCATTTTTAAGAAAAGGAGAGCCACATCCAGTGGAACCTATAATTGATAGCAGCAGGTTTGTCCTATTTTTCCATAAAATTGTACAATCTATGTATCTTGTGAGGTTTATGTATCAGTTTACTACAATACTCACATAGATTGAATTTATCGAGTCTTATAACTTATGTGAATTTTATTTTATCATTCTGAGGCTGTTGGCAAGTTGATGTATGTTTTGTTCTGCAGAAACTTTGTTCTTCGTGCAGAGGAGAACATTAGTGAGCTGTTGGCCTCTTTTAAAATATCTTTTATAATGAATTCTATTAGCCACGTATATAAAGATGCTTTTGATTCCTTTTCTTATCCATTTTTAACTTGCAAGGTAGATCATCCCCCTTTCTCCATCTTCCAATTGATTTATAACAATATAGAATATAGGAAAAGAAAAGGCATGATTCAAGAGAAACCTGCCAGCAGTTGTTAAAATCTTAAAACAGTATAGCAAAACTTATGTGCAATAATATGTGTATATCCAGAGGGTTTTATTCACTTTTTTTTCTCCGTTATTTATTCATCTTGGTCATCATTACTTTTAAATTTATGCAGATGGTCGACTTCGGCATGTTTTCATTGGCTTAGGATTTCAAGAAAGAACAGAAGCTTATGATTTTCAAGCAGCCCTGCATGATCACATGAAGTATGTTCTATACAGACAATGCTTACAATTTTTTCATGGTCATCTTTTTTTTTGCAACAATCTTGATGTGGTAGGGAGAGGAATGTTATTTTCTTTTCTTTTGTTGTTGTATATGGAGAAGTTTAGGCCATATGTCCCCTTCTCCCTACTCTTTGTACTTGTTTTATCAAAAATAGTATTAATGAGAATTTTCTTTGTTAACAACTTGTGTTCTCATTGTGATATTTTTTCTAGTGAAGAAACTGATTTATGCACATAGGGAGCAAATCACCTTTAAACTAGAAATTGAAGCAAGAAGAACGAAAAGACAACTACATGAAAAAAAAAACTGATGTTATAAATGACTAAAACATCAGTTTTTATAATAGTAGATTGTAAAACTGATGTTAGTAAAGAAAATGTACATCGGTTCCTTAAAAGGAAGTGATGTCTAAAAGCATTTTAAACATCGGTTGTTTAAAAATAAGCGATGTGTGGAGTAATTTTAAACATCGGTTGCTTAAAAAGAAGCGATGTCTGGAGTCATTTGTAACATCGGTTGCTTAAAATGAACCGATGTCTGGAGTCATTTTTAACATCGGTTGCTTAAAAAGAAGCGATGTCTGAAGTCATTTGTAACATCGGTTGCTTAAAGGAACCGATGTCTGGAGTCCTTTTTAACATCGGTTGCTTAAAAGGAACCGATGTCTGGAGTCATTTTTAACATCGGTTAACAACCGATGTCTAAGTTTTCATGATTTTTAACATCACCCACTAAGACATCGGAAATTTTTTTATTAGACATCAGTTTCCTAACTGATGTCTATGAACTTTATTCTAGTAGTGACGTTCTGTTTTATCCATCCATCCACCCTCCTAATCTTCATAAACGCGTCTCTCACTTTCCTCGATATTTCTCTCACTTTCATGCTTGAATCTTCATAATTGATATAATTTCCTTCATGATTCTTCACGATATCATTTCCGTAGCTCGATCTGTCCATCCATCCATTGTGAATTGACGTTTTGTTTTATCCATGCATCGTCCTAATCTTCAAAAACGTGGTTCTTATGCTTTCATGATTCTTCCAAATCGATCGTGGAAAAACTGCAACCATGCACGGTCCCTAGCTCGATCTGTCACTGACCAAGACTTGATCGATGAGGGCATCAAGTATGGACCAAATGTGAATGTTTGACTAAAACCAGAAAGAGAGTGAAAGTTTCTGGTCCGGCATTCCGGCAACAACTAGGAAAGAGTCAACCACCGGAACAAATTATGGAAACTTCAAACTGCAGCTAGCCCCAACCCGCTCCCCAGCTAGCCTCTAGTCCCAGCAACGAGACTTGGAGAAAAATTCCATGCTGTTATGTGATCGATGTTTCTGCACATGACTTTTTTGTACCCGAGAATTTATGAAAAATGCTGACTTCTTTTTTGCACATGTGATGCGACTTTTCATCAAAGAATACCAAACAATGGATTATTATTTCTTGACTTGGAACAGCAACAAGCATGTTTGCATCATAGATCAACATTGAAGCCCAGAGTCGGTCAGTCAGATCCCAAATGCTAACACCTTCATCTTAGTGGCATGTTAAGGTTTTTTTTTTGGTTGGGTTGGGGGGTGGGGGTGTCACAATTTTGAATAACTTTCAAACTGTTGTAAAACGATAGTAAAAGAATTTGAGAGAGGGAGAGTTTAGACACCAAGAATGAAGTATGAGAAATGGAGTGATTTTATTCATCTCACAATGAGGTTTATATAGGAGTACCTCAGGTTTACGAAAGGTAACTATTTAACGATTACATCAATCACTCGTCTGATTATAATCAATCAATCGCTAATTATATTTTGTTAATCACCAATCAATCTTAATTGACGTATATCACGCAACACTAATTGCTATTACATGAATAGCCACATTAATATTTACAACACTCCCCCTTGGATATTCCATGTCAATAGTGTTGCCCCTGCTATGCGCTTCTAAGTTGCCTCTTCAAAAAACCTTGCCAAGTAATAAAAACCCTGTGGGAAAAAACAACCTTGGTCGAAGGAGAAAAAGAGCACAACGCGCTTGAGTGTGGAGTAGCAGTATCACAGCTTCAGAGATAGGTGGAGTCTTCTTATCAGCACCATAAGTAGGTAGTATGTCTACGAGAGGGATGCATTAGATTTTCTACACCAAAACCTTGCCCGGTAAACCCAGTGGGAGAAACCCGTGGTCGAAGGAAAAAGATGAGCAAATGCATATATATGTCGAATCAAAGCATCTTCTGGATGTAGTAAGTGGGGTGACCATGCTAAAGAAGTGCCTCGTCAAAACCTTGCCAGGTAACAAAACCCAGTGGGACAAAATAACCCTGGACGAAGGACAAAAAGAGTACACGATGGTCAAGTGGGTATGCTTCAGGATACTCCCCCTGATTTCGACTCCCCTGAAAATTACATGTTAGGTAATTCAGATAGTTTACGTAGACCAATACCTTGAACATGCTTCTGGAATGTACTTTGGTAGTGACTTGGTAAAGAGGTCTGCATGACTGTCTTCAGATCAATCTGCTTAACTTCAATCTTCTGATGCTCTTGTTGTTGCTGATTGAGGAGAACTTCGGTACAATATGTTTGGTGTTGTCTCCTTTGATGAAACTCATCTTTATCTGCTCTATGTAAGCAGCATTATCCTCGTAGATAATGGTTGGTTCATCAGTGGTGGAATGCGTCCACATGTGCTTCGAACATGCTTTGTACGGCTTTCAGCCATGTACATTCACATACTGCTTCGTGAAGAGCTAGTATCTCAGCATGATTCGAAGAGGTAGCAACAAGTGTCTATTTCGTAGACCTCCAAGAAATTGCAGTATTCCCAATGGTAAAGACATAACCAATCTGGGGACATGCCTTGTGCGGGTCTGATAGATAGTCTATATCAGCATATCCAACAAGGCGAGCATCATTCTGAGGATCAAGGGGGTTTGATCCATTCCTTGATGCATAGGGATAGAATAAGCCCATATCCGCTGTACCTCTAAGGTAGCGAAAAATGTCTTTTATGCCATTCTAGTGGCGGCGTGTTGGCGCAGAGCTATATCTAGCTAACAAGTTCACATCGAATGAGATGTCCTATCTAGGGCATTGAGCCAAGTACAATAATGCGCCTATTGCACTTAGATATGGGACTTCTGGCACCAATATCTCTTCGTTATCATTTGCAGAACGATACGGTTCTCTCTAGACTTTAGACGACCAGGGTGTGCTTGCTTTAACCTCATTAAAGCATCTTAACATCTTCTGGATGTAATTTGGTTGATGGACCAAAATTTCATCTGCATGTGCTCGGGCTCCAGGGAGACAATAATTTGTTCTCCCAAGGCCTTTCATCTCAAATTCCAACTTCAGGTGCTTTGCGGTTTCCTGATCTCTCAAGAGTATCGATCAAATTCATGTCATTGACATAGACCGCCAATTCCAAACTAGGAACTTGTTTCCTTAATAAACACGCATGGGCATAGTTTATTATTCACATATCTCATCCCGATTAAATATTCACTGAGACGGTTATACCACCTCCGTCTGGATTGTTCTTCAATCCAAAGTGAACGCCTCAAAACTAATGAAGAGCGGTGTTCCGTGGTCTAGAATATTTGCATCGGGTATATTAAGTCCTTCTGGAACTTTTATGTATATCTCTGTGTCGTGATCCCCATAGAGATAAGCTGTGACCACATTCATAAGCTGCATATTCAGTTTTTCGGAAACTACCAAACTGAAAAGGTAGTGGAACGTTATGACGTCCATTACGGGAGAATACGTCTCCTCGTAATCAACCACAGGGCGTGAGAAATTATTGCGCCACTAGACGAGTCTTGTGTATCACAATCTTGTTTTTCTCTTACGCTTCCTTACAAATACTACGGGTTTAACAGGAGGTGTAGGAACAACAGGTCCAAACAACCTTTCTCTTTGTCAAGGAATCTATTTTGACTTGTATTGCTTATTTCCTGGTTAGCCAGTCGTCTTTTCATTGATATTGATCAACAAAGCAAGGTTCGAGGTCATCGCATATTATAGTTTCGGTGGCCACCGCAAATACTAATATATCATCGATGATAATCTCAACCCGATTCCAAATCTCACTAAATTTACCGAGTTTCTCTATTCTCGGGAGTGGGTTCAATGTTGGAGCGTCCCCCAACATCGTCTTCTAGGACAGACCCATAATCCGGATTTATCTCATGAGATGGATCGGTTTTGAGATTGCGATGTCAAGAGGATTCGTTGTGCCAAGTTTACCCTCTTCTAGGGAAAGAATCATTCGAACCTAATAGTCTACCTCTTCAGGGCAGAGACATATGACTGGTTAGCCGCCATGATCGTACCTCGTCCATCTGGGACGACACATCCTACAGGGACGTCTATCCTTACAGGCACATTTGCAGCAGGTATATATGATCTCGTCTAGATCAGAGAAAGCGTCTGGCATATTTTGGGCTACACTCTGTAGATCTAGAATTCTCCGCACCGCATTCTTATCACATTGTACGGTTCGGGGATCAAGATGAGACATAGTGGGGACATTCCACGTATTCCACGTCCGTTCATCAGGAACAGTAACGTTCTTATCTCCCCCTAACGGCTGGAAGACTGTCTCATCAAAGTGACAATCCGCATTTCTAGCGGTAAAGAGATCGCCTGTCAAGGGCTCGAAAGAGCACATAATGGATGGGATTCATAATCGACATGTATGCCCATCCTTTGTTGAGGACCCAAGTTTGTACGTGTGACGGCACAATTGGCACGAGGACTGCATACCCAAATGCGTGTAAGTGCGAAACATCAGGTTCGTACCCAGTCACCAGCTGTAACGGGGTAAGTTAAGGTTGAGCAGTGGGCCTCAACGGGACCAACGTAGCTGCATGCAAGATTGCATAGCTCCATGAAGAAATTAGAAGCTTGGTGCGCATTACCAAGATTCTATCTGCGAGACCATCTTGGGTGTGAACATAGGGAACTATATGTTCAGCATCAATCCCAAGGGATATGCAATAATCATCGAAAGACTTCAATGTAAACTCTCCGGTATTATCAAGTCTTATAGACTTTATGGGATAATCCGAGTGGTGAACCTCAATTTCATGATCTGGGTGAGAGTTTAGCAAAAGCAGTATTTTCTTATGGACAGTAGTGTAACATGTGATCACTTTGTCGATACATCAACCAAAACCATTAATATTTAACTGGTCCACATGGTGGTTGGATGTCCACAAATTTCCCTTGCATTCTGTGCAGAAAAATGGTGGTGTATGTACTAGTCTTTGCATATGATGGTCTAGTATTAAATATTCTTAACGAGTATGGCATAGTGTGTCATTATATACAGGACCCTTATTCAGAAGGGGTTGCACCTACGATGAGTTGAGGATACGTGCATCATACTTTGACCTGGGTGTCCCAAAAGGTCATGCCATAGCAAGTAGTTGCTTGAATTAGTTAGCTTCTAGCTAACAGATTTCAATTTCTCCAATGTACGCTTCTGGCTGCACACTCGGAGGTTATACAAAGATATTCCACGCATTTTTCTCAGTGGTTTCAGCGTGATAACCGTTGGTTCGAATATCCTTAATACTCGATAACGTTCTTCTGGAACGTGGAGAATATAAGGCCTCATTAATGGTAAGTTCAGTACCATTGGACAGCATAAAGTAGGTGCCATAGCCCTCTATCAGTTGGATTGCCCTGATACGGCTGTCACAGAGGTATGAATAGACAATAAGTTTGAAAATATCTCCGATCTGGGAGTATGGTGTGCGTAATAGCACTTTTAACCAGACAACAAACTTCCCCACAGAATATGCCTATTCATTTATTTAATTCAATGGATCACATGTATGAATAAGTTTATTGAAAAATATATTCGAACATAACCAATTTCTATAATCCAAAATAATTGAAAACATAAATCACCAAAATCCGAAGATGTTTCATTCATTAAGATGAAATAGATATGGCACAAGGGGCCAATTATACCCATGTCTTCGAGTTCTAATCCTCGGTATGTTCAGTAACTGCCTGAAAATCCGTGATCTCTAGTGTGGAATCAATAGAAAATGACCATTTAATAAAGTTGGTATTTCGAGTTCCGCGACCGGCGTAATACTCATCTATTGTTTCGGCTATCGCACAACAGGTGCGGGACTAGCAGTCAATTCCTCCACATTGATAACAAAGATCATGCTGATTCTGGTAGCGACAGGCCGGACCAGTGTTCCTTTCAACTCAAGCTTGTTGAGTTAGGGCATCACGGTTCCCACAAAGTGGGCCTTGGCCACGTGGATGACGGTCATATGGGTTTTTTTTTTGTTTGCTTCAAGCAAGAAAATGGTCATCTGATGGTGAAAGTGCTCTTCCAGAGCAACCCAAAGAGTCTGTGTATCCTCTTAATCGGGTACATAACTTAGAGTTCTCTCTCCATATGTTTCTTTATGAACATTATGGCACTTGCCTTAAAAGCCTTAGTGACGACATTGTCAATATCGATTGTTGATCTTATCTTCTTTACAGTCAGATGAATTTTCACATCTTGAGTTCACTTTAGATAGTTTCTTCTGGAGATCCAAAGCAACAAAGTCAAACATGTTGAGATTTGACATTTCTTACAGGAAGGGAACAAATAATATTAATGCTTTGGGTAATATCATCCATAAGCAAGTAATGAGAACTTCAGGTTCTATAACATGGTATGAAAAACGGATTAGACATGTACAATCTACTGGTTTTATCATGTGTGATGAATTTATGAAGGAAACTTCAAGTTTCTTAAATGGCATTATCGAAACTATAAATTCGATTTATGTATGAACTACTGGTTCATTTAGAACTTCTAGTTCATTAGGTACCTGCATTTTCTATACATATATCTAGTGTGAAAATTTAGACAAGTAACATAATAATATTGAATAATTGAAATAATCTCACAAATTTGGATAAATAAAAATCACAAATCAATTGAGATATTAATTGCATGCTACTAATTTAACAGATTAATTATCACACAATTATGTGAATAAATGCTTCTGGCAATTAATTACACATATTAAATATGGTGAATCTATTTACAATATGAAATCATTTTTCCTTTTATTTTGATTCTGCTGGACCAAAGAATGAGTGGGCTTGATAGTGAAGCCTATCGGCTTAGTCTGCGAGCTTGTGACCCGGGCTTTCATGCATAAGTCAAAGAGTATGTGAGGCCTGCTGGGTTGCTAGGTCCTGCAGAGGGAGAGTGGGCCTACTGGGCTCAAACTGGTCTGCCAAGGAATGAAAAGTTATTACTCAACCCCTTCGGTAACTCCAATTGAATACGACCAGGTAAGGAAGGATGAGGTTTAGGTGGAGCGAGGCTCACTTAAGTACACGGCCTCATCTGAACCTTGCCTAGACATCGCATCCAACTGGATGAGCCTAGTTTGAGAAGATTCATAACTTTTGTCATGGCAACATGTAGTGAGCTTCTATTCTGGCCTTGCAACTTGGGCCTGAGCTTCTGGCTCTGATTTGTTGTTGTGACTTTGGGCTTGATTTGAGCTTCTGACTCAGCCTCATTTAATATTCACCATTAACCTGTTTTTTTTTTCTTCTTTAAATGCTTCTGGCATTAACGCTTCATTAACCCCATAAATATTACATAATCATTATGGCAATAAACTTAATGTACAGCATTAAGAAATTGTAATGAAGTAAATAAATATCATAAAGTCAATAATGAAATCATTATGGTGATGAGCGTAATATATGGCATTAACAGGAAATGATGCACATTATTATGGCAATGATTTGAATAAACGCTTCTGGCATTATAGTAATATTAAATAGGAATCCTACATGTCAATGTGTCATGGTATATGTCAATCAAATCCAAAAACATGAACAAATATATATGACAGATATATATGTATCAACCAAATAAATTAATAGAGTAAATTTGGGGGTTCATGCATCATGGTGATTGTTCATATAATCAAGTTTGAAAACATGAATTAAAATTAGAATTTGGAAAACATTACTTGATGAAGAGCGGATGAATCTTCAGTTTATATGTGCAGAACTGAGTAGGTTGTCTTCTCAGCCAATCCAAGAGCTATTCGCCTTTTCTGGACAGCTCCCACTTCGAATGGTGTACAGGTCTCAAAATGACTCCAATAAGGCTGAAATTTGGAGGGCAGATAGACGAGGCAGAGATGAACAACTTTGATGAAGGAAATATTTTGATCTGAGGTCCCGATCAAGAGGTTTAGGGGCGTGAAAACAGGCTGCAGCAGGGGGGTTTTTTTTTTCTCTGGCTATGGCTTGGGTTAGAGCTTCGTGCTGATAACGTGTTGTAAAACAAGAATGAAAGAATTTGAGAGAGGGAGAGTTTAGACACCAAGAATGAAGTATGAGAAATGGAGTGATTTTATTCATCTCACAATGAGGTTTACATAGGAGTACCTCAGGTTTACGAAAGGTAACTATTTAAAGATTACATCAATCACTCGTCTGATTATAATCAATCAATCGCTAATTATATTTTGTTAATCACCAATCAATCTTAATTGGCGTATATCACGCAACACTAATTGCTATTACATGAATAGCCACATTAATATTTACAACACAAACTTCCTTAGTTATCAATTATCAATCTATACTATATTTGAACTTCCTCTATATTTTTCTCAAAAAAAAAAAAAAGGAAAAGAAACTCCCTCTTGTTTTAGGGAATCAATATTTGAGAGAAAATTGATGTGTATTCTCATTGATAATAGGGGTCTCTTTATATAGAGGATTACAATACATAGAATCTGAATTGTACAAGGAAAGGTAATCATACAATGAGTAAATATCTATAAGATAGTCTCCGAGATTATCTCTAATTAAAACTCTATTACCACTAGGTCAAGTAACCTACCTAGAGTTTGGATAGATTTACTTGAACACTCCCCCTTGTGTTGCCCAAACGCGGTGCTTTTCTCGTTGCCTCACTAAAACCTTGCCGAATAACAAAAACCCAGTGGGACAAAAATAACCTTGGTCGAAGGGGAAAAAGAGCACAACACACCCTTCACGTTTCGAGGTGAACACGTAGACATCTCTCCCTGATGTTTGCGCCTCCCCCTGATGACAACGATCATGGGAGTTCAGATAACCTTTGCAAGCCAATTCTTGTCACATGTTTACGTAGATTTGGGCAATGACTTAGTAAACAAGTCTGCCATATTGTCCTCAGATCGAACCTGGTTCACTTTGATCTTGAGGTGCTTCTATTGTTGCTGATTGTAGAAGAATTTAGGCGATATGTGCTTGGTGCTGTTGCCTTTGATGTAACCTTGCTTCATTTGTTCAATGCAAGCAACATTATCCTAAAAAATGCTTGTTGGCTCATCTGTGGAAGACTTCAGACCACAATTGCTTTGAACATGCATAACTATGGATCGAAGCCATATACATTCACGAACTGATTCGTGAAGAGCAATAACCTCCGCATGATTTGAAGAGGTAGCGACTAAGGTCTGCTTTGTAGACCTCCAAGATATTGCAGTCTTTCCCACGGTGAATACATAACCAGTTTGGGAATGACCTTTGTGCGGGTCAGAGAGGTATTCAGCATCAGCAAAACCCTCCAAAACACTTATATCACTTTGGGATGGGGAGATGGAACGTAGTCCACCATGTGTGACGTCCCTGGCACTTGATGGGTCCGAATCCATCGTCTCTTTGTAGGGATAGAACAAGCTCATATCAATCGTACCACTTAGGTATTAGGTATCGAAAGATATCTTTAACACTAGTCCAATGGCCTCGTGTTGGCGCTAAGCAATATCTAGCTAGCAAGTTCACAGCAAATGAGATGTCCGGTCTTATGCATTGTGCTAAGTATAATAATGCGTCTATTGCACTTAGGTAGGGCATTTCTGCCTCTAGAACTTCTTCATCGTCATCTTTTGGAAGGAATGGGTCCTTCTTTGGATCAAGACTACGGACGACCATTGAGGTGCTTGAAGGCTTAATCTTGTCAGTGTTAAAACGCCTAAGCATCTTTTGGGTATAAGCTGATTGATGAATCAGGATACCATCTCATAGTGCTCAAGTTCCAAACCAAGGAAAAACCGCGTTTTCCCAAGATCATTCATCTCAAACTCGGATTTCAAGTGTTCAGCGGTTTTCCTTAACTCTTTAAGAGTGCCAATTATATTCATGTCGTCGACATAAACCGCTACTATTGAAAATCCGGAACTTGTCCTTTTTATGAACAGACATGTGCATAGTTCATTGTTGACATATCCCTTACCAATCAAGTAGTCACTTAGACGGTTATACCACATCCGTTCAGATTGTTTCAATCCATATAGTGAACGTTTCAACCTTATAGCAAACACGCTCCGTGGTTTAGAGCCACTTGATTTGGGTAACTGAAGTTCATCAGGAACCTTCATGTATATTTTTGTACCTAGATCCCCATATAGATACGCAGTAACCACAACCATAAGCTGCATGTTCAGTATTTCAGAAACTACCAAATTGATAAGGTAGAGGAATGTAATGACATCCATTACGGGAAAATGGGTCTCCCCGTAGTCGATTCCAGGGTGTTGTGAGAAGTCTTGAGCCACAAAGCGAGCTTTGTACCTTACAATCTCGTTTCTATCATTACACTTTCTAACGAATACCCATTTATGACCAACTAGTTTGGTGTTGGGCGGTATTGGTACAACCTTTCCAAATACCTTTATTTTCGCTAGAGAATCAAGTTCTGCCTGGATTGCATCTTTCCATTTTGGCTAATCAGCTCTATGTTGGCATTCATCAACGGAGCGTGATTCGATGTCATCGGTATCAATAATCTCACGCGCTATGGAGTACGCGAATACATCATCAATGATGATGGAGCTTCTTTCCCACGTCCCTTGTACATTAGTGTAATTTACAGAGATCTCTACGTTCTCAGGTATAGGTTCTGACATTGAGGCATCCCTCAATGATGTCTCTTAGACATAACCATAATCCGAAACATTCTCATGGGACGGATTTTGAGTATCGATGATCAAAGGATTTGTTTGTGCCTCATTCGCTCTCTTTCTAGGGCAAGTATCCTTCGAACCAATTGGTCTACCGCTCCACATTATTGCCATTCTGGGCAATGGCGCCATCTCCTAGTGTCACAGGAGTGGCATTATATCCAGTATTCGGGACATCGATCCTTGCAGGTATGTGTGATCTCGTTACTTTGGCAACATCAGAAAATGCATCAGGCAGAGTGTCTGCTACGTTCTGGAGCTCGATTATTCTTCGCACTTCAAGTTCGGAATGTGCGGTACGGGAATCGAGATGAGACATAGTAGGGACAAATCACGACAATTCATGTCGTTCCTGTTGAACATCTATGTTTTATCTCCCCCTAACGATGAGAAAACTATCTCATCAAAGTGACAATCCACGAATCTAGCGGTAAAGAGATCACCTGTCAAGGGTTTAAGATAGCGGACGATAGTTGGAGATTCATAGCTAACATAGATACCCATTCGTCGTTGTGGACCCATCTTAGTACATTGTGGCGGCGTAATAGGCATATAAATGGCACACCCAAAAATGTGTACGTGCGAGACATCTGGCTCGTACCCAATCACTAGCTGTAACGCAGAGTAAGATTGGGTTGCAGTGGGTCGTAGATGAATTAGCGTCACTGCATGCAATATTGCATATCCCCAAGCTGAAACAGGGAGACTAGTGCACATAACCAATGTCCGTGCTATCATCTGTAGTAGTTTGATAGTGGCTTTCGCAAGACCATTTTGGGAATGAACATGGGGAACTGGATGCTCTACATCAATCCCTAGTGACATGCAATAGTCATCGAACATTTTCAATGTAAACTCCCCAACATTATCAAGTCGAATTGACTTAATGGGATGGTCAGGGTAGTGAGCCCGTAGACGGATAATCTGGGCGATGAGTTTAGCATAAGCAGCATTTTGAGTAGACAATAGCGCGGCATGTGACCAGAGTGTCGATGCATTAACCAATACCATAAAGTATTTAAAAGGTTCGCATGCTGGTTGAATTGGTCCACAGATATCCCATTGGATTCTTTGTAAGAACGGAATGAGTATTTTGGGATCCTTTGCGTAGGACAGTCTCAGTCCTAATTTCCTGAAGGAACAGGCTTTGCAAAATGAGCGAGGGGCCTTAGAAGAAAACAATGAGGATTTTGGTTAGGCCTGCTATTAAAAGAAAAATGTGTGACTACATCACCCATCATAGCGTTGGAACCATGGAAAGTGGCATTCATGGCGTCTTGGCCATGGGAAGAAACATTCAAGGCGTCATGACCATGGGGAGGATCATCCATGGCGTCATGGCCATGATGCCATGGTTGGCGCCATTTATAGCATTGTCACAATGGATGTGGGCGGCCCTATGGCTGCACAAGACAGCTGCAGCGCCAGAGGCTGGTGTTGTTGCTGTCTTGCTAAGTCCAAGAATCAATTTTCGATTCTTGCTTCTTCTCACTCTGAAGAATGGATGTCTGTGTGAAGTCTTTAGTATACGTAGCATCATATCACGACCAGGATGTCATAGTCTATCATGCCAAAGCCAGTATGTGTCAGAATCCAAGAGATCTTCTTTTATGACATTATTGGATTCAATTGGTCGAATTGTAGTGACATAAAGTCCACTAGATTGACACATAAGCTTATCTAAGATGCGCTTCCGTCTGCAATCATTAGAGGTAATGCAAAGGAACTCTTTTCTGTTCTCAGTATGTGTTTCCGCATGGAATCCGTTGGCTCTTATATCTTTAAAGCTCAATAAGGTTCGATTTTCCTTAGGAGTTTAGAGAACTTCTGAGACTTTAATCAAGGTGCCATTTGGCAATAAGAATTGGGTCATTCCATGTCCTTGAACCAAACCTGATGGCCCAGCCATCGTAGTCACAGAGGAATATGTGGGCAACATTTCTAAGAATAATAGCCTATGGCGTTGAATGGTGTGCGTAGTCACACTATCCGCAAGACATTGTAGTTCTCCAGAATCCATTCCTAAAAGAGAATCTCGTAATTAAAAAAAAAAAAAAGTCATAAAGAAAAGAACTCAACTTTTATTAATAAGCCAAACGAAATTACATCATTGTTTCTTTGACCAAAGAAAATCTAATCCAATAAATTAGCTAATGCAAAACAATGGTAGTCGTCCAACTTATTTCGGTAATTCCGATGCAAATGTGACCAGGTGAGTAGAGAGATGTGGGTGGAGCGAGGCTCACTTAAATATCACTAATCTCAAAACTTTCCTAGATATCACGCTTACATTGAGTACGCCTACTTTGAAGAAAGAGTAATATCATTGGCTTGTACTACAGAAATAATATGGTAATTGCGTACATCTCTTGGAAAATAAAAGGACTTAATCAAAATCGCCATTTTCTTGGCCCTTGACGTCGTCCACCCTAAGAGCAACATCATCCTCTTGATCTTCTTGCTCCATGTAGTGCGCCTCCCTTGCTTCACGATACGGCTTATATGCGTTTGCTACATTCTGGGATACTCTACATGCTTTGGCCCAATGTCCAGTTGATCCACATCGAAGAAAAACATCATTATGGTCAGGCTCCCTTGATCGAGGCGCCTTTGGGGCATGATTTGGACCACCATTGCTCTTGGTGGCGTCACCACCATGGTCGGAGGCTCCGCCTCTCTCTCTCTCTCTCTCTCTCTTCACACGTTGACCTCCATGGTTTTGTGAGCGCCTCTCTTAGTTGTTTCCTTCCTCTTTAGGGAGAATATATGGACCAGAACATCCAGAATTGTCCTTTTTCTTAGGGTTTCGCTCCTTGCATCCTCCTTTGGGGGTGAGACTATAGTTAGACTCCGGAATAGACTTGGTTCTCACGGGTCTAGCATCATAGTTCTTCACAATGATATTGTTATGCTTCTCAGCAACATTCATAGCACCAATAAGCTCATGAAACCTTGTGATACGTCCTGCATTCACATCAATCCAATAATTCTTAGAAATCATCAGTGCAGAGACGGGGAAGGTAGAGAGAGTCTTCTCAATCAACATCGTATCAGTTATGGTTTTGCCACAAAACTCCATCAACGACTTGATACGAAGGGATTCCGAGTTATAATCAAGTACAGACTTGAAATCACAGAAGAGGAGGCTATGCCATCTCACTTCTAAATCAGGAAGCAGGGAGTCACGAACGTTGCCAAATCGCTGCTCAAGTTTCACCCATAGTTTTCTGGGGTTTTCCTCGTTGAGTTATTCACTTTGGAGCGCGTCATTCATGTGCCTTGTCATGAGAATGATGGCTTTGGCTTCATTTGCCTCTCTCATGGCTCTATTTGCTTCAAAAGCAGTAGCTTGTTGAGGAGTAAGCACGTCCTGACTTAGCTCTTGGATGGTTTCCAGAAGTCCATCAACCTTAAGAGGTTAGCGCACATCTTGGACCCACTTATGGTATCATAGGCCAGTTGTCTCCAATGGAACCAAGTTTAACTTGTTCAGGTTACTCATCCTGAAAAACAACACAAGATTATGGTTAGTTTCAGAGCGAAAAATGCTACCATGAAAAACTATAAAATTTCTGAGCATAGTCGCTACCAAGAAATTAAGGATTTTCTTCGCGTAGTCGCTTCCAAGAAAATCCGATTCCAAGAGGAGTTTTGGATTAGATGGAAACAACAATGTATGTGGTCGATCGTTTTCTTCTCAACAAACTCTAAGTTTGGAGGACTCTACAAGCTCCAAGCTTGGAGTAAGCACGAACCCCCACAGTTCGGCTTTTGGTCTCCCCTATGAAGAAGAAAGGGGGGTAGAAGAAGGGAAGTTGCAAGTCCCCGATAAAAAGAAGAGAAATTGAATTAAAAAAAAATCTAAAAAAGGGAAAATTTTAGAAAAAAAAAAAAAACCTCTAAATAGGTCGTTGGAAAATTTGGCCTAAAAAAGTTGTCAGAAAAGTTTGCCTGAGTTGACATGGCATTGGCTACTGATGTGTCAGTCTAGTGCTGACGAGGCAAGCTGACTGGATGCTGACTGTACACTGACATGGATAGGCTCTGGGCTGACGTCAGTGGGTGTCAGGCCTGCTGCTTCTGGGCCGAGGGCTGCTGCTGCTGCTTTTGGGCCAGGGCTAGTCTTCTACTTCTAGGCCGAGCTGCGTCAGTTTCTTCTGGGCTGGGCTGGGCTGTTGGGCTGTGTAGGGCTGATGGAAGCAGGGGCTGGAAAGGCAGGCGGCGGTTCAACGGTGCAGCAGTTTCTGGTAGCCGGTCTGGTATCTTTTGGCCAGTTCCGGGGTATAATTTTTCCTGTTCCTGGAATTTGGGATCAAGAATCTTCTGATGGTGCAATATGGCGGTCGGAGGAGGAGGGAAAAAGCTTTGAACAGGGCAGAGGAATTTCTGTCACTTCTGGAGGCTAGGTCGGTGTTTTCTTGCCGGTTCTTGGGGTGGCGCCGCCGATTTTGGACTCCTAGAGTTGAGGGCTTCAAGGTGGGCAGCGGTGGTTTCTGGGGTTTGAAGGCTACGAATTTAGGGTTTCAGGGTTAGGGCTTCGTGCTGATAACGTGTTTTAGGGAATCGATATTTGAGAGAAAATTGTTGTGTATTCTCATTGATAATAGGGGCCTCTTTATATAGAGGATTACAATGCATAGAATCTAAATTGTACAAGGAAAGGTAATCATACAATGAATGAATATCTTTAAGATATTCTCCGAGATTATCTCTGATTAAAACCCTATTACCACTAGGTCAAATAACCTAGAGTTTGGGCCAAACACAAAATAGAGATTTACTTGAACACCTCTTGATTTAACCTTCTATTTTTTTTATGTCAATCCATTAATATAAAATATATATGTAACAACATATTGTGCCCACCTTTTACGGGTTACGTCAAATTTGCCAATTTTCCCGCTATTGTCAATTTGAGGCAATTTTTCTGTGATTTTGTCATAATTTCTCGTCAAGCTCTATTCACATGCTAGATATGTCAATGCATTGTGATATCTTTTTACTCCTAATAAGTTATTTGGACATGTTTCTAATTATTTTATCATGTTGTTTATGAAAATATATACCTTCACGTGATTGGTATAAGAGTTGTGTTTATCATAAATTTTGATGAAATTATCGAAAAATTAGTGACAAATTGACGATAGGGGGTGTGATACCCCGGAAATTCATTATTTGTTTCCAAGGATTTTCAAGAAATTATTCTATGATCGTTGGTACGAGCGGGTAGTTCGATGTTGAGGTGTAAGTATTTCGGACAATTATTCGCTCGAATTCTTCGTCTCAAGGTTGACTTTTTATGTGTATGGATTCTGTGAAAACTTTCTTCACAAAAGTCGTAGAGAGAGTCGATACGAGTTCGTGGACATGTGGAACGCGAAAATCGGAGTTCGTATGAAGAAGTTATGGCCTTCGTAAAAAGTTTTCATTTTGGTTAAATAGCGAAAAAAATCCGAAAATATCAGAAAAATCAGAAGTTTCGAAAAAGGGAAACTTTTCTCTCTCTTCGGTCTCGAGCCTAGTTTCGCCTAGCTTACTTCGCAGGTTTTGTTCTCAGTCTTCCGGCCGCCATAGGTCGAGAATTTTGTCCCTATCTCTTCGCCTCACTCCCATCTACAACCATGTGAAGTTTCAAGATGTGGGTTGGCCCGTGCACGACGCAGTAAGGCCGAGAAATTTGACGGTAGCGATGCGAAAAACCCAAATCGGAGTTCACGTTTCGGCCACTATAGCCGGTGTTTCTTGAGGGCTTTTGGAGCCCAGAGGATGTAGATGCTTTCTCTCAAGGTGGCTTGCAACGATTCAAGGTGTGGACGTCGAATTTTGAAGATTGGGATTTTAGGGTTCATCGAGTTTCAGAAATTGCAAGGTAAATTCCGACCTTATGGCTTCGAATTTCACTTTATGCTAGTTATGAGATTTGAAATTGAAGTTGAGATGACGAACTTTAATGTTGGGAGTTTTGCCAAATTCTGACTTTGGTTTGGTGGCAGCGCCGCCACTGTGGTGGTGGTTTCAGACAGCTTCCAGCCACCTCTGGGGCAGTTTCTGCTCCTCATTGCAATCTACTCATCGATGTGAGCATTTCGATATATAGTTTGTAATTTTTGCAGATTGTATGAGCAAGTTATGATTTTTACGGTTTTCGATTCGTTTCGGTTTTCGATCGACTTGTAGTTTGTTTTATTGATCGTAGAAGTGTTCCGAGGATGTTGGATGGTCTTGGATGAGGATCCGACTGTTGGATCGTCGTATAATTGGGTTTTGTGAATTGTGTGCCTTGTGTTGTATTGAGTGTGACTTTGTTGTGATTAGGTGATTGAAGGAATTACATGAGCAGAGTTTGGATGATTTTGTGCTTGTCTTGGTCTTTGTGTGAAGGCGCAGCTGGAGTTAAAGGTGAGTAAATCTCACGTGGTTCATTTATGAACCGAGTTATTTAATTGTTGCAATTGATTGATAATTGTAAATCGTTTTCAAAAATAAAGATTTGTTTGAAATAATATGAACTCGATCGACTACGGTTCATAGGGCTATATGGCTCATAGGTAAAAAGAAATGAATTTAAGTATAAAATGAATTTCTTGGTTTTAAAATGTGTGAACTATAGTTGATATTAGTGGTCATTCCTGTGTGAATGACTACGTGTATATATATATATATATATATATTTACGTGGGATATATATTGTGGATAGTGTAACATTGATGAAGTAATGATTGAGAGTTGATTGAATTGTTATTTCGAGCATTTCTCCTACGAGTTCAATTATCATGTTGTGTTGATTATTGTGTTAAAGTGTGTCTTGCTTGAGGAAAGTATTTGAGTCATGTGGGATTTGTTTTAAATGTTTTGTTCTAAGGGTTGAAGGGTCCAAAGTTCGACGATTTAATGATAACCGAAGTAAGATTGTTCTGAGGACAGGGGGCATTCAAAGTTCGACGATTTAATAGTAACCAAAGTGCAAGATATAGTAAGGTTGAACCTCGACGGAGGTGACAGGTTACGATTTGGAGTCTGTTACAAGCGTACAGTGATGGTGGTAACTGGGTTACTGCTTCATGAGTGGTCTGTTGTATGTGTGCGGTCATGGTGGTAACTGGGTTACTGCATCATGAGTACGTAGTCTATTGTATGTGTACTGTCATGGTAGTAACTATGTTACTGCATCATGAGTACGTAGTTTCGGAGAATGTTTCTGGTGTTCTTTCTTTAATTTATACATGAGATTAGGAGTATTATGAATTATATTGTTTGATTCAATTGTTTGTTTTTGTAATCTCCTAACTAAGTTGTATGCAGGAGTTGTTATGATTTAAATGGTGTGAATTTGGTGATCTCCTGAACTAAATTTCTATGCAAGGATTACTAATTTTTATCTAGTGTGATTAGATGTTTGGTTGTGTTTGTGGAGCTAAATGTTGTTGCTTTAACTTCTCTCACGAGCTGAGAAATTATAAGCATGCGTGATGTGAGTCACTTTATTTGAGTTTACTCACACGAGCTTAAAAAGCTTACCGGGTTTGTTGTTTCAACCCGGTGCACTATTCCATGGTGTAGGGTTTATTATGCAGGTCAGAATAGTAGTCGTCGAAGCTAAGGTGATGTTCCTGCCGTAGATTGGACGTAGTAGGGTGCTTTGGTTTTAGTCTTCCGCTGTGTAGTGAGTGTGGTGGGTGCATTTACATATTGGATTGTTATTCAATTTAATTTATAAACTCTCGGTAGTGTAATATGTGACTTTAAAGAATGAGTCGGTATTGACATTGTGAGTTCGATTTGTGTAGTTGCTTAATTTAATTGAAAATTTTTCTAAGTTTCTTCTTCTGATTGTTATGTTTTCGCGTTTCGGATTTGAATTCCTTTATTCAAAATTCGGGGCGTGACAGGGGTGAATCAACAAAAATTGAAAATATTATGGCATTAAGGGATAAATACATATAAATTGCAACCCCAACTAGCCTCCGGCCCCTGATCGATCTGTCATTTACCAAGAATTGATGAGTCATAATATCATATAGTCCATCAGTTCATCCCACATAATATCCAAGAAGCTGGAGCTCCATGTACCAAATGATAAAATCTTTCAGTCGCACCTCAAAGAACTAAATTAATTAGGTATAGGTTTTGTGATCCAGGATGTGAATGAAGAGTGTGTAGCTACCTTGGCTCATCATATGCACAGTCAGCGTTACAAAATGAAGTGGAGTCCCTCTGTGCAGGTTTGTTGGTGGTTGTACATCAAGGTTGGGATGAGATTGAAATTGAGTCAGACTGCGCTACTCTAGTTAATGCCCTTTAGAGGGATGTAGAGGACTTATCTGATTTAGGCAGGATTTTGGAAATTTTGAAAAGGTATGCAGGTTCCTTTATTTTTTTTTCAAATTCGGTTTATTTATCGTGAAGTACATGGTGTTGTCAATAGGTTAGCACACCTTACTAATAGAGCTAGGTTAGATGATTTTTGGATAGATAAGACGCCTGTTATTATTCAGAACGTACTTTATGAGGATCAATGTAATATTTCTTATGTAGCCCAAGGTTCAGGTTCTTTTTCCACCCAAGCTCTATATAAACAATAATGGCTTCCATAATCATTGACTACTTGTTCTTGATTTTGAGATTGATTTGGGACTTAATTATCAGCTAAGTATGTGGTTGGGTTGATGTTCAAATTGAAGGCTTGCAAATCCATATTTATAATTTTATATAAGTTGAAACAATAATCAGAGAAAAACATGATATTAAATTGAGTTTAGTGAGCTCTGTACTTCCTGGGTCTGAGAAAGTGAGAGGTACCAAAATTGGATTGCTTCGCACAAGCTTCGCACAAAGAATTGGTCTTTATTTGGTTTTTTGATGCATCAATAATGTTTAAGGAAGCAAAGATTGAACTTTTTTGGAGGGAGGTGCAGTTTTGATGATGATGATGTGATGATCTTTTCTAAATTGGAATGAAATAAAGAATTTGTTACGCGCAAGAAGAAAATATGGAATATGAAAGCATGATTTGATGAATTCTTTGCTCATTTTGCTGTTCAAAATGGAGGTTTGGCTTCCTGGATCCATGCCCAAAGACCAATTCTTGTTGTTTTTTAAGGTCTTATTGTGAGGAAGATCAAATAGCTGGGTTTGTGATGAATAGGAAATTCTTTCTCTTTTTCTTATTTTTTTTAGTGGGTAAAATAGAAAATCGTTCAAGTAAACCCTAATTTGTGTTTGGCCCAAACTCTAGGTTACTTGCTCTAGTGGTAATATGATTAAATTAGAAGGATCTAGATTCCTATTCAATGTACGATTACTTTCCTTGTATGATTGAGATTCTATGCATTGTAACCCTCTATATAAAGAGGCCCCTATTATCAATGAGAATAGACAACAAATTCCTCTCAAATTCAGTTTATCTACAACACGTTATCAGCACGAAGCCCTAACCCTGAAACCCTAAATTCGTAGCCTCCAAATCCCAGAAACCTTCGCAACCCACCTTGAAGCTCTCAGTTCCAGGAATCCAGAACCGGCGGCCCCACCACCAGAACTGGCCGGAAAACCACCGAACCGGCCCCCGGAAGTGACGAAAATCCCCCTGCTGGGTTCAAAGGCTTCCTCACCGCCTCTTGCAGCCATACTCCACTAGCAACCTCCACCTGATCCCAGATTGATGGAACGGGAAAATTTAATCCCGAAACCGACCTGAAATCACTTGAACCGGCTGCCAGAAACGACTGCAACTGAATGGGTAGAAAAGAGAAAAAAGAAAAAGAAAAAAAAGATGAGGCAGAAGCATAGCCCAGCCCAGAAGCCCAGTAGATCAGCCCTTGGCCGAGAAGCCCAGAAGCAGGCCCTCAGCCAACAAACGCAGCCCTCGGCCCAAATCACATCACCAACCCACTGACGTCAGCCCAGAACCTGACCACGTCAGCGTCCGCGTTAGTTGCCACGTCAGCATCAGAGTGCCATGTCAGCAACCGGCCGCCACGTCAGCACCTGGGGTCAACGCCGGTCAACCACTTTCTGGTGACTTTTCCGGCCAACTTTTCCGGTCAAGATTTCCTGCAATTTTTCAAGGTAAACTTTTCTAAAAGTTCCTGTTTTTGAAGTTTTTATTACTTTTCTCTTCTTTTTATCGGGGACTTCCAACATCCATTCTTCTACCCCCCCTTTCTTCTTCATAGGGGAGACCAAAAAGCCGAACTGTAGGGGTTCGTACTCACTCCAAGCTTGGAGCTTGTAGAGTCCTCCAAACTTAGAGTTTGTTGACAAGAAAACGATCGACCACATACATCGTTGTTTCGATCTAATCCAAAACCCCTCTTGGAATCGGATTTTCTTGGAAGCGACTACGCTTAGAAAATCCCTAATTTCTTGGAAAGCGACTACGCTCAGAAATTTTATAGTTTTTCATGGTAGCCCTTTTTCGCTCCTAAACTAACCCTATTTTCTTATTGTTTTTCAGGATGAGTAACCTAAACAAGCTGAGCTTCGCTCCACTAGAGACAACAGGCACAGGATACCACAAGTGGGTCCGTGATGTGCGCCAGCATCTTCAGCCTGATGGGATCCTGAGTACGATCTAAGAGCCAAGTCAAGACGTGCTTACTCCTCAACAAGCTGCTGCTTTTGAAGCAAATAGAGCTAAGAGAGAAGCGAATGAAGCTAAAGCCATCATTCTCATGACAAGACACATGAATGACGCGCTCCAAAATGAGTACCTCAATGAGGAAGAACCAAGAAAACTATGGGTAGAACTCGAGCAGCGTTTTGGCAACGTCCGTGATTCTCTGCTTCTAGACTTAGAAGTGAGATGGTATAGCCTCCGCTTCTGTGATTTCAAGTCTGTACTTGACTACAATTCAGAAGCACATCGTATCAAGTCTATCATGGAATTCTGTGGACAGAAAATCACTGATACGATGTTGATCGAGAAGACTCTCTCCACCTTCCCCGTCTCTGCATTGATGATAGCCAAGAACTATCGGATTGATGTCAATGCTAGACGATCACAAGATTTCATGAGCTAATTGGTGCCATGAACGTAGCTGAAAAGCAAGACAACATACTTATGAAGAACTATAACTCTAGACCCGTGGGAACCAAGCCAAATCCGGAGTCTAATTATAGTCGCGCCTCCAAGGGAGGATGCAAGGAGTGAAACCGTAAGAGTAGGGATAATTCTGGACGTTCTGGTCCATATTCTCGCCCTAAAGAGGAAGGAAACCGCCAAGATAGGCGTGCACGGAACCGTGGAGGTAAACATGTGAAGAGGGAGAGAGGCCAAGCCTCCGGTTATGGTGGTAACGCCACCAAAGGCAATAACCGTCCTCAAAACGCTCCCAGAGGGCCTCCATCAAGGGAAACTGACCATAATGATGCCTGTCTCAGTTGTGGATCAACTGGACATTGGGCAAAAGCATGTAAAGCACCCCAGCAAGTTGCAAAAGCATACAAGACGTATCGTGAAGCAAGGGAGGCAAATTACATGGAACAAGCATATCAAGATGGCGATCTCGATCTAAGGGTGGAAGACTACAAGAATCAAGACCCAGAAACTGGCGATTTTGATTAAGTCTTTTTATTTTCCAAGAGATGTAGGCAATTGCCATATTATTATAGTAAATGCCAATGGTACTAGTCTTTCTCCATAAAGGCGTACTCAATGTAAGTGTGATGTCTAGGAAAGTTTTGAGATAAGTGGTACTTAAGTGAGCTTTGGTCCACTGACATCTCTCTACTCACCTGGTCACATTTGCATTGAAATTACCAAAAGGAGTTAGACGACTACCATTGTTTTGCATTAGCTAGGTTATTGGATTAGATTCTTTTTTGGTTAAAGAAACAATGATGTAATTCTGTTTGGCTTATTAATAAAAGTTGAGTGCTTTTCTTTATGACTCCTTTTTAATTATGAGCTTTTCTTTTAGGAATGGATGAACTACAATGTCTTCCGGATAGTGTGACTACGCACACCATTCTACAACATAGGCAATTATTCTTAGAGATGTTGCCTACATATTCCTCTGTGACTACGATGGCTGGGCCATCAGGTTTGGTTCAAGGACATGGAATGGCCCAATTCTTATTGCCAAATGGCACCTTGATTAAAGTCACTGAAGCTCTCTACGCTCCTAAGGCAAATCGAACCTTATTAAGCTTTAAAGATATAAGAGCCAACGGATTCCATGCGGAAACGCATAATGAGAACATAAAAGAGTTCCTTTGCATTACCTCTAATGATTACAGATGAAAGCGCATCTTAGAGAAGCTTATGTGTCAATCTAGTGGACTTTATGTCACTACAATTCGACCAATTGAATCCAATAATGTCATAAGAGAAGATCTCTTGGATTCAGACACATATTGGCTTTGGCATGACCAACTAGGGCATCCTGGTCATGATATGATGCTCCGTATACTAAAGACTTCACACGGACATCCATTCTTCAGAGTGAGAAGAAGCAAGAATCGAAAATTGATTCCTGGACTTAGCAAGACCGCAACAATTGCAACTTCTTGCGCTGTAGCCGTCTTGGGGAGCCATAGGGCTGCCCAAGTCCTATGTGATGACGCGACCAATGGCGCCAACCATGAGCATGATGCCATGGTTGCCTCTCCTCATGGCCATGTCGCCACACACACCAATTTCCATGGCTCTAATGCCATGATGGGAGATGTAGTCACACATTTTGCTTCTAATAGAGCTACGGACGCTCAGGCCCAACCAAAATCCTCATTGGTTGCTTCTAAGGCCCCTCGTTCATTTTGCAAAGCCTGTTCCTTCGAGAAATTATGACCAAGACCGTCCTACGCAAAGGATCCTAAAATACTCATTCCGTTCTTACAGAGAATCCAAGGGGATATCTGTGGACCAATTCAACCATCATGCGGACCATTTTAAATACTTATGATGCATCGACACGCTGGTCACATGTCGCGCTGTTGACCACTCGAAATGCTGCTTATGCTAAACTCCTCGCCCAGATTATCCGTCTACGGGCTCACTACCCAGACCATCCTATTAAGTCAATTCGACTTGATAATGCTGGGGAGTTTACATCGAAAACGTTCGATGACTATTGCATGTCACTGGGGATTGATGTAGAGCATCCGGTTCCCTATGATCATACCCAAAATGGTCTTGCAGAGGCTGTTATCAAACTACTACAAATATAGCACAGACATTGGTTATGCTCACCAGTCTCCCTGTTTCTGCTTGGGGATATGCAATATTGCATGCAGCAACGCTAATTCGTCTACGACCCACTACAACCCAATCTTACTTTGCGTTACAGCTAGTGACTGGGTACGAGACTGATATCTCGCACTTACGCATTTTTGGGTGTGCCATTTATGTGCCTATTACACCACCACAGCATACTAAGATGGGTCTACAACGACGAATAGGCATATACGTTGGATATGAATCTCCAACCATCGTCCGCTATCTTGAACCCTTGACAGGCGATCTCTTTACCGCTAGATTTGCGGATTGTCACTTTGATTGACAGGCGATCTCTTTACCGCTAGATTTACGGATTGTCACTTTGATGAGACAGTCTTCCCATCGTTAGGGGGAGATAAGAACACATATGTTCAACAGGAACGACTGGAATTGTCGTGGTCTGTCCCCACTATGTCTCATCTCGATCCCCGTACCGCATAATCCAAACTTGAAGTAAGAAGAATAATTGAGCTCCAGAACGTAGCAGACACTCTGCCTGATGTTTTTTCTAATGTTGCCAAAGTGACGAGATCACACATACCTGCTGCAAATGTGCCTGCAAGGATTGATGTCCCAAATAATGGACATTACGCCACTCTTGTGACACCAGGAGATGGCGCCATTGCCCAGAATGGCAATGATATGGCGTCTATAGCCGCAGGTCCCGCAAGTAAGTGCGGTAGACCGATTGGTTCGAAGGATACTCGCCCTAGAAAGAGAGCGAATGAGGCACAACAAATCCTTTGATCATCGATACTCAAAATCCGTCCCATGAGAATGTTCCGGATTATGGTTATGTCCAAGAGACATCGTTGGGGGACGCCTCAATGTTAGAAGCTATCCTTGAGAACGTAGAGATCTCTGTCAATTACACTAGTGTACATGGGACGTGGGAAAGAAACTCCATCATCAATGATGATGTATTCGCGTATTCAGTGGCGCGTGAGATTATTGAGACCGATGACATCGAACCACACTCCGTTGATGAATGCCAACGTAGAGCTGACAGGCCAAAATGGAAAGATGCGATCCAGGCAGAACTTAATTCTCTGGCGAAAAGAAAGATATTATACGGGCCAACACCAAACCAGTTGGTCACAAATGGGTATTCGTTAGAAAGCGTAATGAGAAAAACGAGATTGTAAGGTACAAAGCTCGCCTTGTGGCACAAGGCTTCTCACAACGCCCTGGAATCGACTACGAGGAGACCTATTCTCATGTAATGGACGTCATTACGTTCCGCTACCTTGTCAGTTTGGTAGTTTCTGAAAACTGAACATGCAGCTTATGGATGTGGTTACTGCGTATCTATATGGGGATCTAGATACAGAAATATACAAGAAAGTTCCATATGGAATTCAGCTACCCAAATCAAGTGGCTCCAAACCACAAAGTGCGTTTGCAATTAGATTGAAACGCTCACTATATGGATTGAAATAATCCGGACGGATGTGGTATAACTGTCTAAGTGACTACTTGATTGGAAAGGGATATGTCAACAATGAACTATGTCCATGTGTGTTCATAAAAAGGACAAGTTCCGGATTTGCAATAGTAACGGTTTATGTCGATGACATGAACATAATTGGCACCCTTAAAGAGTTAAAGGAAACCGCTGAACACTTGAAATCCGAGTTTGAGATGAAAGATCTTGGGAAAACACGGTTTTGCCTCGGTTTAGAACTTGAGCACCGTAGAGATGGTATCCTGATTCATCAATCAGCTTATACCCAAAAGATGCTTAGGCGTTTCAACACTGACAAGATTAAGCCTTCAAGCACCCCAATGGTCGTCTGTAGTCTTGATCCAAAGAAGGATCTATTTCGTCTAAAAGATGACGACGAAGAAGTGCTACAGGCAGAAGTGCCCTACCTAAGTGCAATAGGCGCATTATTGTACTTAGCACAATGCACAAGACTAGATATCTCATTCGCTGTGAACTTGTTAGCTAGATATAACTCTGTGCCAACACGACGCCATTGGACTGGTGTTAAACATATCTTTGGATACCTAAGTGGTACGATCGATATGGGCTTATTCTATCCCTACAGAGAGAAGATGGATTCAGACCCATCTAGTGTCAGGGACGCCACATATGGTGGACCACGTTCCCTCTCCCCACCCCAAAACGATACAAGTGTTTAGGAAGGTTTTGCTGATGCTGGGTACCTCTCTGACCCACACAAAGGTAGCTCCCAAATTGGTTATGTTTTCACCATGGGAAAGACCGCGATATCTTGGAGGTCTACAAAGCAGACCTTAGTCGCTACCTCTTCGAATCATGCAGAGATTATTGCTCTTCACGAAGCAGTTCGTGAATGTATATGGCTTCGATCCATAGTTACGCATGTTCGAAACAATTGCGGTCCTGAACTCTACCACAGATGAGCCAACAAGCATTTATGAGGATAATGCTACTTGCATTGAACAAAAGAAGCAAGGCTACATCAAAGGCAACAACACCAAGCACATATCGCCTAAATTCTTCTACAATCAGCAACAACAAAAGCTCCTCAAGATCAAAGTAAACCATGTTCGATCTGAGGACAATGTGGCAGACTTGTTTACTAAGTCATTGCCCAAATCCACATTCGAGAAACATTTGACAAGAATTGGCTTGCGAAAATTATCTGAACTCCCATGATCGTAGTCATCAGCGGGAGGTGCAGACATCAGGGGGAGATGTCTACATGTTCGTCTCGAATCGTGAAGGGTGTGTTGTGCTCTTTTTCCCCTTCGACCGAGATTATTTTTGTCCCACTGGGTTTTTGTTACTCGGCAAGGTTTTTAACTAGGCAATGAGAGAAGCACCGTGTTTGGGCAACACAAGGGGGAGTGTTCAAGTAAACCCTAATTTGTGTTTGGCCCAAACTCTAGGTTACTTGCTCTAGTGGTAATAGGATTAAATTAGAATGATCTAGATTCCTATTCAATGCACAATTACTTTCTTTGTATGATTGAAATTCTATGCATTGTAACCCTCTATATAAAGAGGCCCCTATTATCAATGAGAATAGACAGCAAATTCCTCTCAAATTCAGTTTCTCTACAACAAAAATTATAAGAGGTCTAAATAGCAGATGAGAAGGTCTAACTAGAACCACTTTTTTTTTTTCCAGCTTACCTCTCCTTCTCTTCCCTATCGGGCCGGCTCACACTCCTTTGATTCCTTTCATTCTCATAGATCACTTCATAAGAAACTATAATTGGTGTAGGCTCACCAGACTCGTTGTTAATCATAACAGACCTCTTAAGGGTAGCATAAATTAAGCTCTACCATTATTCTAGCAAAGATGCATTTCTTAGCAAGGATAGTATTTTCATCAACTTGGATAAATTTACTTATATGACTCAATTTCCTCGATCTAGCCAGGAATTTTTCGATCCGACTGACTCAATTTCCTCTAAGTCCTCTACTTATCATCCTTGTCTTTTCTCTCTCTCTTTCTCTTTCCTTCTCTATTTCTCTCTCCTTCTCCTTCTCTTTACTGCTTCTCTCTCTGTCACTCCCCCCTCTCTCACTTTCTGCTGCGATTCTTATTCGATCGAGAGAGTGTGGAAACTTCCTTGACCTTGTTGTTATAGGCGAAGAAGTCCCTCTCCTCCATGACCTTGCGCTGGTTGTTGTCTGATTCCAACGACGAGTTTTCATGCTGACTGAGAATTGCAGAGTCTAGGCGGTGATGGTAACCTCGCGTAGTGGTGGTGGTGATAATAATCCATTGAAAACCCAAAGAGGCGGTGTTTTCTTTAGGCCCATTTATGTCACATATAAATCGGTATGTGGCTCTGTTCAGTTTGACTCTTGGAGGGGCCTACCTCTATGTCCGTGACAGCCTTTACTATGTTCTATTATCCTTTTATCCACGCCTATATGCATCCGTGGCATCCCATCTCCATTCAAACCTAATTTAGTAGTTTACCAATTTCTGTTCTATTAATATGATGATGATGATGATGATGATTTAACAAATCTCCATTGGATTTTAACCTCCTTTGCAGGGAATTGAATTTTGACCATGTCCAAAAAAGATGAAAATAAAATTAATAACTTCATTCATTGTACCATAGAGATTACAGTAATGTCACTATGAGTACTATAAATCAAACCCAATACAGCATTACCTAACCCATGCACTCCATCCCAATAGACTGTTATCACATACAAGTTTCTAACTACAAAGTTCTCAAGGCTAAGATACAGCTCCAGAAGAAGTTCCAAACTTAAAATTCAGTGTGCCCTGTGATTCTGGTACAAACTTTGCCAGGGCTATGCTGCAAGTTAAAGTTCAGATTATGCAATCCTTACACAGTCATGTCACAGTTTATGCAATGACAAAATACATCACAGTTGTCTTCTTTTTGTTAGACAGGAGTGAATTCCAATCAATGATCGAAGCCAATGGCTTTGCCTCACATATTTGATGGAGAACACTTTCCTTCAATGCCTAAATAATCATCAAAGAAACATTTTTAGCACTACAACATGAATTACATATTATCTCTAAGAAAACACTACGGAAAAATTAATCTTGCATAGGAAATTTGGTATACCCTGACAACTTCGGACTTATCCTCGACCTTCTGTAAGAGCATTTGCCATGGTAAGGTAAATCCTTACTGAATATGGCTTTCCAAAAAGGGAATATACTAGGAATATTCTAATTTGCCATTTCATAGTTTCCCATCGTAAGCTATATTTCATATGCCATTTTCTAAACCCAGCTTGTTTTTGGCCACTAAACAACTACAAGATTTCTATATCTTTTGCACAGTAACAGCTAAAAAAAAGACTCATATAAATTGAGTTATATAATAGTTAATTTTCAAATCTCCTACAAAATTTTCATAATTATATACTAAATTAAATTTATCTAAATGTATTTAAGGGGGGTGTATTGTATATGGAATTAGTGGAACTTTTAAAGAAATCTATGGAATTTAAAAGTCTGGGTGTATTCAATATAGACTTTTTATAGTCCATGAAAGTCTTGAGGTATTCAATTAGGATTTTTAAAGACTTCATGAATTCCACCAAAATCTAGGAGTATTCAATTAGGACTTTTAAAAATGAATAAAAGTATAGAGGTACTCAAAATATCATTCATACTTATAGAATTAGAAAATCATGGATAAATGGATAATCATGGACTTTGTAGTGTTAACTATACACACCAAACTCCAATAATTTTCCAGCCTCCAGACCAAAGATTTCAAAAAATCTATCAAAGTTTCCTCTTCAAAAAAAAAAACGTATATCAAAGTTCTTCTCTCTACGCACGAAGAAGTTTGTCTTTCATCATCTCTCTATCTTAATTTTTTGTCTTTTCTCTAATTTTTTATGATATCAGCCTTTTTTGATATCCAACATGTTCATTATAGTTGTTGAATGTGATTTTTTTTTTTTTTCAATTGTGATACTTCGAACTCTAATAGCAATAAAAATGATTTATGAAACCCTAAAACTCAAATATTGTGGTCTAACCCTAAGACCTTGAACCATACTAAATTTTATCTTGTTAATTAATTATTCTCATTAATTTGAATTTATACTGTGGTTCAAAAAAAGGTTGAACAATTGAATTTCAATTGATTGATTATAGATCAAGACATTGACTAATATTGCTACAATATATGTTAATCGGCGAAAACAAAATTGATGAGAATATTAACCATAAACATCAAGTGATCTATATTGTATATTTATGTTGTTGGGAGATTAGGAATGAGAACAAACTCGCTAGATAGACTAACAATTATTTATTTGAGTCAATTTTTATTAGAAGATATTGGAGCATTGAAGAGACAACAAGTTATTATTATGTTTTGTGTTTGGGCTGAAATTTTTTTTTTTTTATATATTTTGTACATTCTAGGAAATCTGTAGAAGTCATTCATAATAAAGTATATAGATTTTCATGAATCAATAAAAGTCTGTTGCTAAAATCAATGGTTTTAAGATAACAGTCTATCAACTTTTTAAAGGGTCTGTGGACTTTTCAAAAAGTCTGTCATTTAAAAAAAGTCTGTACAAATCCTAATACAATACACCCCCCCCTAAGATTAGGCTCAGATAAAAGATCTCATTGAGATCTTTGTAATGTTATAATATTTATCATAAAAAATATATAAGTACAAAATTAGAGAAGAATAAAGATTAGGAGCTAAAAATAATAAATGACACAAACGGAATTAAAACTCAATGTGTTTGAAATTGTTTGGGCAAAATAGGAACAATGAGAAGAAATAATAAAGAAATAGAAAGATATGGCATATGAATATGTAAGCCATATATGGGGTGCATCTCGGTGGTAAGGCAAATTTTTTTTTTGATTTCCATGTATATGGCTTACGATGGGAGCGAATTATACCCCATATTTGGCTTTTTGGCTTACCGTGGCAGATGGTCTAATGCTTTAGCTTCAGAGGTTTCTGGTTCATTCGTTGTTGAAGCAAACTGCAGGAGCAAGCTAAGAAAGAAGAAGCATATGACTACCTTTAAAGAGATATTCATATACAGTAAAGTACAACAGAAAGTTGCATCATGTAAAAGGGGATTCTGATCAAATAAATCTAACAGAAAGCTCCTTTCAAGTGGTACTTCATGCAGCAATTCAATATTGTTAGATGCAGTAGTATTAGTAGATATTAGCAGTACTAAGAAAGATACAAGATTGGTCTCCTCAGGAAAACCCAATTCAAAGTCGGTTTCAAATCAATAAAAACTTAAACCCAGAAACTATACCTGAGAGATGAGGTTGGCAGAGGGTTTTAACAGCCAAACAATACGACCTGCAAGTATAAAAAAAAATTATTCAAGATCAAAACCCAAAAACTCAATTCATAATCAAAACTCACAAAAAGGAAAAAGAAATTTCTACCACACAAACAAAAGATACACAATTTTTTCAAATTTACTGCCAAATCGAAGAAATCGCAATATGACAGAAGAAAATATTACAGTTATAAAATTGATCAGATCCATGTGTGAAGAAAGTTCAGATAACATGAAAAAGATAGGAGAGGCCATAAGTGAAAAAGATAGGGAGGGGGAAGAGCGGGACAGAAATAATATTTTATAAAGAAGTCACCCAGAGAGAGAGAGATTTACCAAGACCAATGCAAAAAGAGCGGACTGAAGCAATATATTTTAAAGAAAAGTAACGCTTGTAAATAAATGTGGCGTGCATCACCTGCAGATTCATTCATAAAGTGATTAAATTGCGTTGACTGAAACTCTTGCGCACAAAACACTGCAACCGTGGCTTGCCTTCCGTAGCCATTGCTCATAATTGCTGTGGTGTCTCTGTCCATGGGAATAGGTGGGATAAGGAGCCTCTCCCTGTGTGGGTGGGTGTCAATTGTAGCCTTTTTTGTTCTTGGCTTATCTACCGCTTCTTCCTCCGGCAAGATCCACACAACAAGTGTTCTGGGTGATAACTGATAAGGGTACGTGTGTCCCTTCTTCCTGCTGCGACGTCCACAACATAAGCTTCCCTTTTCGACTGAAACATGATCCAAAGCACTGTGGCGGCCAAGAGTTCTTCACTTTGGAATGTCACAGCAACATCACAGTGCTGCGCCTATTTTCTCACGAGTACTACGTGAAGGCCATTGACTACGATAACAGGACAATCCGAGTGGTAGATCCTGGCCTTGAGAAGAACAACTGCACTTCCCTTCCTCGTTTTCCTTTGGCCCCTTCTAACTTCAGTTATGATTCAATAGGTGAAACTGTCTGGCCATATTCATATCTTGTAACTTTCTTGAAGTGTGCGAATCCAGTGAATTCCTCTCTGTATGTGAACACTGCTCCCTGTATTAAATCCAAAGGGTATGGTTATGCCATTCTACACATGAAACCACAAGATGTGGAGATTGGGTGCAGTATAGATTGGATGGGTATGATCACTTCGATGCACGGAAAGGACCGAAACATTTCCTATCAAGATATACACAATGAACTGGTGTATGGCTTTGTGCTTCAATGGTATGATTGGAGTGTCTGCCCCGGTAATCACTGGCATTACATTGATCGTCTGCACACCTATGCACCATGTTATCCGCGCAGCATCGCAGGTATATACAGTAGAGTACGCCATGATTTCTCAACTCGAACAATCACAACTTGATTTTACGACTAACTATGCTAATTTTGTCTTTTCTTTGTCATGCATTCTAGGTTTCTTTAACCTTGTGTTGACGGTGTTAATGGGTAAGGGCCATTTCTTCAAATCTTATTTTGGTAAACTCACCAAACTTTTCTATCCACTAATTTGTGAGCCCAATTTTACGTCAAAGAGATGGTTGTCTCTCGTATTGCATGTGGCCTTGCACTTTCAAAACTTAATATATAGTCGAGCGCCTAATGAAGAAAATATTGTAGAAAGAGAAAATATGTAGCTTTTGTGGTGCAATTGAACCTAACCCTTGTTACATATTTTGCAGACCGTGGTCATCTTTTCTTGGATGTTATCGTTGCTGCCAGTGTTGTAGGGGTAATACGTATAATTGGAGGTCCATTTGTGATTGCACTTCTGATATACAAGTGGCGAAGAAGACATTGGTCAACCTACACCACTATAGAAGATTTTCTGCATAGTGACAATTTCATGCCTATAAGGTACTCTTACTCCAACATTAAGAAAATGTCTGATGGATTCAAAGATAAGTTGGGCGAAGGGGGTTATGGGTCTGTATTTAAAGGCAAATTACGGAGTGGCCACTTTGGAGCCATTAAGTTGTTAGGTAAATCTAATGCTAATGGGGAAGATTTCATGAGCGAAGTAGCTACTATTGGAAGGATTCATCATGTTAATGTGGTGCAGCTTGTTGGTTACTGTGTCGAGGGTTCAAAGCGCGCTTTAGTATATGATTTCATGCCAAATGGGTCTCTGGATAGATACATTTACTCTAAAGAAGGATCCATCACTTTAAGTTACAAGAAAATGTATGAGATTGCAGTTGGAGTAGCTCAGGGTATTGAATATTTGCATCAAGGTTGTGAAATGCAAATTCTACATTTTGATATCAAGCCACACAATATTCTACTTGATGAGAATTTTATCCCAAAGATTTCTGACTTTGGGCTAGCGAAACTATATCCAGCGAATAACAGCATCGTCTCTTCAGTGGCAGCAAGAGGCACCATGGGATACATTGCTCCCGAGTTGTTTTATAAAAACATTGGTGGTGTTTCATACAAAGCTGATGTCTATAGTTTTGGAATGTTGTTGATGGAAATGGCAAGCAGAAGGAAAAATCTAAATGCATTTGTAGATCACTCTAGCCAAATTTACTTCCCCTCATGGGTGCATGATCAATATAATGATGGTAAGGACTTGGTGATTGGCGATGCTACAGCAGAGGAAAAGAAATTAATTAAAAAAATGATTATAACTGCCTTGTGGTGTATTCAAATGAAACCAAGTGATCGACCTTCAATGAAGAGAGTCACACAGATGCTCGTAGGAGATGTTGAATACCTAGAAATGCCGCCAAAGCCTTCTCTATGCCCACAACCAATGCCCGTAAGCAATTTGGTTCCAGTATGTTCAAATGCGGAGCTAACAGGTACTCTTTCAGCTTGGTGATGATCAGCTAGCTACCATTCACTTCACTTCATCTAGCTTATGAAACTTTAGATTTTCTTAGAATTGCAGATTGCTGTAGTAATAAAAGATGAACTGTCAATGAAGTTCAAATAATGTATTTCTTCATCACTTTGCTGTATGTGCCTTGTAACTTTGAAATTTACTTTTCGTACCCTATCAATCAATTATTTTCAACTAACATAAGAACCAATACTAGTGCATAGTTTATTTCGATCCAATACTAGTTGCAGCTTTTCATGAGCGGGTACAGTAGAGAAATCTTCAAACATATACAAACTTGAACGCTAATTACAAACATAATCAAACATATAGAACATTCTTCTCCTCCCTGGTAACCTTTAGTCAATCCAAGTAAAATCTGAATTTAAGGCAGTCATATTTTGAGTCGACTTGTTTACAACTCCAAGGTTGCTGTAATTTACTGTCACTATTATAAACTTTTCTGAACATAAGAACACCTACGATAATGGAGACAAGAGCAGATGAAGCACCTTGGTGAGAAAGCCAAAGTTCAGTCCATGACAAGGGCTTTGTGACCTCAAATACCACACTTCTAAACTTGTCTTTTAAATCCTCTTGTGATCCAGTGTTATCAATCACCATGTCTGCCATGGTCCTCCTTAAATCGAGTGACACCTGAGCATTTATCCAGTTTCGAGCATCATCCTGTCCCTAAACATGAGTCTCTGGAGCTGTGTTTCTGGATCGACCCATACAACAATAACAGGTTTGGTCCATCTGTCCATCTTGGCCTCGAACAATAGAGGGACATCAAGGACAATAACCTTAAACCCCTTCAACCTTAGCTTCAAAATTTCCCAAAAGATTCCAGATGATATGTAAGGAGCCAGTAGCCTGCAAAAAGATAAAACATAGACATTAAAGTCGATAGGGCATGTAATTTTTATTACAAGGCACTCCAACACATAATCTCTGATAAAGCATTTCAGAAATTCTGACAAAACCTAGGCAATTTTGACTAGAGGGGATTTGCTTATTTTCCCTTGCTACACAATTCAAAACTGGGGTGAGTATTACAAAACTTGACAGTTTATAATTTCACCACCATAAAGAACATTTCTTACCTTGGCATCCTAAAGCTTATTACATCAATTCTGGCATTTTCAAAAGTGATCTCAAGATGACAATATCCTGTTATTATTATTAACCAAAATTAAAACCACCAACTTTCAGCAAGCAATCAGTAGATCAAATGGTGACTGGTAAAACAGTATGATTTGCTCCACCAAACCAGTTATAATTAAGAATAGTTATGGAAAATGCCCTTGTTTACATCTAATATGGTACAAACAGATACTCTAAGTGAGATCACATAATAAAATTAGGCAATTCACAAGAAAGTACATACTGGTTCAAAAATTAGGGGTGGGCAAAAAAAACCGTAAAGCCGAAAAACCGGCCCGGACCGGCCGGTTCAGTCAGGGTATTTTGAAAAAAAATGAAAGTTTTTACGGGCCCGGGCCCGGGCCCGTGTCTATAAGTTTCGGGCCGGTCCTAGTCCTTATCATATGTATAGTTCTAAGCCCGTTAGGCCCGAAAATATGAGATTAGTTAAAATAAAATGACCTTAGGTGTCATCTTTTGAGTGGGTTTGTCTATTGTAGACCTCCATATACCATATGACTCCCTCTAATATATAATTCCTAACTGTACCTTTTCTCTTTTTACTCTTCCGCAGTCCGCACACCTTTTCTTCTCTTCTCTCTCTTCTTCTTCTGAAACTCCTCTCTATCTCCTCTGAAGTCTCAACTTCTCTTCAAGTTTTCTTCCTTGTCTCTATTCGTCAGTTCAATTCTTCTTCTTATTTATCTTTTTTTTCTTCTTCTTCTAGCTATGGTCTCTGTGGCCAAGCCTTTCCATTTGTTATCTTTATCAAGATCTCTTAAAGGCTCTGGATAGAACCTGGAAATTTGGAGCCTTCACATCTCAAAGTCTCTGGAACAAACCAAACCGGCGGCGAAAACCATCGACGACGTTCTGATCTTGATCAGTTGATTTTTTATTTTGTAAAAGTCAGATCTGTTAGTGATATTGTTCAGTTGATAACTATGTATGGTTTGATTGTTGTTTGCTGCATTTTTGCCCAGAGATGCAGCACTGCGGAAAAATATGCCAGGAACCGAAAGCCCGGAGAAACCGACCTGTTCTGTCACAGTCCGGGTTGAGGCCGGTCCCTGTGTTTGTCATATGCAAGCCCGGCCCGAACTTAACTCTGCCGGTCCGGTCCCGGTCCCGATCCCTGTAAATGTGGTGCCGGTCTGGGACCGTGCCCAGCCCTATCAAAAATTGACGCTTTTCGAGATTAGAGAATATGATTTGCCCCATCAGGTTGCAAAATACCCTGTCCAAATGCTGAAACAGCCTTTTTCCATCCACCAGTTCCCTTCTTCAATATATCCTGAAACCAAAGACACTCAGTCCATGAAAGAGCTAAAGGGAACAGATTCGCATATTTTTCATAATTGTCAAAGTTAGAATGCTTCAGCTTTGCTCATCACTTACATGAGCCACAAGATTGGCGTCAACAACAGGAATGTCATGGGCCTTGAAGAGATTTGAGACAGTACTCTTCCCAGATGAAATCCCACCCGTCAGTCCCACTATCCTCATTCTTCGTATGGTCTATTCAGAAATATCAATGAATAGTGATTAACAAAATTCCTGCGTTTAATAAATTCAGTAAGAAAATTACTAATCTCTGAAGCGTTGACGTAATAAGGGTACTTGCACCACAAAGGGCAAGAGCAAACCAAAACAAAACGCAAAACTTTTGGATCATGATCAAATTCAGTCAAAAAGGATCATGGGAACCAATGATGAAGCAAATTTATCTATATTCTCAAGCTTTTCATTTCCTGACATTACACTAGTAGGGTTCTAGGCATTACACCTAGGTTATGTTGCATCACACAAACCTCGAGAGAAGTAAAAACATTTAATTTTAAACATCTTCAAATCTGAACTGCAAAGGTCACAAGGCCTCTATGTAGGAGGCTAAGATAATTCAGAACAACTAGAATAAAATAATCCTAATAAAATCCAAATAATAAAGAACCGTCCTATTCTGCATTAAGAAGAAATCCTAAAAATGCCTGCCATTATTAAACTTCCCCAAACCAAGCTAGAACCAGAACCCAACGTCCATCACCATCTACAGACTCCTAAACCAGGTCTGCGGGTTTGGAACCATTTTTATAAGGCTTTGGATAAACCCTAGAGGTCTTCCACTTATATTCTTCATCAGAAGTACCTTAAAAGGAAGTATTCAACAGCTACCGGCCTTTAGGTTTTAAGAACGGCCATTTAAGGGATTGTAGCTTTTGAAATTAAAAAGTCAAGCCTAAACAACAAATATAAACTATGGGGCATAACTTGCTTAAGTAATCAGTTGTGAAAGTCAATGACAAACCCTTAAAGCTATTGCGACCATCTTAACTAAGTTTAGAAGCCCAGGTAACTAATACAGTCAGCAACCATACCTTGGAAACCTAAGATAAATATAACCCTAACATCAATCTTATTACAACAAAAATAAATTACTAGAAAAATAAAATTGAAAAACAAAGAGAAAAGAACATTCAAAGATAAAAGCAAGCTTTAAATTGTGCAATACTCAAATTCTATATCCTGTAACAAACACGAAAACAAATTTTATAGCAGGAAATTCCAAGCAGGTAACTACGGGAGCTGGAACAGATAATCAAAAGAAATAAAGAGAAAGACAATTGACTTACCAAAGGGTTGTGTGATCCTCAGTACTGAATGATGAGAAACCGATGAAGATGCTGGTAGAAAAGACATAAAATACATTAAAAAAAAAAAAGAGTATATTATATAGCACAAATTATAGAATGAGAATTGAATGTACAAGGATAATGATAGTCAGAAACATTACTGCCATTGGTAATACTTCAACATCTGAATGATTTCTATCATGTGAAATACTTTTGTATCCCTGACTGAAATCATTTCATAATACCAAACCCAATAAGCATCCAAAATTATGGCAAAACAGCACTTTAGTGCCATAATAACATTGGATACCATAACATTTCAAATAACCAACATGCACAGAGTATAAGTAACAAATAAAAACACCTTCTCTTTATTGGGTAGTAGAGAAATTACATTGTATGGTTAACTGAATGGATGAAACAGTATAAGAGATTGTCACTGATAAGGAGACTTGATTCCTTCTAGAACAAAAGTGTATGAACGCGCAATGCATTAGCTAAGCATAGTTCAAGCCAAACTAACATCATACAGAAACACAATAAAATAACAAAACAAAAATATCCAAATAGAAATAACTCTTTAAAAGTTGTAGAAATATGATATTCTGATTGACACAAGAAACACTTATCCATCATTCCAGACTTGAGAGTAGTCACTGCTAGTATAGCTTTGAAAAGTTATTGTTCTCAATCATCATAGTACAAACATATTGAATACAATAAAAGTCAACAGCCTAAAATTCACTAGATCCATAATTAAAGTATATATACTATGTAGCAAAGGGTTTGAATTACAGTCTAGAGGAACTCAGAAGGCGAATTGGAATCCAGCTTCCCATTGTCACTCGGACAGTCCGCCTGGATGCTGCAAATTCTGCAAAATTTGGGGTGGCAGAGTCCCTAAACCACCTCCAAGGCCATCACTCATTGACCCAAAAAGTTGACAAACAAACCTAGCCATGACCCCAAGAATCTGCAATTGGTTCTGGCATGCCTCAGCATGCATTTGCATCATTTGCTTCTCATGCTGAATTTGCACACCTACCATCCTCTCCCGCCACTCCAACTCCTACTCCTCCCTCCTCTCCTCCATCCTCATCCTCCTCTGACGCTCCTCATCAAACTCCCCCTGTAACCTCAACCGTTTCTCAAACTCCCTTCTTGTCCACATGACCTCACTCCCTTGCAACTCCAATTCTCTATCTTCTAACAAGTCCTCCTGCTCATTCCTCCTCTTCTCTCTCCTAAACTCAACTTCTTTCCTCCTTTCCTCTCTCTCAGCCTCACCTTTCTCTCTCCTACACTCCCTCTCTCCCCTCCCCTCTTCCCTTTTCACAAACATATTCTGCAAGTCCAACACCTGAGCACTCATCAACCCCAACCTCCTATGCAATCCAACCTTACTCAATTTCCTTTTTTGAGCCATTCCCATGTCCCCAATTTCCCTTTCACCCCCAATCTCACCAACTTCAGTAATCAATACCAAACCCTAATAAAAAACATCAAAGTAATCATTTTCACACAACCTCTTGCCCTTACCATCAAGCTCCACATCACCAAACACTTCCTTGTACTTCAAGAAATTCTCCTAGTGATTTTCACCATCCTTCCAGTTGAACTCGTCCTTGGAGACCCGGATCTTCTGCTTGACTCCCTGGTACTGGTGGCGCATGTTTTGGACCATGATTGACACGTCGCGCCAGGACCATTTGAAAGGGAAGGTTACAGGGTCGTCAAGGTTGTGCACTAAGTTAACATGGTCCGCTATGGGCTTGAATTTTTTCTCACGGGTTTTAAGCTTGGCTAGAGCTCCAGAGCTGAGAAGCTCAGAATACTTTGTGAGAAGGGTCTGTTCTTCAAGCTCTGACCATTTCTTGCGCTTCATTTTCAGCAAGTGTGAACATTGAGAACAAGACTCAGAGACAAGGCCGTCTGAGAGTTTAGGGCCCTGTCCAATAAATAATGACCCCGTTTAACACAGTCTCTGACAAGCAAATACTAATAGAAAACCTATCATGTATTCAAATCACTGTTAAATTTTACTAATTCCCCTTGAAGCTTTCTATTCGGATATTCTTACTTTGTTTAATTTGAATATGGAATTGGAAATGGTGGCCAACACAGCAAAGCAACCCAGTCTCCTTCTGAATTGAACTTTTCGGTACAATTTGATTCAATCAAAAAGCCTTTCGAAACTGCAGATTAGACCGAAACAAAACATGAACGCAGAGTTAGGAATCAGAAGGAGAGAGAAGTCAAACGATTGATGACATTGGATAATTAAGATCAAAATCTTCATCTGAACAAACAGTAATCACATACACAACTAAGATCAAACTTCACACACGAAAGACCTTCAATGTAATTTAGCATCTGCAACTAAACGATTAGGGGTTTTTAATAGCAGATAATGAAATAGGGTTCACCTTTTAGTATCCGGCGGGTGATATTTGTTTGAAGAGTGAAACAAGAAATGGAGATGGAATATCCCTCTTTTCTTCTATCTTCTCTCCCTGTTGAAGGCCCCACACTTTTACCCCAATTTGGGGCAATTTCTCTT
Organism: Rosa lucieae; assembly: GCA_024704745.1. Taxonomy (NCBI): domain Eukaryota; kingdom Viridiplantae; phylum Streptophyta; class Magnoliopsida; order Rosales; family Rosaceae; genus Rosa; species Rosa lucieae. Next base: position 25,017,084 of record CM045492.1, read on the forward strand.
CCATATCCTCAAAATTTTGGTTCGTTTCTCGTTATTGGTTTTCAAAATGCTTAATTTTTGAAATTAGTTCGCACTGTATTTATATCATCTATTCATACATTAAGTATACTTAATTCGATAAAATGGTAGACTAAGCGATACAAAATTCAGCAAACTAGCCTATTAATGCATAGATCCAATCTACCTCTAAATGAAAATAATTTACTTGATGTATTGATACAGTGATGTACTGTAAACAAACCATCAACTTAAGGTATGTGGCAAGAAAATGCAAATCAGTTTATGAAAGGCCTTTGTTTTGGTAACTTTCTAGTTTCAATGCACGATCTTGTGACTATTTTTGTCGTACCTTTTGAAGATGAGTCATTTTTGTAACTACGCTTCAATCTATAAGTTCTCACCTTTGTTATTTAAAAATAAATAAAATTTAAAAAATATATATCAATTATTAATTAATTTGTAACTTTATATTAGAATTTTTCTTCTCTGCATATCATTTGGTCTAAAGGCATAAGTCTCTCATTTGTAAGTACAAGATCGTGATTCAAACTTCCATAACTCATATGCAATGCGGAAAACTAGTTATTGCATATGAGTTATTGATGTGATAAAAAAGTAAATAAATAAATTAAATTAAATAAAAATCTCTCCAGGAGCTAGTTCTGCTAGAGTTTCTTCAGGAAGCATGTCGGCAAAATTCGTTCTCTCAGGCTTGTGGCTGAGCATCAATAACCTGCACAGCTCTCTTGCATCTGGTAAGCTTTGGCATGGTTCTTGTTACCATCAAGATCCGTATCGATGACTCATCCCGAGCAGTACGATTTTTCACTGAGATTATCTTTCAAACACTTGCCTCGGTATGCATGAAGCCAAACAAATTGATTCGGTTTCTTGTATCAGCGAAGCTCAAGTAAGTACGAGTGGAGATATTGGCAGAGTTTTGGTGTTAAAGAATGTGTACAGTCTTGGTGTTAAGAGTTTCGCAACTATGTATTGGAAAGGGCCCAATGAGCAGAACCTAATTCCACAAGTTAAAGGAAAAAAACAGATACTTAAGATGTATATAATTATGCTCATCACATATGGATGTGAAGCAAAAGATGATTGACAGGCCTGCAATGCAAAAAGGATTCAAAACATATGGATCAAAACAACCCTTAATGATTCACTAACTATGTATTGTACAATTGGAATTACTCCCATCTTTCAGCAAATGAACAGAAAAATTCTTTATCAAGTAAAATGGACCACGAGACATACCCCAAACAGAAACTAAGCTAAATTGCCAGACCTAGCAGTCAACACAAATCCACCACCACGTCTGGAAACCAGAACCAAACTTCTCAAGAACTAGAAAAGATAGCACAGCAACAAATGTCTTGCTAACTTCCCCAGCCAGAACCTGCAACGGCACATGGGCAAAGGTAAGAAAATACTTTACTATCATTAGTCAAAAGATAAGCTCATTGAAAATCCTTAAAAACCTAAATGACATCAACTCCCAAGTACATAAAACCCCTAGTAACAGGGGGAAAAGGCATGGTTACTGAATGGTGAGCCAACAGAAAAATCTTGTATAAAGAATTTAGTTCTGATGAATAAGAACTACCGTGCTTGTCACATCTGACCCGAGAATTGACTAAATAAACTCCAATAACCAATTTAACGTATCCATGAAATATACTCAACAGAAACTTCGTCGAATTTCTCATCACAACTAATTTAGTTTTTCATTTCATTTCATTCTAAAATTAGTTTTGTAGTGACAAATCTATGAATTTTACCTGGAATCACAATAATAAGATTTCCTTAGAAAACAAAAGATGCTGGTTATCAAAACTCTACGTCCATAAAAACTCGAAATTTCACAACAGTGAACCTTGGTGGCCCACTAATTGTCTCATATTGGGTTGCATACCACAACCTTGACAATTATATACAGTATCACTACAAGTCATCTTTGTAGTCCTATTTATTGTAAAATATCATTCTCTCATCATGAACATATGCAAATGCTCTGATCTTGATTATGCATCAGTAATTAAGCACTGCCAAAACAATTACCTATAACTAGGACTTGATTAATAAACCCCACAACTCAACAAATTACTGAGGCATCATATTCAAGTTTGTCCTTGTTCTAACACAATCTAGAGCTACTACGATGTCATTTTAACATATCAATCCACACACACACACAGACACCCACCGCGCGCGCACAAAAAACAGATATATATATATATATATATATATATCTTTTCAGAGAGCATACATTGCAGGCCAAACCCATTACACTGTCTGCACAAATGTATAAGAGCAGTATAGTGAGTAAATTGGCCAGCCAACTGCTTAACATAAAATATTTTGACATCCTTTTCAACATCCAATTAATCCACTACCCCAAAGTTCCAAGCTAAGCTTGTGCTTTTGTTGGTTTCTAAAGTCTCCGTCATCAAAAACCAATTCATATGTAACCATCTTATTAAGCCAAGTAGAATGATATGGCAATTCATGTACAAAAACAAGAAGGGCATGATATCAAATAACAATTACAAACTCACACCATTTCTTCCTCTTCGATCTCCAACTATTGTAAACATCACATGCAACAGTAGCAACATTGCAACAACAATTTGCAAAAAAAAATTTCCATGTGAGAATTCTTTCAAAAACAAGAATAGTCACCGCTCAAAAGTATTTGCAAATCCCACTAAAACAATGATATAAGAGTAACTTGGGAATTAGACATTAATAAGACTTTTAGTTCTCTAGGATATTCAGGGCCCGAACCTCATATAAGTCCTTACACTTTCCTTAGATTCACATCTGAGTTTCATTGTTCGAGTACAACTGATATATCAATCAGTTTTTCAATACTTACACCTCTTTACGGAACCCCACAATGTGGCAGCAACCTCAACTTGTTTATTTTAACTTACAGTAAAACGTTATTATTTCTATTTCCCAAAACAATCATATCAACCCTGTCCATGACATATATCTCTACTAGCAAAACTTCACATAACAGAAATTATTACTAAAGAGCTCCAAAAATAGTAATATAGTAATATACAGTATCACTCTGATATTTATAACTGATATTTACAGTTGTTTGGTTCTTATAAAATTGATGGCTATTTAAACACTATTCTTCTGAAATAATACGAGTTCAAGCGTGTTGAAAGCCGTTCACTAGCCAAGGCTAGTCAAATAGCTAGATCAATCAAAAATCATTACATATGAAACCAAAATATAATTGATACTCATATCAGTATACTATCGACATGTATCTCTATACAAGCAAGTCAAACCATTCCAAGTGAATGCCAACTTAAACCAAGGCCACAGAAAATGTTTTGTCTACTCCTACCCCAATTTAGACTATTGTTGAACTTGGCCAAAACTCATCTATGAAACAGAATAAAGAAGAGGGACAACAAATGCCACAAGCCCAAGTCAGAAAGAGAATCTAAGAACCTGTTGCACAAGCAGAGAAATGAAGCCTAAACAATGGAACCATATCAGAACTAAAGACAGAGAGAAAAGATAAATAGAAAAGGCAGGTCCATAATTTTTTTTTTGGAGAAGTTTACAAGACATGAACACTATAGGGACAGTGAAGTGTATGAATAGGTAACACCATAAACCTCCAAGACAGTGATGCAAAAAGAAAGTCACTTCCACTACATCATCCCCAGTGACTGAAATACAAGCTGACATCATAGTCTACAAAAAGAATTCCATTATGCAGACACTTACCTATACCGTTCTCAGAACATACCTTTCGAGAAAACTTGAAGGAGACAATATCATAAAGCAATCATCTTCACAGAGTCTACGGACAGGACAGGGTTCTCTATGATTGACTCGCTCATCTAATACTATAATACAATGTAACAAATTTTCAAAACAAAACAAAATAGCCAGCTTAAACTATAGCTGAATCGACCTAGCAATTCAAAGAAAAATTAAATTTCACCATTAGCAATAGCTCCTTAACTTCCCTCACTAAAAAACTACCACTGTAATTACTCTTTAAATTTCTACACTCGAACTCTCTAAGAACTATCCAACACAGTTGAAATTGCCAGTTCATCAAAGTTGTACAACTCTCTACAACACTAATCCTTATCATTTCAACATAGATGAAGGTTGTCATTTCCTGAGAATCAAACAAACAAAGAATCGCAAAACCAGCAGACAATACGCACCGTTTTGGGGAGGACGGACTACCAGGACGCTTTCTTGACGCCGTTGAGCATGCCCTTGGAGGCGAGAGCGCGGAAGACGATACGAGACATACGGAAGGTCTCGTAGACGGAGCGGCCTCGGCCGGAGAAGATGCAGCGGTTCCTGATTCGAGTGAAGGAGCTGTTTCGAGGAAGCTTGGAGAGCTTGTACCGGTTTTCCTCACGCAACTCGTCGGGGAGGCTCGTGTCTTTGCACAGCGCCTTGTACAGGTTCCGCCGGAGCTCGAATTTCTCGGCCAGCAACCGCCGGTGGTTGTCTCGGATGTTGGCGTTTTCTCGGCAAACTGACATTTTGGGTTTTACTGGATTCCCTCACTCTCACACTTTTGCGGTGTACAATTTTGAGTTTTACGAGCACCAAACCCAGCATTACAATACCCAAAAGTTAAAAGGAGGTATAAACTAAGCCCGTAAAAGGTAAAACAGATACTAACCCATAGAGGTTAAAACGGAGATAAACACCAAGGCCCACACTTCCAATTACCGCAGCCACTGGTCCCATCGCCACCAGTAGATTTGAAGTGATCTCCTCAGTCGATCGCCTCTGGATGGTACACGACAAATGCGCCATTTGTAAATTTAGTTTCTAAAATTTCAAAATGGAACATGATTTTAAAATTCAACACCCTTTTAATACATAACGTCAATAATGTTATAAAGTAGAGAGAATATTGAGAGAGAATAGTAAGGAGGAAGTAGAAGTGTCCTCATTCAGTCTCATTAACCTCCTTTAAATAGAGGTAGGGTTTACATCAAAGTACACAACTAATGAGTATTTTCGTGGACAGCCATATAGATAACAATATTTACAACACTCCCCCTTGTTATTGGACGCGCTTATTGTTGCCTCGTTAAAAACCTTGCCAGGTAACAAAAACTCAATGGGACAAAAATAACCCTGGTCTAAGAACAAAAAGAGCACAACGCCCATATGTCTTACGTAGCATACTTCCGGATTCTCCTCCTGATGAAAATCTCCCAATGATTGTTGCAAGACTTAATTATGTATGCAATAAGCTACATGTGCCATGTATAGTGGTTTGATGTGTCTATCACTGAAGTGAGACCATGTGTGCTTTGCATATAGGGGTTCATCATAAATTTTCATACCTGCAAAGTTAAAGCAATACTAACAAAGCTAGACAATATAAAGAAATTGATACATTTATCTTTGTATAGTTTAAAACATTGAAAAATCATCATGGCATACTTAGCCATACACATCAATATCTTTGTGTATTGATATGTCTCATAAGCTCTTCAAGAGCACTAAATAATTCATAACTTTGCGAAAGTTAGAATATGTTGCAACATTATAATCATAATTCGAATTCGATAGTAGTCTCGTCATAGTACTCATTAAGGCAATTTAGATCTCGTTGACTAGAACGAAATGAGTACATATGAGCTAGCTTTAGACTCTTTGATTCCATGAGTGAGCTTCACGCTCTTTCAACTTTTCATGGACTTGCATTTAAATCATTGATGTATTTGAATCCCTTAAGGATTTGACAAGAAATACACTTATTATGACACTTTGCTTTTGAGACTTTGCTTTTAGCAATGTGTCTTCATAATATACGATGACAAAGTGCCATAAATCTCTCATCAATATAACAGTTATATGTAACACTGTACTTATAGAAAATTGTCATTCATATAAGGGAAGATATTCATAATCTCATGTCTCTATAAATAGACATTGTGTCATAGTGATTTATATTTACTTTTGATAAATACCTTTTTGTACCATGTAGGGTTAAAGGTCCAAGTATTTCATCACGTTTCAAATATTCAATTTCATTGGAATTGCCTCTTTCCAATTTGGCCAATAATATACTTTGTCGACATTCATGGTGAAAAGTGGTATAGCATTCATATAGCTCTTAAAGATTTTTGGTAGCTACGGGAGTAATTGATAGGGATCAATTAAGGGGAATCTTTCATTTTCGATTCGTGTAACATTTTGAGTCCACTGTGACTTCTTTAATGTTTTGGTATTTATACCGCGGGTCCAAAGACTTATGAGTTGAGGATCGTGGGTGGGAAAATCGGGACTTCACGCCTTTGGCCGGGTTAGTGAATACGATCAGTTAGAGCTCTAGTCTGTCCGCCGTGCTTGTTTATTGATTTAAACGTGTGAGTTTATCTCGTGCTTTGTTTATTGATTTAAACGTGATTCGTGTGAGTTTATCTCGTGCTTGTTTATTGATTTAAACGTGTGAGTTTATCTCGTGCTTTGTTTATTGATTTAAACGTGATTCGTGTGAGTTTATCTCGTGCTTGTTTATTGATTTAAACGTGTGAGTTTATCTCGTGCTTTGTTTATTGATTTAAACGTGTGAGTTTATCTCGTGCTTTGTTTATTGATTTGTGTGAGTTATTCTCGTGATTGGCGTGAGTTGTGTGTGGTTTGAGTTACTCATACGGGCTTGCAAAAGCTTACCGGGTTTGTTGTGTGACAACCCGGTATACTATTCAAACGGTGTAGGGGTTAATCCTGCAGGTTAGGAAATCGGGGCTGAAAACTGAGGCAGCGAACTAGCAGCTTTACGGTAGGAAGCCAATTTTGTGACCTTACCGTTATTAAGACTTCCGCTTGTAGTGCGCTCTGAGGAGCATTTACGTTTTATGTTGTTGTTGTCAATTTAATTCGTAAGCTTGTGTAATATATAACTCTATGGAGCGAGTGTATATTAACTTTGAGGGTTCAGGGCATCAATATGTGTGATGTGTGTAAGTTAAGGGGAAAAAGATTTCAGGTATTTTGTATTGATGACTGAACGTTCACGCATGTATAATTATGAGATTATATATATCGATTTTCATGTGTGTAAAATCAGGGGCATGACAAATTCAATGGATAATGATCAAATACAACCAAAGATAAAATATCTATATAACTATATTGTACCCAAAAAAATCTATATTTATATATAGATACTAATTTATTGATAAATAAATTTTTAAAGACACTAATTTTTTATAAATCTATATTTATACATCATACACTCCAAAGAGCTACATACAGGCAATTCAAAGAAAATGAGAAACTGACCGTTGGATGAGTTTATTACAATAAATTATGAGTGTGTTAAAAAATTTAGTCAATTTCACCATATTTTCGAATCCGATCGGTTTGGTCAACCGATATGTAGAATATATATATGCACATTAGCACATATTTTATATAAAAGTATAAGAATTTCCACACACACACACACACACATATATATATATATATCTATATATATATATATGTGCGTGTGTTATATATATATATATATATATATATATAACACACACACACACACACAGAGATATATATATATATATATATATATATCTACGGACGTGTTCCAAAGAGGACGTCCGCACTTTCGCTAAAGTGCGGACGACGGCGCTGCAGCCCAACTCAGGCCACGACGGCGTGGCGCGGCTTGCCGGAGGGAGGCCAGGGTCGTGCGGAGGGGTCTGCGGTCGAGTGGATTCGCCGGCGACGGGTTTTCCGGTGCTGCACAGAACCTGCAGTTGCAGGTGGGTGGCTGCCCAGAAACCGGCAACCCCGACCTCCTCCGACCTCGAACGGTGCCCAGAAGCCGTCTGGGATGCTTCCGGCTCCTTCCGGCCCGATTCGCCCCGCCGTCGACGCCTGAGCTGGGCTGCAGCGCCGGCGTCCGCACTTTAGCGAAGGGGACGTCCGCTTCAGAACCCGCCTGTATATAGCTCTATCTATATCTATATTTATATATGTGTTATATATATATATATATAATAACACACAATATTATATCTATATGTGTGTATATATATATATTTTAAACCACCACACATATCTACATATATATATATATATATATATATATATAAACACAAACACACACACACACACACACACATATATATATATATATAATATTTTACTGGCTTTTACGGGCCGGGCCTAGCGGGCTTTTACGAGTCGGGCCTTTGGCGGGCCGGGCCTACGGGTCGGGCCAGGTTTTTGCGGGCAGGCCCACTACCCACTGAGGCGGGCTTTTTAACGGGCCAGGCCGGGCCGGGCTTTTAGCCCTCAGGGCCGGCGGGCCTCCATCGGCCCACTTGATCCGCGAGCTTTTTGATGAGGCCTAGCTGCAACCATTCTTCTTCTTCTCTTCTCCTCCTCCTCCTCCTCTTTCTTTACTTATTCTTCGTATCAATTATTCCAGTCTTATAGAGGTTGTACAAGACTACCAGACTACCAGAGGCATATTTTATCAATTTGAACTGATCTTCTCTTCTGGTATCAAGATTTCTCCAGATTTTCAGATAGATTTAGATCGGGATTCAAGCATAAATGGAACCGAAGAATCCTAAAACAGAATCGATTATTGTCGGTTCGGATTTTGCTCGATTTCAGAGATTAGAAATCATCAAGCCGACCCGAATTTTGTCCCGTCGGTTCGGTCTCGGTTCTTGCTTTTTTTCTGGCAAACCCGAATTGTCCCAGCCCTAGTAATTTGGGCTCTCTCTCTCTCATCTATACTATTATTAAGAGAAGAGGCTTTGTTAGCTAAAATCTAAAATTTTGACATAATTGACCCAAGAATATTAATAAACTTTGAGAATTAATTAAATCACATGGATAATTAAGACATTTACAAAATATATTTTTATTTTAAAATTTTAAAAAAAAAATATCCACAGCCCACTTTTTTCTCTCTCACTTTCTTTTCTCTGCAATAACCAACTTTTTATTTTTTATTTTCTGAAAAAAAAATAATAATAATAACTTGCACATGCAATGCATGTGTGGAAAAATGCTAGTATCCATGAGGACCCACATGAAGAACCTCACTCTTCTTTGTCACATCTTCCAAGTTCTCTCATGGAAAAAGTACGAGTTCCAAAACTGTAACCAAAGTATCCCATTCTGCAAACGAGCCCACAAGCCCACTCATGCTCCCTCACTGCCCAAGATGTCGCCATCTTCGACGGTGAGCTCACCGCCAACCTCGTCCCCAAGAGAATCGAAAAGGAAACAACCCCTTGGTTCTCACTCTCTGCTTACCAAGACGGGATCTTATACCTCAGGATTGGCGAGGACCCCAAGCTTGATCCACCCCCAAAGCGTTTTGAGGTCGCCAACATCGTTTTGTCAGAATTTGAGAGCAAGAAGCTTGGGTATAGAGTCTTCCACGAAGACGATCAAACCTGACGTGGCTACGTCATCAATCGTGTTCTTATCCGATGGCTACGAGGCAGTGTTGAGGTTTGGAGTTTTGGGTTTTCTGGTCACGCTTCTCTTTTTTGGGTTTGTCTGAGTTTGCAAAGTTGCTGTAGTTTTTGCTGATTTCAGAGAAGAAAGAAGGAAGAAGGAAGAAAAAGCAGAAGGAGAGAGGGAAAAATTTTTTGTTTTTTGTTTTTTGTTTTTTTTAAATTAAATTTTTTTTTTATCAATCCTTGAAGAGACAAATTTGATGGAAAACACAAACTAATAGAGCATGAAACATGTACAAAATTTGGGTAGTGTTTTGAAAGCCATTTACCATTTCGAAATTTCGGAAACTAAATGTACAAAAATTTGAAGAGGCACATTTGTCGTGTACTGTTCTTAAAATTTTCTCTATAAATAATAATAAAATAAAGAAAAAATTTTAAGAACAGTAAATGAGGTATAGACTATATATAGACCACTGAGAGTTAAGGTTTTTATACTTTACAAAACTGTAGAACGGTGTCTGGGATTAAAAACTCGACACACTTTTGGTACATGCCATCAATAACACCGTTAATTTTATGTCATTTTTCATTTTTCAAAATGTAATTTAGTATTTTCACTCTCTCTCTCCCTCTGTTTTCCAGAAACTCCATAGCCATCATTCAATCAAGGGTTCTTATACAAAACAAAAACCCAATTCTCAACATCTTCATGGTGGTGGGTTTCTAGCTCCCATTGCCTTATTTGCAGTGCGCTAAGACAGTTATCATAATTAAGGTCTCTTTTTTATGATATTTCCATATTAAGATCGCGTCTTTGTTCATATATGCAAGGTGTTGTTACATTTTAATATTTTATTTATTATTGAAATTAAATTTGGGTGAATTTATTTTGTGTTTAATTTCTGAATTTATTTTGAATTTTATTTTGTAACTCATGGTGTTTTATTTTGATTTATTTTGGGTTTTAATTCTTGTAACCTATGGCTTTTGGTTACTATCCTATTAATGGTAGGGAGTATCCTAAGAGCCTATAAATAGCACCATTTGTTGCATGCTCAAAAAGATCATTGCTTTTACATAATACTATTACGAGACACTACTATTCACCCATCAACTTTCTTTCCAAAATCCCCCAAAGTGTCCTGTGTGTTTTTTGGCCAAAGAAAGGTGTTTTTTTTTTTTTTTTTGTGGAGTTTTGGGTTCCTCCAATTTGTGCAAATTGGTGTGAGTCATACAACTTGTTGTTGGGCTGTTGTATCCTGGAGAAGACAAGTCAAGAGATTTATGGTGCACCGGCATTGTTCCGCAGAGGGCTTGAATCTCCTTAAAGAGAACGAGATACCGGCGCCTCAGCCTATTGTCAACGAGTTTCGCATATAGAAATTATAATTTTTATTGTAATTTCACTAACAATTTTAAGGAGATTTAACAACATGGAGCATGCACAAGAGAAACCGTTGGACAATATGGGAAATCTCAACAAGCCTTTCCACTTTAAAGGTGCACATTTCAAAAGATGGAAGGGAAAAGTTCTCTTGTACCTTAATCTTCTCAAAGTTTCCTATGTGCTAACGGAGAAGAATCCATCAAAGAAGAGTACCGAAGGCATGAAGGATGATGAACTCCTTGCTCATGAAGAAAAAGTTGAAAATTTTCAAAAAGATGAGTATAATTGTCGGTACTATCTCTTGAACTGTCTTGCTGATCATTTTTATGATTATTATGATACAACATATTTTTCTGTCAAGAAAATTTGGAAACCATTACTGAGCAAATATGACACCGAGGAAGCTTGTGCGAAAAAATATGCTGCAAGCCTTTTTTTCCGCTATCAAATGGTGGATGGCAAGTTGGTTGCGGAGCAAGTCTAAGACTTCCAAATGATTGTAGCCGAAGTTACATCTAAAGGTGTCAAAATTGGTGAAAATCTAGTGGTGGCTGGTATCATTGTTCTTCCACCTTCATGGAAAGAGTTTCAAAAATCCATGCGTCATAAACAAAAGGAGATTTCCTTGGAGACCTTAACGACTCGCATCCGCGTTGAGGAAGAAGCAAGAGGTCAAGATGTTCTTATGCAAGATACAAACAATGACACCTCCAAGGTAAATTTAGTATCTTCCAATAATAATATGCCCAATGGTCATTTTTATAAAAATTCTCTTATGCAGCCAAAGAAGAAAAATATGAAAATAGTTAGTAAACCTCACCAACAAAATAAAGGCAAACCAAGCTATGTGAATAAGAACCAATATCCTCCTTCAGAAAATAAGCAACAATATACTTGTTATGTTTGTGGCAAAAGTGGGCATATTGCTCGAAATTGCAATTATCGAAAACGTGAGGTTGTTCCTCAAGCTCACGTCATGGAAGAACCATATGTGGCAATGATAACTGATGTAAATATGGTTCAAAGTGTTGAAGGATGGTGGGCAGATTGTGGTGCTAATTAATAGGCATATCTACTATGATAAAGATTGGTTCAAGAAATACACTCCTTTTAAAGAGCCCAAAACAGTTATGTTTGGAGATTCACATATTACTCATGTGCTTGGAACTGGTGAGGTGGAACTCAAATTTACTTCTGATAGGGTGCTAACTTTGAAAGATGTGTTGCATACACCCTCCATGAGAAAAATTTGATGTCTAGTTATCTTCTTAATAAGGCTGGTTTTAAACAAACTATGGAAGCTGACCAATAAGTGATCACCAAAAAAGGTGTATTTGTGGGAAAATGTTATGCTTGTGATAGTATGTTCAAATTGAATGTTGAGAATAATAATAAAGCATCTACTTCAGTTTATATGCTTTTTTCTTTGAATTTTTGGCATGCACGTTTATGTCATATAAATAGTAGATATGTGGGAATCATGAGTAGCTTAGGTTTAATTCCTTCAGTGCAAAAATATTTGGAAAAATGTGAGACTTGCAGTAAAGCAAAAATTACTAGAAGGCCTCACAAAAATGTTGAAAGGAATACCGAGCTATTGGAATTAATTCATACAGACTTGTGTGAATTTGAGGGAATTTTAACTCGTGGAGGTAACAAGTATTTTATCACTTTTATTGATGATTGTTCTAAATATGCTTATCTCTATTTGTTGAAAAATAAAAGTGATGCTTTTGCCAAATTTAAAGAGTTCCTCATTGAGGTTGAAAATCAATTTGGTAGAAAAATTAAAAGACTCTGAAGTGATAGAGGGAGAGAATATGATTCTTCTTAGTTCAATTCTTTTGTTCAATCTGTAGGAGTGATTCATGAAGTTAGTCCACCTTATTCACCTGCATCTAATGGTGTGGCAGAAAGAAAAAATAGAACTTTGATGGAGTTAACAAATGCCATGTTGATTGATTCAGGTGCTCCCTCTAATTTTTAGGGTGAAACAGTTTTAACTGCTTGTTATGTGTTGAATAGAGTGCCACATAAAAATACAAAAATTACACCTTTTGAGGTGTGGAATGGGCATAAACCAAATTTGAGTTATCTTAGAGTTTGGGGTTGTCTAGCCTTTTTGAGGTTAACTGACCCTAAAAGACCAAAATTGGGTGCTAGAGCTACTACTTGTGTTTTCTTTGGATATGCTTTAAATAGTACAGCCTATAGATTTCTCGATGTTGAAAACCATGTTGTGATTGAATCTGGTGATGCAATTTTTCATGAAGAAAAATTTCCTTTTAAATCGAAAAATAGTGGGGGTCAAGAATCTAGAGAAAATATTTTTACACAACCTAGTTCTTCTTCTTCTTCTAATTTGCATATACAAGAAACTAATGAAAATGAACCTAGAAAAAGTAAGAGAACTAGAGTTGAAAAAGATTTTGGCCCTGACTATTATGTTTATAATGTTGAGGAAAATCATATTTCTTTACATGAAGCTTTATCATCACCAGATGCAATTTTCTGGAAAGAGGCTGTGAATGATGAAATGGAGTTTCTAATTTCTAATAATACTTGGAAATTAGTAGATTTACCAACAGGTTTTAAAACCATTGGGTGTAAATTGGTCCTTAGAAAAAAGCTCAAACTGGATGGAAGTATAGACTGATAGACAAATATAAATCTAGACTTGTTGCTAAAGGCTTTAAGCAAAAAGCTGGTCTAGACTTTTTTGATATTTTTTTCTCCGGTTACAAGGATTACATCAATTAGATTATTGATTGCTATTGCCGCAATTCATGATTTGATTATTCATCAAATGGATGTGAAAACAACTTTTCTAAATGGTGATTTAGATAAAGAGATCTATATGGACCAACCAGAAGGATTTATAGAACCTGGTCAAGAGCACAAGGTATGTAAATTATCTAAATCCCTTTATGGTTTAAAGCAGGTTCCTAAACAGTGGCATGAAAAAGTTGATTTTTGCTTGATTGAAAATGGTTATAAATCAAATGAATGTGACAAGTGCATATATTATAAATCTTGGAAAAATTCACATGTTATTATTAGCCTCTATGTGGATGATTTGTTAATTTTTGGCTCAAATTTGCATGTAATTGGTGAGACAAAAACTATGCTTGAGAGTAATTTTGATATGAAAGATCTTGGTAAGGCTAATGTTATTTTGGGCATGAAAATAACAAAAACATGTGATGATATTTTTCTTGATCAGTCACATTATGTTGAGAAAATTTTGAAAAAAATATAATTATGTTGGCCATAAGCATGTGTCTACTCCTTTTGATTCTAGTGTTCACTTATTTCCGGTTGAGAGTGAAAATGATGTAATTAATCAAAAGGAATATGCTAGTATAATTGGCAGTTTGCGCTATGCAACTGACTGCACTAGACCTGACATTGCATGTGCAGTTGGAGTACTTAGCAGGTTCACAAGTAAACTAGGTAAAAAACATTGGCATGCTATTGAGCGTGTTATGAAATATTTGCTTGATACTAAAAATTATGGATTATTTTATAAAAAATATCCTGCTGTACTTGAAGAATTTTGTGATGCCGATTGGAATACTCTATCAGGTGATTCTCTCACTACCACTGGTTATATCTTTACATTAGGTGGTTGTGCTATTTGTTGGAAATCAAAGAAGAAAACAATAATATATAATTCAACCATGGAAGCTGAACTTATTGCTCTAGCTTCAGCAAGTGAAGAAGCAAATTAGTTGAGAGATTTATTGCATGAAATTCCCTCGTGGGAAAAATCTATACCACCTATATTGATTCATTGTGATAGCATTGCAGCTATTGGTGGAGTAAATAACCGTTATTATAACGGTAAATCCAGACCTATAAGAAGAAAGCACAGTACTGTGAGATCATATTTGAGTGATGGAAATTAATGTGAATTATGTTAAATCATGTGATAATCTTGCAGATCCTTTAACTAAGGACTTGGCAAGAGAAAATGTCTGGAGTACATCGAGGGGGATGGGATTGAAGCTCATATCGTCATGAGCCATATATGAGAACACCCAACCTGGTAATTAAAGATCCTAAAAACTAGGTTCAATGGGAAAAACGAATCATAAGGTGGCCGTAAGAAAAATGCACTATATTTTCTTACTCATCCCTATGATGTAAGTGCATTAATCTTGTAACGTATATGAAGGCTGAGTTTACTTAAAACTCTTATGAGTGAGATGTCATAGTTACAAGAGCATCTTTGACTGATTTTACCTATATGAGTGTAAGAGTGGGGCCGCTCTCTATGAGAATTGGGATTATTCTTGAAATGCACTCATGAAAACTGGGATAAGCACAATGTCGTAACGTGCTGGCTAATAAATCTCATATTAACACCTGACTTATTATGTGTGAGCAATAGTTCTTATTTTTCCTTAAGCAGTTGTAGTTCAAGTCTGAAACCACTATCAACTCTGGAGTAGGGATTGCTATTTCACTAAGTGAAGGTTCACTGCAGAGCACATCTTCATGACGCATAATGGTTCATCTTTGGCTGGTAATTTTGGTTTATATTTATTTTTAAAATATTAAAATGAGTGGGGGAATATTGTTACATTTTAATATTTTATTTATTATTGAAATTAAATTTGGGTGAATTTATTTTGTGTTTAATTTCTGAATTTATTTGTGTGTTTAAATTCAGAATTTATTTTGAATTTTATTTTGTAACTCATGGTGTTTTATTTTGATTTATTTTGGGTTTTAATTCTTGTAACCTATGGCTTTTGGTTACTATCCTATTAATGACAGGGAGTGTCCTAAGAGCCTATAAATAGCACCATTTGTTGCATGCTCAAACAGATCTTTGCTTTTACGTAATACTATTACGAGACACTACTATTCACCCATCAACTTTCTTGCCAAAATCCCCCAAAGTGTCCTGTGTGTTTTTTGGCCAAAGAAAGGTGTTTTTTTTAGGGTTTAGGTACCAGAACCAGACCAGACATTGCTATAATGTCTGCTTCACCGCCGCCACTTGTTTTGTCGTGGCTTAAAAGGAGGTCGTCTTTTCTCGGACGTTCTTGGCTTTCGGCGGCGACCACGGGTTCGGTTTTTTTCTGGAACCAGGTCCAGCTATAGAGGGACCTCCGGAATGACGACGTATTGTCGTGAGAGGAGGAGCCGGGTCGTTGCTCCAAGGCGGAGGAGTGGCGCCCCAAGATGCGGCGGATTCCGAGGTCAGTTTCGATGTTGATGACGACGTCGTTTTGGTGGGGAGTCTGGGGCTGGCTGTTCTGGTAGTGCAAGATTCTGGTGTCTTCTATTAGGAGGATGTCTTCCGAGTCGACCCGGTAGCGGTAGAGAGGGCAGGTGGAGTGCGCGTCGAGCCACGTGTCGTCGCACTCCTCGACGACTGCCCAGTCGATTCCGGAGTTTTTACGGAGACCCGCCCCGCTGGGAGGTCCGGAGTCGGTGGTTCCTCCGATGACGATGAAGCTGCCACGCCTGCAGTGCTTGGCGTAGAGGAGGAGAAGAAACATGAAGGAGAACAGATGGTAATGAAAAATTAAGGCACGGGGAGGGAGGGAGGGAGGGAGAGAAAATGAAAATAAAAAAGGAAAAAAAGGAGAGAAAAATAATAAAAAGAGGAAGTGAGGGTATAATAGTCATTTTAGGCCTGTTGTGGACTTGTTATGCGAGAGTTAGAGAGAATAAAGACTATCCAGTTTAATTTCAAAGGCGATGGACTAAACTGTTTTTCGGGTAAAAGTTTGAAGAGTAACAAGTATTTAACCCTATAATTTTTATTGTAATTTCGCTAACACAAGGTATTCAATGCTGGGGATTGTGTGTTATTTTTTTGGGTGATCTGATTTGATGGGTCTTAATGTACATAGAAATCAAATTTGCGGTTGGCAATATTTCTTGGCCCTGCAAGATTTGAAGTTCAACTGTCATCAGATCTCTCTCTCAGAGACGATGAGTGTGCTTCTGGGCTTGAGAGGAACTTCTGGGTTTTTCAGTTTTTCAGTTATATGAGTAATTTTACTCAATTACTAAATAGTTGTTATCTATAAGTGATGGTATAAAAATCCTCATCATCTTCTGGAAAAAGCAATGGTGCTGCAAATCCCACTCCCACTTCATCGATGAGTGATGGCCCCTCACTCCCAGTGTTCGGCCTTCCCCTTCATCCTCTCTGACAAATTCGTCTTCTCCGACCTGCAACACCAACTCAAACTCCAGCGACGGACCGCTCAATACCACCGTCTCCGCTCGTTTTCATTTCCAGTTTTGTTTCTGGATTCTCTTATGTTGGATTTCCACACGATCATGTTCCTTCCATAATTGCTCTTGGAGAACATGAGGTTCTTCAGTTTCTTTTCTAATCAGTTTTGTTTTAATTGTTCATCATGGCTTCGGAAATTTCATTTCTTTTTTGCCTGAATTTTGAGTGCATCTAAAAGGTACAGACTGACTCCAATTACGCTAATTCATGTGTATATCTCTCTGTTTGCTTATGTGGGTTTTCAATTTTTTTCATTGCATGTGCAGTTTTGTCTTCAAAGACTTGATCTTTCTGGGATTTGATGGTGGTTGGTGGTTTAACTGGGTTTTGTGCTACTGGTAGCAATGGTGGTGGTCGTGGTGGCAGTGGCAATAGTGGTGGTAATGGAGGCAACTGTGGAGAAGATGATGAGATGTTGCATATTGGGTGTAGAGAGAAATTTTTGGGTGTTCATAACAATAGCATCCCAGTTTTTTTTTTTCTCCACATTCTTGAAGACATGAATTTGCCCTTAGAAATATGACAGAAACCAAGCTGACTAACAGTCAAACTGACTGCATGTATTTATGTTGGATCGGGATTTGAAGCTCAGACACTGTTCTTCAGTTTTGTAAGTATAAAAATCTTAATTCTCAGTAGTCCATATCTCATGTACTGTTTTTAAAAAATTTCCTAAAATAAAAAGAAGAGATTTAGTTGCAAATAATTGATTTACAGGGTATGATAGTAATATCAAAGTTACATGGCACATACAGAAACTATGAGGGAGCATAGTAAAAGAGCTAGACAAAGTATAGTGAATGGTAGCTAGCTGATCATCACCTAGCTGAAAGAGTGCATGTTAGCTCCACATTTGAACATATTGGAATCAAATTGCTTACAGGCATTGGTTGTGGGCATAGAGAAGGCTTCGGCGGCATTTCTGGGTGTTCAACATCTGCTACGAGCATCTGTGTGACTCTCTTCATTGAAGGTCGGTCACTTGGTTTTACTTGAATACACCACAAGGCAGTTACAATCATTTTTTTAATTAATTTCTTTTCCTCTTCTGTAGCATCGCCAACCTCCAAGTCCTTACCATCATTATATTGATCAAGCACCCATGTGGGGAAGTAAAGTTGGCTTGAGTTATCTCCATGTGCATTTAGATTTTTCCTTCTGCTTGCCATTTCCATCAATAACATTCCAAAACTATAGACATCAGCTTTGTATGAAACACCACCAATGTTTTTATAAAACAACTCGGGAGCAATGTATCCCATGGTGCCTCTTGCTGCAATTGAAGGGATGATGCTATGATTAGCTGGATATAGTTTCGCTAGCCCAAAGTCAGAAATCTTTGGGATAAAATTCTCATCAAGTAGAATATTATGAGGCTTGATATCAAAATGCAGAATTTGCATTTCACAACCTTGATGCAAATATTCAATACCCTCAGCAACTCCAACTGCAATCTCGTACATTTTCTTGTAACTTAAAGTGATGGATCCTTGTTTAGAGTAAATGTATTTATCAAGGGACCCATTTGGCATGAAATCATATACTAAAGCGCGCTTTGAACCCTCGACACAATAACCAACAAGCTGCACCACATTAACATGATGAATTCTTCCGATAGTAGTTATTTCACTCATGAAATCTTCCCCATTAGCATTAGACTTACCTAACAACTTAATGGCTCCGAAGTGGCCGCTCTGTAACTTTCCTTTAAATACCGACCCATAACCCCCTTCCCCTAACTTATCCTTGAATCCGTTAGACATTTTCTTAATGTTCGAGTAAGAGTACCTTATAGGCATGAAATTATCTCTATGCAAAAAATCTTCTATGGTGTTGTAGGTCGACCGATGTCTTCTTCGCCACTTATGGATCAAAAGTGCAATCACGAATGGACCTCCAAATATTAATTTTACCATTACAACATTTGCAATGATAGCAATGCAGAATTGATCATCTTCTGCAAAGATGTAAATAACAAAAGTGAACAAAATGGTAGTTGACTATATTTTGTAAAAGTCAATAAACTGACAGAAAATAGAAAAAAAAAAAAACAAAAAAAAACAAGAAAGAGGTAGACTGTATTACCATACTTGAATATTGGAAGCTAATTTGATAATAAATTTGGCTCACAAATTAGTGGATGAGAAATGATAGAAGTCGGATCAGAGTCAGGGTAATTACCAAAAGAAGAAACTGGGAGAAAGAAAAGATACAAAATCAGCTCCCCTAGAATTTGAAATAAACCTGCAGTGACAAAGAACAAATAAAATCATGAGCACATATAGCTGTAAAGTATGAGTTTTTGATTCCTTAATTGAGTCTAGAAATCATGGCGCATATACGTACCTTCGATGCTGCGTGTGAAACATGTATGCTCATCGAGACACCACTGCGCTCTTGAAGAAACAATATCATGATATTGAAGCTCAAAGCCATAGACAAGTTGGTTGTGTATGTCTTGAACGTTTTGGTCCTTTCCCTTTCCCCAGAACGGATTGGAAACACTGATCATAGTCATCCAAACTATGCTACACCCGGGCTCCAAATCCGCCACCTTGGTACCGCCTAGCATCACATAACTGTACGCTTCTGATTTAACACATTGTGCAGCGTCCACATACAGAGAAGAATTCATGGGCTTTGCACAGTTCAAGAAAGTTACAGCTGGTGGAGCTGAAATATTTAATGGCTGGTATGTATCCATAAGACTGAAATTATATTTGCCCAAAGGAAAACGAGGAAGGGAAGTGCAATTGTTCTTCTCAAGGCCAGGATCTACCAGTCGGATTGTTGTGTTATCGTAGTCAATGGCCTTCACGTAGTACTTTCCAGAATATAGGTGCAACATCGTGACGTTGTTGTCGCAGTTCAAGGTGAAACTCGATTCGCCACAATAGCTTGGATCATGTTCTAGTCGAAAAGGGTAGCTTATGTTTTGGAGATCGCCGCAAGAAGAAGGGACACACTTATCGTTATCTCCC
The DNA here is from genome assembly GCA_024704745.1 of Rosa lucieae. NCBI lineage: Eukaryota > Viridiplantae > Streptophyta > Magnoliopsida > Rosales > Rosaceae > Rosa > Rosa lucieae. The sequence continues at coordinate 25,037,166 of CM045492.1, forward strand.
GGAATAGTACTTTTATGGATGTTGCTGGAGGAAGAAGCAGCATTACAAGTAGTAGTATTACCAGATAATCCAAGAACAATAAAGGATACAATTGAAACCCGAGCACACAATAAGGAGAAGCTCCTTTTCCCCATGGAGAGGGATCAGGAATTTTGGATTCGCACACAAAGAGCAGTACGTATACTTAGGTTGTCTTTCAATGATCATTTGGGCTCTTAATTTGATATAGGTCTAATTTCACCAAGGAAATTTCGTTGCGGATACTTTTTCTATTGCAGTTCAAATGAACTCGTCTCTACTAGTGTTGCCATGTTTGAATTGAAAAGTCTCGGTCTCGTACTATTTACGCAACAGGGAAATCCCTTTCAAATCCCTTTCCAAGTGTATTTTTTAGATGCAATTACTTCCCTTTCAACCAGTCACCAGTAGTCCAGTACGTTAATATTCAACAATTGACTTACAAATTGGAATTAGGGTGACTTTACAAATTGGAATTAGGCTCCTAGAACCCAAAACACCATAACAAGCTAAAATTATCCCACTACTCCAATAACAAATTTTTATTCCTTAACTAAATGTAAAATAAAATAACTATCATGCCCTCAACCTAATTAAAAAACTTACTACCATGCCACACACTCTCTCTCTCATCCTCTGATTCCCCGATCCTCTCTCTCTCTGCCATGGCAACTCCGGAATCGGAGGACGAATCCGATCGCCCTGCCCGACCCAGCCCTTTGCCTCCCCGTATGCCAGCTCGTACCTGATCTAGCTACTCTCTCTCTCTCTCTCTCTCTCTCTCTCTCTCTGCCATGGCAGCTCCGGAACCGGAGGACGAATCCAATCTCCCTACCCGACCCGGCCTTTCACCTCCCCATATGCCAGCTCGTTCCAGATCGAGATACTCTCTCTCTCTGTCATAGCAGCTCCAGATCCAGCTTCTTGCAAAATCTTCTCTTCAGTGACAAACTGACAATCTCCTTCTAAAACCTCTAGTTTTAACAGTGTCCGGCCCCATTATCTTCCCTTTATCCTACCTTTAAGGCGCGTCCCAGAATACATCATCTAGCTTGGCTTGCAATCAAAACACCACCCTTCTGCAAATGCTCTCTGTGCTGTGTCAAACCATGGTGCTGAAAAGTATAACAGCATTTTCAGACGAGCTTATGGGAAGGGAAAGGATTACAGCTGCCTTTGGTCTAAAGAGAAAGCGGCTCCCGAATTGTAGGCTTAACAGAAGATTGATGTTGTGGTAGGTGATTTCCAGCCATAGAATAGAGTATTACTATAGTAGGTTCTTTCCGTCATCCTATTTCGATGGCGGAAGTTTATCTTTCTATGGAGTTGTTGGTTTAAAAGTTTTTTTTTTTTTTTTTTTAAATTTGAGATGGAAATTCTTCGTTGCAAATCAAAATGGTGCTAATTCTGTTTTGCAACAAAAGGCGTCGAAGGAAAGAAAAAAGAAAAAAATGTTTTATTTTTATTTTTATTTTATTTAAAAAAGGAGGTACTGGGAAGGACCACAAGGAGGCACGCAATTGCCTTTTTTACCCGAAGTCCAGCACAGTGCCGCGCCAAAGACGCAGCGACACCCCCCCTCTGGGCATCGAGTACACCAAATAGGTGGGCTTGCCCTCCCCGCATAGTCTTTTCCATACACAAAATGTTTTATTGTCTCCTAATAAAATATTTATTGTGGGGTAATAAAACATTTTGCAACATCTATTACCTCTCAATAAAATTTTTAAATTGATATAATATCTTCATCTTTTTCTTTAATAAAAGTTTTATTTGTCTAAAATTAGTTCTCATTCCAACGACCTCTGGCTGGTGGTGATCGGTGACCGGACTCGCGAAGTCACCTATGACTTCTCTCTTCCATTTTCTCTCTCTATGTGGCAATGGGTGAGAATAAAATAGCCTCAAAAATAAACAAAAAAGAAAAAAAAGAAACTTAATTGGATATCAAGGAAGAACTTATTAGAGTCCTGATGGGTATATGGGAAAAAAAAGTGAGTGAGTGGTGTAAGGGGAGAAAAAGTCCCTAAAATTAGGATAAATGGTCAAAACCCCTTATAATTATTCTCGTCTTACTCTGTCTCTTCACCGTGGAAATTTTGTACAATTTTTCAAAAAAAGAAAAAATAGACGAAGAAATTTCTTTCAAAGCTTTCAAATCTTTTTCCAATTTACTTTTTCTTCTACGATATCTTCTCATCCTATCTTCTTATCTAGTATCTTTTTTTTTTTGTCTCTTTTTTCGTAATAGAAATTGATATCATTATAAATCAATAGTCTACACGCTAGAGTTTACATCAGGGTGGGCATTTTAATCCGTAAACCTGAAAAATTGAACCGGCCAATTCAGGACGGGGTTTTTACTTTTTAACAAAAAAAACACACGAAAATATGTATGTGTGTGTGACTGTGTGTATATACCTATCTCAAAATCTTGGCTCGTATCAGACTTGGTAATAGGTTCGAGATGAGAATTACAATACCATCTCCTATCAAAATCTTGGTTCCATCACACCCCAATTTCCATTAATAATCTAATCCACCGAACAACACAAAATTCTTTTTTTTTTCTTTTTCCTAAACTGTAATATCGTCAACAAGTACCATAGCTAATGATGAATGGTTTCCAAATGCTCTGACGCGTGTTCTAGATGGCCAAGCAGCCTATTGCCAAGTCTGATACTTGGACCATAGAAAGCCTTGACCGCCTGCAGCCGTACGACAAGTCCTATTCTTCCTCTGGAATGCAAGCACGTGTTACATCAGGTGGAATTGTTGCGCGATCATGACAGGACTCGAGGAAGAAGCCCCGGCTAACTCCGTGCCAGCAGCCGCGGTAAGACGGGGGGGGCAAGTGTTCTTCGGAATGACTGGGCGTAAAGGGCACGTAGGCGGTGAATCGGGTTGAAAGTGAAAGTCGCCAAAAACACCTTCGGGGTTCTTTCTTCTTTCTTTTTTTTGGGAAAAAAAAAAAAGAAAAAAAATTGACCAAGCGACTGAAGCGAGTGAAATTTATTTAATGAAAAGAATGTTACAAACGCGCCTCACGGAGAAGGAGGGTTTAGGGGAGAGAGAACGCGCCTCACGCGCCAAAGAAAAAAAAACCAGATCTCGTAGTTAGCTCTCCCGGCAGGCCGTAGCCAGCGAATCTGCCGCTGCGTCTCTGTCCGGGAGGGATCTTTTCTTTCTTAGTCTTTGCTTTCTTAGTTTTCTTAGTTTCTTTTGAGTGTTTCGCTGGATTGGGAGGGTCCAGATCGATGGGACGTGGTCGGCGCACGCTGGCTCGTCTGTGTCCGTGGTGGCGTGGCTCGTTGATCGTGCTTTTCCATGGCAAGGCAAGGATGGAAGGATGATGTTGGGGATGTGCTTTTCCATAGCGGTGCAGATCTGTTTCTATCCAGATCGATCCGATCTGGTTTGGATCTCTTCGATCTGACCTGGGTATGGATTTATTTGGCTGGTCTAGTGTGGATCCATGGTGCGGACAGGAGGATGGCATCCTGTCGACGGCGGCGGTCAGCAGGGGATGTTGGGGATTGGCCAGCGATGTCGGTTGACGGCGGTTGGGGTCTGAAGGAGGGGGCGGCGAGGGGGGTTTGTTGGTGAGATGGTGTCCCTTACTGGGACGAAGGGGGTGGGCTGGATTTAATGTTTGTTGAGCCTTTGTTGGTGGGCTGTTTTTACTTGTTTTTAGGGTTGGGTTTTGTTTTGTTTTTCAACAATAAGTCACTTCCAAGGTTTTTTTTTAAGTATTAGCTGCTGGGTCGGGTGCACTGCAATTTTGGCATAGACAATCTTCTCTTCGGCGGTCTAAGGGGCGTTCCTGTTCTGGAGTTGGGTCAACAGTGGTGGCGAATATGTCTGGCGGTGGCATACTAGCATAGACAATCATCCTTGGCCTTCTAGTGGGTTGCTCCTGTCTGTTTTCAGGTCAGAGGTGATGGCGATTTGGAGTATTTGTGGATTGACGTTGTTGACATTAGGGTCCAGCATTTTGTCTCAGGTCTGACTGTCCAGCATTTCAATTTGGTCAGGTTCGAAGTCACAACAAGTGTAGACTTGGTCGCTTAAAGGCAGGTCAGGAGGACTCTGAGTGGCGAGTTTGTGTTGACAAAGTTGTGTGGCAAGGATTCACTACTCCTACGCATATTGTTTTTACCTTTTAATTGTAGTGCAAGTTAAGTCTGTAGTTGAGTCGGGGTTTGCTGACTCCATGAGTCTGTCATTTTGGAGTTCCAGTGTGAAGTGCAGTGGCCATTTCTGTATATGAGATGCCGCCAAAACTCATTGTATCCAGTTCATTATTAATGAAGTTTCTTCTTGATAAAAAAAAATTTGTTACAAAAAGAAAGGAGGTAGGACAAGCATAAGAAATGCAGCTAATCTCCAATCAAAAGAACACAAATTAACGAAACTAAAAATTAGGAAGCACCTAAACAATCCTTATTAGGAAGACCTTCGGGGATCATAATTGCATATGTATTGTAGTATCACTCTAACTCAACAATTACTTCTAGTTGAAGGTTTCTATTTCTTGCAGGCATACTTGCACTTGTTCCTGTAGGACCTGTAGACGCAAAAGGATTTGGGGCCATGGTTATGTTCTCTTCTCCTTCCAACATATGAACCACCCCTTTCATGGAAGGACGATCTATTGGATGCCATTGGATGCACCAGAGCCCTACAATCGCAAGTCTCCTTGCAATTACAGTATCTCCTTCTTCCTCAACATGGATTCGTAGGTCTTCTCCTTCTTCTAAAAGATTATAGATCCATTCTGGGTAGTAAACTTTAGTTATGTTCTCTGTACGTTGTTGAACTGATGTTCTTTCTTCCTCCTACCAACTCCAGCAAAACCATTCCATAACTATACACATCTGACTTATAAGATACATTTCCAAAGTTTCTTGAGAACACTTCAGGTGCAATGTACCCCATGGTTCCTCTAGCTGTAGTCATTGACAATATACTTTGGTCCTTGGAACATAACTTGGCCAAACCAAAATCAGAAATCTTTGGGGTGAAGTTATGGTCTAGCAAAACATTTTGAGGTTTAATATCAAAATGCAGGATTCTTTGATCGCAGCCTTGGTGCAGATATTCAATTCCTTTAGCTATACCTAAAGCAATATCTTGCAACTTATCCCAACCAAGGAAAGAATTGTTATTGTCTGCGGATGAAATGAAATCTTGTAGTGAACCATTAGGTAAGAAATCATAAACAAGAGCTCGTCTACATCCATCCGCGCAGAATCCAACCAAGCGAACCACATTGACATGGTGGATATGACCCATTGTTCCTACCTCATTAACAAACTCATCCCCATTCCCCTTGGTACTATTGAGGACTTTCACAGCAACAAAACATTCAGAAGAAAGCTTTCCCTTATAAATAGTTCCATAGGCTCCTTGGCCTAAATTATCATTGAACTGATTTGTAATTCGCTTAATATCTGCATAAGAATATCTGCTTGGTTTGAGAGCTCTGTAATCGTCTAAAAATCTTTCAATTTTTAATTGATTCTCCTTTTCTTTTTTGTCAGAATGATAGACACAAAAAGTTGCAGCAACAAGTAGGACGAGTACAAATGAGCCCAGAGATGCACCTGCAAATTAGTATTTAAGTAAATATCACCAATGCGTTTGAGATATGAAACCAAACATGTAACCTTTTAGGAAACTCACCAATAGCTACTGCCTTCGTTTGTCCACCTGTAAAAGAAAATAGAAAAATCAGACCACTGTCATCTTTCTCAAATGTGTTCGAGTTGTGAGCTATTGCAAGGACATAATTAATATTGGAGTTACATTTCAAGGACTGTAAGGGTGATATCTTTCACAAAAGTAATATGCTACTACTTAAGCTCTTCCTGCAATACTCTGTACCACTTGTTCAATTTTGTACCGAAGTCTCATCTTGTGCAAATAGGTGGTGGCTTAGCTTATTCCTACGGGAAGAACTTAGTTGCTTGAATTTCTTACCTTTAAATTAAAGCATGATGTTGTGAGTTCAGATTCCGGAAAAATTTAGGCTCATGGCACCATAGGCCATTTATAATCCGGAATATTTGAATGGTATAAAGGTTGTGTAATTTAGCTTTGCTTCGGAAGAGATTGTTAAAATTGCATGACTAGTTGGTTTCTTGGTAGCTTCATCAAAGCACTAAGGGGAAATTTATCAAAACATGTTGTTACATTAATTTGGGGTTATATTATGTGCGTGAGTAAGGTTAGGTGTGATGCCTAAGTCTCTATTTCTCTCTTACATCAAAGTCTCTATTTTTATTTGCTTACTTTATTTTTGTGTAACTTAATTTACTTCTTAATAATTAAAATCAAAGAAACCGATTCACCACTTTATCATTGTAAATATCATTATTGATAGTTTTGGCTTCCAAAGGGCCGAGATTAATAATTTGTAAAAAGATATACTCACATGTGTTTTCTAGGTTTATTTTCACGGTAATCTAGGTAGAGTTACTCAATCCCTTGGGTACGATACTCTTACTTTTCCCCTTTACTAAAACTTGACCTCCTAATCTTGGAAGTAGGTAACATCACATAAAATTGCACATATTTTCACACTCGTGATGCCACCAACAAGTTGCTTGCCGGCAGCAATAATCATGAGTGCTATGACATGTTCTGGCCTGATTCGACTTGTTTTGGAGGCTGGAGAGGCGGCTCTAGTTCCAGAAGCAAGTTAGGTGTTGATCATGGCGTTCGAGGTGGCGGTAGCGGTGATCAAGATGGTGGCAGCAGCGAAGGCGTAATTCTTCTAGGGTTTATGTTGAATGGTTGTCTTGGGCCTGGATCGATCTGGGCTTGGTTGGGAGTCCTTTTTTGGATTTCCTATTCCTGGGCTTGGTGGGCCGATTGGGATTGTTTAATTTTGGAAGGGATGGAAGGTGACTTGTCATATTCCATTCCTAGCATTTAGTTTCTTTAATAGGTCGCCAAGTTTACATTCTCTGAGGGTTCATTTTACTACTTGCTTTGGAGATTGTTGATCTTTGTTTGAAATAAAGGTGTGTTATCTTCCTTAAAAGGTGGGTGTACACGGGGTGGCCTGGGGCTTGTTCTTGTCATAGAATAGGTGTTTAGGGTTCCCTAAGGAACGATTCTTTCTGTCGACTCCATAGGGGTGTTTCGTTTTTGTACTGCTTGCTGAATCTATATAATGGGCTGACCTCTTGTTATAAAAAAAAATATATATATATATATATATATATAAGTGGAATAGTGGATAAGTATTTGAGACCAAAACAAGTTATAAAAATATGAAACAATTATTGCTTGGAAGCCGGTCGTGTAATGCAACCCTATTCAACTGCCAATACTCAAATATTCAACTGCTAGAGTCTTTTTCTTTTTTTAATTGTAATATTTTTTAATTTAGTTGATAAGTATTTCAATCAAGTACCGCTGTTGGCTACCTCCATTTAGTCATAAAAAGTTAGGCCTTAACTTCGGGTTAGTAATAAACTCGAGACCACCTCCCATAGAGTAATAATTGTCAATAAGACTGACATATGCATTATAATTTTTTTAAAATTTTTGAAAGAACAATTTGCAATATAACTTAATATAAAAACAAGACGACACCCAATGAGTTGGTAGAAAAAGTCGAAACCTTAGTCTAGGGACAATGCATAAATTGACTAACCACACTCACAGTATAAGCAATATCAGGTCTAGTATGAGAAAAATAATTAAATCTCCCTATTAGGCGTTGGTACCTTCCTTTATCCGTTTGAACCTAATTCGGATAGATGGCGAGGTTGTGGTTCATCTCGATCAGTGTCTCAATAGGGTTGCAGTCAAGCATCCCGGTCTCAGCTAACAAGTTAAGTACATACTTACGTTGGGACAAAGAAATCCCCTTCTTAGACCTTGCAACTTCAATTCCAAGAAAGTACTTCAACTGCCCAAGGTCCTTCATCTCAAACTCCTTAGAAAGATACTTTTGTAGGGCCTCCATCTCTTTTAGATTATCCCCTGTGACAATCATATCATCAACATATACTATCAGTGCAGTAATCTTACCCTGATTACGCTTGATGAACAAGGTATGATCCGAGTTGATTTGTCTATATCCAAACATCCTCATAAACTTGGAGAACCTTCCAAACCAAGCTCTCGGAGACCGCTTCAAACCATATAGAGACTTCTTCAACTTACAAACCTTGCCAGTATCGCAAGGCATATTTTTGACATCTGGCGGCATGTCCATATACACTTCTTCCTCTAAGTTTCCATTGAGGAAAGCATTCTTCACTTCAAACTGATGTAGAGGCCAATGTTTAGTTGCTGCAAGTGAAATCAAATTCGAATAGTATTGATCTTTGCTACAGGGGCAAACGTCTCTTCATAATAAATTCTGCAGCGCTGAGTATATCCTTTGGCAACTAATCTTACTTTTTACTTGTCAATGCTCCCATCAGCTTTAAGTTTCATGGTAAACACCCATCGACATCCAACAGTCTTCTTTCCAGCAGGCATAGTCACAATATCCCAAGTCAAGTTTTTCTGCAAAGCCTCTAGTTCTTCATTCATTGCTTGAGTCCACTTAGGATCCGCCAAAGCATCCTTTACACTACTAGGAATAGATACAATGGATAATTGATCAACAATAAGTGCATGTCACCCAGACAACCTACGGTTAGACAAACAATTAGCTATAGGATACTCAGCTTTGGTTTTGATGTTCGGTTCATATTGTTTCTTAGGAATACCCTTGGTAACTCTCTGTGATTTCCTAGGCTCAATATTATCTACCCCAGATGATTCATTAGAAATTAAAGGTAACTGAGGAGGGACATTCGCAGCGGATTATTCAGTTGACGATGTAGAGAGGGGGAAAAATGTTGGGAAAATTAATAGAATAGACTGCCATGACACAACTCCCCCAGAAAATGTAAATAAGTATCCAGAAGTGGACTTTCTATTATCAAGGTCTCCTGCCAAATCTGCATATGTGAAACCTTCCAAGATCCGTCCTGATCCACCAAAACACAATCACAACTTTGAAGTGCCCCTCAAATATTTAAGTATCCACTTAACAGCTTCCCAATGCTCTCTGCCAGGGTTAGAAAGATATCTACTAACAACACCAACTGCATGTGCAATATCTGGGCGAGTGCATACCATGGCATACATAAGACTACCAACAGCTGATGAATAAGGGATACCTGTCATCTTGTCCTTCTCCACTTGTGTAGTTGGGCATAATAATCTGCTCAACTTGAAATGATTCCCTAGAGGTGAGCTTACTAGCTTAGCTTCTTTCATGTTGAACCTTTCAAGCCCCCGTTCAACATACCTCTCCTATGACAGGCATAATTTCTTCGTTTGCCTGTCACGAGTAATCTCCATGCCCAAAATCTGCTTAGCTAGCCCTAAGTCTTTTATATCAAATGACGTTGATAAATCTGCTTTCAACTTGCGAATCATAGAAACGTCTTGGCCCACTATCAACATATCATCAACATAAAGCAAAAAAATTATGAAGTTACCTCCAGTAAACTGTTGAATATACACACATGGATCTGCATCAGTTCTCTTGTACCCATGACCCATCATGAATGAGTCAAATTTCTTGTACCATCGCCTTGGCGCTTGCTTAAGCCCGTATAAACTTTTCTTCAACTTGCAAACCATGTTCTCCTTTCCCTCAACTTCGAAACCTTTCGGTTGCTCCATGTATATTTCTTCTTCCAAATCACCATGAAGAAATGCTGTTTTCACATCTAATTGCTCCATCTCAAGATCCATGCTAGCTGCCATGCCCAAAATAACTCTAATAGAAGTCATCTTCACACTTGCTCCACTAACAGTTTTTTAACCCTATTTATCCAAAACACTGTAAGGGATTATTTCCTTACTACCCAATTAATTCTTTTTTTTATTCTTTTTATTTATTTTTAGGACTTTTTTGCCCTCTCCTTCTTTCACACTTAGAGAGAAAAGTCATCCTCCACCATGCTGTGCTTCGGTGACTAGTGGCCGGCAGCGGACTCCGGCAACCGGTGACCAGAATCCGGCAGCCGGTGACCGGAATCTTGAGGTCGGTGATCGAAATCCGGCGATCGATTACCTGAATCCAGCGATCGGTGACCGGAATCCCGAATCCTGCTACCGGACCGGTGACCGGATTCCTGTGTCTGATTTTATTACCCCCAATAATACCCAATAATCATATTATTACCCCCCAGTAATCATATTATTGCCTCCCAAAAATCATATTATTGCCTCCAATAATCATATTATTGCCGTCCAGTGAATTGTATGAACTCCCAAAACCAAAATGAACACACTACAGGCACAATTGATCAATTTATTATCATATTATTGTCCCCCAATAATCATATTATTGTCACCCAATAATCATATTATTACCTCCTAACAATCATATTATTGCGCCAATAATCATATTAGTACCCTCCAATAATCTTATTATTGCCCTCCAATAATTATATTATTGCCCTCAAGTGAACCAAAATGAATACATTACATACACAATTGATCAATTTATATGTTCAATTGTAAACGTTCACTTTTTTTTTTCCCTTCCCCATTCTTGGAGCTCTTCCCATCGAAATCAAAAAAAAAAAAAAAAAAAAAAAAAAAAAAAAAAAAAACCCCTCTAAATCAGAAGAAAAAAAAACCATCAAAATTTTTCTCCAGCCACCCACGCTTCCCCTGTGGACACCCATGCTCCTCCAGCCCGATTCCGATCGGACACCTTCGTCTTCTCCAGTCGCTCACCTGCAGCCCATCTCCAATCGGTCCCATCTCCACCTTCGTCTTCTCCAGGTCCTCTTCTCCAGTCGCTCACCTGCAGCCCATCTCCGACCGGTCTCGGTTTGGTGAGATTCCGGCACCGCAGCGGGATGGGAGCTTCAGATCGGTGATTGAGGGTAGTCAGCACCAGATCGGTGATTGGCACCAGAACGGTGTTCTGCGATTGACGGTGGGCTTGAGGTCGACAAAGATAGGGCTTGGGATGTGCTAGCTGGCACCGGGCTCGAGGTCAAAGAAGAAGGTGTTAAAGACATGGTCGCCACTGCCGGCTGGAGAGAGAGAGAGAGAGAGAGAGAGAGAGAGAGAGAGAGAGAGAGAGAGAGAGAGAGAGAGAAAGAGAGAGAGAGAGAGAGAGAGAGATCTGTGACTCTGTGAGTTTCAATTTGATTAATAGGGGCAAAACTGTCAGTAGATGTTGAATTAGGTAAATGGGGTTAGAAAACTCTTATGGCACGTTTACTTACTTGGAATGGAAAATAATCATTAATCGAAGACAAGTGGAATGGGAGAAGAAATGAATCGGTATTGATTCCAGAGAAATGATTCCTAAACCCATCTCCCCCCTTCGTAATCGAATTCCTGAGTATTCAGGAATCGATTCCTGATAAATAGGTGGGACCTACACCAATTCCGATTCCTTCATGTGTTAGTAAACACAGGAATTCTTTTACCTGGAATCATTCCGATTCCTTTATGTGTTAGTAAACACAGGGGTGTTTTAACTCCGTAATCATTCCATTACATTTCATTCCATTCCAAGTAAGTAAACATGCCCTTAGTTGAGCAAGTGGGCAATTTTTTAGCTGAAATTGGGTAAGTGGTCACGGCCCCTAAGTTATATTGCATATTGTTCTTTCAAAAAATAAAAATAAAAATTATAATGCATGATGTTGGTCTTATTGACAATTATTACTTTATGGGAGGCAGTCTGGAGTTTATTGCTATCCCAAAGTTAAGACGTAACTTTTTATTACTAAATGGAGGTAACCAACAGCAGTACTTGTTTGAAATACTTATGAACTAAATTATAAAAAATAAAAAATTACAATTAAAAAAAAGAAAAAGACTCTGGCAGTTGAATATTTGAGTATTGAATGCTGAAGACTATGATATCAGACTGGGTATGTTTTTTTTTTTTTTTTGACAAAGCGGACTGGGTATATGTTAGTTTACTGAGTAGGTTGCATTCCACGACCGGCATCCTAGCAATAATTGTTTCATATTTTTATAACTTGTTTTGTTCTCAAATTCTTATCCACTTATCAAATGTTATTATTATTACTGGCTTTCCACTTCAGGTGATTCCCAACTCCCAACTCATGAGCCATTTTAACAACATTCTCTGGTGTCGAGAAAGATTGCGGTTCCTCCGAATCCACCAAACTGTAAAGCTAAAACTCAATCTGTAGTTCTGAAACTGATACAGTAAGGCCAGCATGACGGAGAAATCGGCTTCTTTCTACAATTTGTAAACGCTATTAAGAATTGAAAAGATCATTTTCTTACCTTCTGAACTGAAGGAACACTTTCCGTTGCATAAATTACAATATTTTGGACTTGACTTTTGATTCTTGAATATATCATGCATCTGTTTGGGATTGAATCTGTAGAATTTTTTTTTTTTATTATTATTATTATTATTTTTTTATGTAACGCTTATGCTGAAAATGGTATTGTTTGTTAGACGCATATAGTTTTCTTCTAAAGATTTCAAGTGTAAACATAGATTACTTTTATCATATAATCAAACCCAGAGATGATTAGCCCATATGTGAATGCTCAATGACTACAAGTACTCCACGTCACTCACAGGACAATACTCAGCAGCTCAGGTAATTGCCCTTTCCATACAGAAAATGGAACTTGACAACTTGTTACTTCTTAACTTCAGTCACTTTGCACAATATCTGATATGGCAGTACAACAGATTCCTATACATCAGAATAGTTCTACACATTAACCTAAAGAGTAGCTTGAATGGGATCTCTGGCTCAAAAACTCTTCCGCATAGCAGTCTTTGAAAATCTGCCACATGGAATAAGAAGTTAAAAACCAACTATCACAAATACTTTTGAGATCTTCTGAAATTTTAACATATATGTCAAGGATCACTTTCTTCATGACATGGATAAGCAGTAACATGTTTCATTTTCCAGAAAGAAAATTTCTCTACATTCATGTGCATTAATAAGCAAAAAAGAAAGGAGAATGAAATTCACACTGTTTAATTTGCAATCCACGCTAGTTTCCTTTTTTGGTTGAAATTCTTACAAAAAGATAAAAATTAAGTTATTAAAATATGAAACATGGAGTGTGATTTGAAAATTAAGAAGTGCAAATTTAACTTCCCAAAAGAAAACGTGCACTTAAAGATGCTTCAATAACTCTCACCACAAATTATTGAAGCGGGCACTCCCATGGAAAGACAACATGAGAATAAAGGTACCATACCTCTTCTTGACTCAAAAAACTCTCATTTCCCATTGACGAAAGTGTCCATTGAATAGAGTTAGAATAATTCCAATGATTTGGTTCCCCGCTACTGTAGTTTGATATTTTCAAAGCAACAGAACTGCGAATGAGCATATTTAGTCTTTAGTCAAGCATTACATGCTAATCAAGTAGCAAGAATGCAAAAGATCATTAGATCATATAGCTTTAAAACATTAAAGTACCTTCAGCTACACAGGGAAAGCTTTTGGGAGGGAAGAACACCTCTGGGTCAGTTCTACTCTGGCGAGAAGCAACCAGAGCCAGGCAATTTTTGCTGCAGAAAACAAAAGGCAACTAATAAATAACACGAAGTCGCAGATTCAAAGGGTGCACAATCTATGCATTTCACCAAGATACAGCAACAAGTTGAAAATCATACCTTGCCCACGAAGGAATAAATTTATTATTTGGTATACTATCGTCATCTTCGTCGTTTTCATCATCTGATTCTTTGTATGGAGAGATATCATAAGACTGTTCTCGACTCGTCTGCACAACCAATTTCTCATTTTCTGTGGCTTTGTCTAAATTGCTCTGTACCTTGAGAATCAAATTATCAGCATGAGGCTGTGCAGACAAAGAACATGCACACAAAATATGTAGCTGTCTGTGTAAGAAAGTTTTCTAAGGGTAGCTCAGTTTTGAGTTTACATGAGCATCCTTCTTTTTTATGGATTTTACTTGCAGAAAAAACAAACCCTGCAATAAGACAAGTATCCTTGTCTTCTATTATCACATAAAGGTCGTAGGTGAGATGGCCTCTGAGTAGTAAAAGACCAACAATTTTAAAGGCCCAATGCACATATAATAACACAGAATTAGAAATCATACTAGCCTGCAGCAAAGCTTATAATTTTTCTTAAACATATACCTCCCTAGTTCTAACAAGTGATGGTGAAAATTGGTCATTAAAAACCATTAGCATTTACCTCTTCCTTACGCTCAAAATTACTGAAGCTCTTCTCTTCATGGACAGCTGTTCCACTTCTGGCATTATTTGCTGAAACACAGGAACTCCTAGGATCAGTCTCTGAAATGCTCCTAAGAGTGTCATGTTCCCCTTCTTTGTCCATTTTCTTATGCACGGTATTGCATTTTGAGTCCTTACTCTCGCATCTTCTTCCATCCTAGATAAGACAGCCCAAGATTCAATGTTTCTGATAAATAACTAGGTGTTAGATGATAAAAATCCTAAAACAAGTCGGAACATAAAAGCATCATACACTGGCTTGGCATTGTATTTCTTTCTTTACTTTTTCCGCACGTAACTTGTCCTCATGTTCTCTCTGCTCCCTCCGCCCTTCTTCAACACGCATCCTTTTTCTTTGCTTCTCCTTTTTGTCTTCCCCTTCCCTTTCTCTCTTCTTTGCTGCCATATCAGCCTCAATTTTTTTCCTCTCCTCTTGTTTCCTTTTCCTCTGCAGCTCCAACTTCCTCAGATTCTCTTGCTCCACTCTTGCTCGCTCAACCTTCATAGCTTCTTTCTTCATCTTACGTTCATTGTCTTTCCTTTCTGCAAGACGCTTTGCAGCTTCAGCAGCCTCCAGGGCCTTCACTTTAATGTCCCTCTTCCCTATAGAAAAGCACAAGAAGCTCAAACTACTGTATCAAATTTTTGAAGGAAGAACAGAAAAAGGCACCAGAATGTTTAGCAGATACCCGCCATTTCCTCATTATCAACATGTTGGATTAACCTATATAAACCTCTACATGATATAATGGGACAAGTCATCTATCATGGGACTGTCATATGCAAGTCCAGCTCCAAACCTATAATTCCAGGATTCAGTAAAAACAAACCATTGCTTATACTGTAGTGCAGTTCTATATAACATTATGACCCACACTAAATATACTTGATATCTACTAGTGGAGCAATAGGCATATAAATTCTATAAATCAACGCGTGGGAGAATATTTGATTTTTCTGCTTTACCACAAGATATAACTGCCATTTTCATCATCAGATAAATCTTTATGGTCAATAAATTGCTAACAAGACATTACCTGGTAAGACTGCAGCTGCTTGTTTCTGTTGCACAAGTGGAATAAAGGAAGTAATATTGGAAACAATATTGTTACGCTTGGGCTCCACCTCTGACAAACTAGGGCCTCCTTTTCTCAAACTGGTTTTTCCAGAAAACTTTGGCTTGCTGAACCTATTCTGAAGTGATCCGGTGGCTCTCTTTCGTGATACACTCTGGTTCTCCTTATTGTTATATCTTCTCTTACTGCTGTTTTGGATTCCAGGCTTCTTTTTGACGCTCTTATGAGTCCCCGTTAAACTGAATTCGGTGGTTACTGAATCTAGACTAAATCTATCAGTGTAGGCTGCAGCTTCAGAAACTGAAGCAGGAAGCTTAGGGATTTCTGTAATGTCTGCAAGCGGTGGCCTTTTTGGAGAACAATCTAACACTTCTGAAACAATGCCATCTTGAAAAGTATCAGCTACCTCATCTGTATTCTCATTTTCTTCACTAATACAGGCAAGCTCTGGAATTGAGCTCACTCGCTTCCCCGAACTACTAGAGCTTGAAGCAATTCTATCCCAAAGATTACCAACAGGAGAGGAATAAGGTTTCTTAATATCCCAACTAGATTGACCACTAAAATTTGGTAGGCAATCAGAATAGGAACTTCCATAAAAGGCCGGGCCAACTTCCTCACTCCAAGAACTATTACCATCCTTTAATTGCTTAACATTATCATTTATAGGAAAGGTGGTCCTCAGATCTACATGCTCCAAAACCCCAGTCGGAACAGATTGCTGTAGGTTTTGAACTTTATGCAACTTATAGGAAGCTAAAGAATAGGCTACGGGAGTTTGCATGCAAGCTGATTTGCAAAGCTGCTCCAGAATACCGGCACGCTCTAATGCAGTGTTTGGAAGGTTCCACTCATCAAAGCTAATTCCCTCTTCAGCAATGCTACATGGTTCATCATCTGTCTTTATAACAAACCTCTCAAGTACAGGCATTGCTTCATCCGCACTAGTCAAATCCAAGGATTCAACATGTGGAGCACCACCTGACAATTCTTTGAAGTTGCTGGTCCCTCCAGAATCAGATCTCTTTGCAAGCATGGTTCTTCCAGCACAAGGCCAATCTTCAACATTTTCTACTCTTAAATCATCCTGAAGATGAAGACAAATTGGGTCCTCTTTTAAGCATTGGCTTCCTCTATCAATGTTAATGTCAGTTGGAACTGCTACTCCTGTATCCTCAAGCAAAGAATCTAGAGGATGCCCAGCAGCCTGCTTGATCAATCTTGAGAAAACTGATGCTTCTTTTTCTTCATGCAAAAAAGTGAATGGAGCATTTGGACTACTATCCACCCCTTCCAAACCCATTCCACCCTATAAACATCATAATGCATAAGAAAAAATCATACAACAACAAATTAGCAACTGTTAAATGCATGAGAGTAAGGAAACAGAAAACACTAAAATAAAACAAGAATATATAGAATAACAACAGCTTATAGGCAAAAGCAAAGCTAAAATGAACAAAAAACGAGTACCTCTTTCTTCTGTGCCTCGGGTAAAGATTCAGACCTCTCTACCATGTGATTCTCATTTAGATGTGTTTCTTCAACAGGACTCTTACTGACAATTAATTTCCCATCATCCTCCTGAGAAATGCAACGCCCTTGAGATTGTTGTAAAGCCTTTGGACTGTGTTCTTCTCTTTCCAAGTTTGCACACATAGAATCTTTTTTGACAGCGTGAAGAACCTCTTCTCTCAAGGCTACTGAAGCAGACAGGTCATGAACTCTTTTATCGTCAATCTTTCTTCGTTTAAGCGTAGGTGATGTACCCTCCATTGAATACCAAAAACTTCTTCCTTTGGAGTTCTCTGCAATCTGGCATTCAGTTGATTCTGAACAACCTACCTCTCTGTCATCACTGGCACTCCTTTGTACATATTCTGGAGAAATGTGTGCATTTACAGTCGACTGAGCCAAGTTACTCCTCAGCTCATCCCTAAAAGCAGCATAAGGGTTCTCAACTTCAAGAATCTCTGCATCTAGGATTCTATGAGAACCAGGCCCAGACACCATAGCAAAATCAACATCTGTTGATTTATGAGAATTACAAAGGGCATTAGAATCCACTGCACAGTCTTCTGATACCAACTCCGTTGGTGTTGCAGCATTAGCAGTAGACAAATTAGACCCCTTTACTTCTTTTACCAGGCTACAAACCAATCCATCCCAGTCTACTCGCAAGGGAGTTTGATCATCTATCATAGAACATTTCTGTTTCGGAGTTCTCCCACTTTCTAGCAAAGTTTTGGGAACTGCATCCGTATAAGCATCAAATGATTCTTTTACTGATGAGATCACATTGTCATGTGACGCTCTTCTAGATTTACTGAACTCCTCTTCAAGGGCTTCAACTAAACCGCTCTGGACATCCATTTCTTTGGCTGAAACTTCACAATTGCCCAGAAAATCCATTTCCAAGGATGAGTTACAGTTTTCACGGGTAGTGATGCTCATTCCTTCTTCTAGTTTCTTTTCCCCGTGCATGAAGGGAAGAGGCATTTCTACTGATGAACTGCCCTGCATTCCCTTCTTACTAGCAGGAGTAGAAAGTCCTTTTAAACAGGACTCTTCCACAGTATCAATATCAACTGCTATACCACTACTTGTCCTGCCAATGCAGGGCGAGCCACTGGCATTTAAAGAGTTCTCCTGATGGCCAGAGCTTCTAGATCTAGTAATTCTACCAGAGTAGATGTCAGTGCCTTCTTCCTTGCTTTGAAATTCTCCTATCTTTTGTTTTTCCACTTCAGAATGATTATCATTCAATTCACCAACATTTTCAGACTGTGAGCATTCAACATGTGGAGCACCACATGACAATTCTAAAAATTTGCTGGGCCCTCCAAAATCAAATCTCTGTGCCTGCATGGTTTTTCCAGCACAAGATAAATCTTCAGCATTTTCTAGTCTTAAATTGTCCGGAAGAAGAGAAACTGGGTTCTCTTTTAAGCATTGGCTTCCTTCATCAATGTTAGTGCTAGTTGGATGTGCTACTCCTGTTTCCTCAAGCAAAGAATCTTGAGGATGACCAGCAGCCTGCTTGATCAGAAATGGGAATACTGATGCTTCTTTTTCTTCATGCAAAAAAGTAAACAGAGCATTTGGACTACTGCCCACCCCTTCTAAACCCATTTCGCCCTATAAAACATTATTATGCATAAGAAAATATCATTTAAGAACAAACTAGTGGCTGTTTAATGTAAGCTGTTTAATGTAAGAGAGAAAGGAAACAGAAAATACTAAAATGAAACAAGTAAACTAAATAGATAACAAAGGCATATGGGCAAAGCTTAGCTAAAATGAACAAAAAAGTGAGTACCTCTTTCTTCTGTGCCTCAGGTGAAGATTTGGACGTGTTTACCATGTGATGATCCTCATTTAGATGTGTTTCTTCAACAGGACTCCTACAGACAATTGAGTTCCCAGCAACATCCTTAGAAATTAAAGGACCTTTGAACTCTTGTAAAGCCTTTGGAGTGTGTTCATCTCTTTCCAAGTTTGCACACATAGAATCTTTCTCAACGGTTCGCTTCTTGCTTGAGTAGTCTCCCAGCTTTAATTCCCCCTCTCGACAACCGTCATTTGTTATATGACAGTAGCTAACCAATTCCAGTGGGTGAATTACTTGGTTAGACAGATGTGTCAATGTACCAATAGAATCAACAGCTATACCATCACTTGACTTGTAAATACATGGAGAGCCACTGACATCTAAAGAGTTCTCCTGATGGCCAGAGCTTCTAGATCTAGTAATTCTACCAGAGTAGATGTCAGAACCTTTTTCCTTGCTTTGAAATTCTCCTATTTTTGGTTTTTCCACTTCAGAATGATTCTCATTCAATTCATCGACATTTTCAGACTGTGGGGTAGATATCAGACACTTGATAGTTTCACCAGCATAACCATCAACATTGCCCTTATCCTGTGAACAGCTTTTTTGAGTACTGTTTCGAATTGCCAGAGCCCTTTGTCTTGACTTAGATCTTTGAACTCTAGCCAGTGAAAGAGCTGGGTTGAGGTAAATGTCTAACATTCTTGTATCCCCCTGATCTTCAGGAGACGTACCACCAGGATTTTCTTCTTTGTGATATTGTAAAACACCATCAAAGGCACACCCAGCATCACTAATGTGGCCCTGTGGCAAAATTGATACCTCCTCTCCTGTACCTCTAGCCGGTGTTAAAGCTGAGTCATGGTAAACGTCTGAGACTCTTTCATCCCTCTCATCTTCAGGAGACGTAACACTAGGATCCTCTTCTCTATGATGTTGAGTGACACCATTGGAGGCACATCCACCATTACTGATCTTCGGGATACGTACCATTTTTGCATTCCTCTGATCTTCAGGAGATGTACCACCAGAATTCTCTTCTTTCTGGTCTTGTAGAACACCAATAGAAGCACACCCAGCATTACTAATGGGGCACTGTGGCAAAGCTGATACCTCCTGTCCTGCACCTCTAGCCAGTTGTAAAGCTGAATCATGGTAAGCATCTGAGACTCTTGCATCCCTCTCATCTTCAGGAGACGTAACACTAGGATCCTCTTCTTGATGATCTTGAGGAACACCATTGGAGGCACATCCACCATTACTGATTGGGCACGGTGGCAAATCCAATACATTGCCTCCTACATCAAAAACTTTCTTTACCCCACAATGTTCCGTGCACAAATCATTTGTTAGCTGCCCGTAGTGAGCTGTAGCAACTGGCTTGTCGAACCCACAGCAATGACTACCAGTGATAGGGATCACACGGCGTGTGCGAGGGAGTGGAACTTCTGAAATCAGCTCATGATGGTTCAACACTGTGATGTACAAATAAAAAGACTCCTAGTTAAGCCATGGAAATAAGTCCCACCACCAATGAAAGTGACAGGGCCATTGTACATACATACATATACACAGAGACATGCAGCATGGTCAGCTTACATAAGATGGTTTCTGGGTTCCTTCTTTTAATTGCATAGACCTATTTCTAAGATGATAAAAAGCAACAAAGGTCATTGACCTTTTCGCATTTATTTTCTCTATCAGGAGCACAAATCACCTGTTGAGCAATAACATCTTCAAGTTTAAAAGCAGAAATTTGCAACTTTATCAACTCTTAATACTATGTTTCGTGTTTGCAGAAACTCATAGCAAAGCCACCTAATGCAGTAAGTCCCCAGCACACAGTTGCTAATTGTTCTAATTAGTTGCTTAACGGTTAAATTACAGGCTCATATAACCTAACTGTGACAGATTATTGAGAATCCTCCAAATTACATAAACACCCATTGCAAAATTGAAAACCTAGGGTTCAGTTCATCATCTGAAAAAGGCCATTTCTACTAAAAGCAAGAACAAAAGAGCTACTAGCAGTCCAGAGAAGCAAAATCGACGCCGAAGAATTCTAAAAAGCACTGGAACCTGAAGCGAAATTCAAAAAAAAAAAATTCAGAGGATAAAGATGAAAGAGATTACCGTCGGGGTGGGAGGAGAAAAGAGAAGGAGGAGGGGCAATTCCGGCAATGATGAGTTTGGAGGCGAGGTCTTGGTCGAAGAGGAAGGCCTGCTGCTTGGCTTTGTTGATAATCCATTGCTTTCCCTCGAAGATCTGCAACCAGTGCTTCTCAGTCGTCGACATTTTCACACTTGGCCCATAAGATTGGATCCCACTGCGTCTCTGTGAGAGAGAGAGAGAGAGAGAGAGAGAGAGAATTTGGAAGACGATTACCGCCGATTGGATTTTCAAATTTTGGGGAAAAGAGTTTTGGATCCGAAACTTTTAACAGAGCGGGTCATGGGTAGGTGAGCCTCACAAATGGCCGGGTTTTGACCCGTTAAGTTAACAAGTCGTAGTTGTTTGACAACACCGCCAAGGTCTCTGGCGCATCCAAACACTTACGAAAGGTCCTTCAATTCCAGCCATTGGATCTCCAATATGCGGCTGGAATTCAAAGACAGCGGTAACTTATATTTTTCTTTTTATACCCAATATTAATTAAGAAAATTGAAAGAAAAAAAAAATCACAATTTTTATTTCTTAAAATTCTATAATTACTTGTTCCCTCACTTTCATTTCTCACACCAAAAAAATTTTGAAATTTTACCTCTCTTTCTTCTTCCTCCATCAATTTGCTTCCAACAAGGTGAGATACGGGTTCTAATTGGCAAATTGATGAGAAAAATTAATTGTGTGAGTAGTGGATGCATATCACCATATGCCCGATCACCAACAAATGTCAATCTCTCACAAAGTTAGAGCAAGTTCACCAATTGAGACAACGTCCGAGTTAAGCACTGGTCACTCACTTTTTGACGATTTTTTTTACCTATTGGGTCAGGATCATGGTCACAATTTATGATTTTTGCATTATTTATTTATATATTTTATTTATCTATTTATTGTAAAAGTTGAATAGACCATGCAAATAAGGAAAATATGTTTTTTTTTCCCTTATAATTGAGGATGTAAATAGATATTGGAAATTTGGGTGGAAAACAATTATAAATTGAATAAAAGTAGTGTTATTGACGACATAGCTACTTACTCCAATTGGTTTTCGTGTAATTCTTTCTCACAACTTACTACTATTTTCAGAGGAATGGGAAGAGTTTGATTCTCCTCACCTGCGAAAATGTTGAGTTTTTGTATAATTCTCTTTCTCTCTCTCTCTCTCTTCCTGCATGTGTTCCAGGTGATGTCAACCGTGTTCTCCATTTAGTCGGCTGGCGCCCAGGTCTTGAGCTTGGGCTCTTTGTGCCCCAGTGTTACGTCCCGAACCTAGAATTAACGATTTACTCACTGTTTGAACGGTAATTGTCGAATAATTCCAACTTTTACTTTTTATCGATATTTTAGTGGCGCTAAAAGTTGACTTTTTATTCGGGTCAAAATTTGAGAAAATGTTCTTCATGAAAGTTGTAGAGGACTTTAAACCGAGCTCGTGCATATGTGGTGCGTAAAAATTGGATTTAGTATGTGAGAGTTATGGCAAAAAATGTAGAAGTTACTGTTCATGGTAATTTATATATATATATATATATGGAAGTTACTGTTGGTAGATTTCCATTTTCGGAAATTCTACCTAGCCCCCCGGTAACTCTCTCTTCTCCTTCCCCAACCCTTCCTCCCTTTCGGCCCGATTTTCTCCCTTCGATTCCTTCCCCCTCCGGCCGACCCACGACGAAATCTGGCTATCCCCAAGCTCGTCTCCTCCCCCTTGTCGCATCTGTGGTGGTATTTTGTGGAGATTTGGCCGGAGGAGCTCGATTTTGAGCTGGGAAGGTGACTGTAGCAATTCGCGACTTTTGCCGATTTCTGGTGATTCCGGCCATCTCCAGTCACCAAACCGGCGTCAAAGGCTCGGTTTTCGACGGAGATCATTTCCCCTAAGGTCTTGTTTTCCAATTTGCTGTGTAGAGGCCGAATCGACAACCTAGGGTTCTTGAATTTCTGGGTTATCTTCACCGGCCGGATTCGACCATTTCCAGGTAAAATTTGGATGTGTTGTAGTTGAGAAAATTAATTAGTGGGTTGAGTTGTTGCTGTACATGGAATTTGGTAGCCGGTGGTGGAGGTTGGTACCGGCGCGTGGCACCCACGTGCCGCCACTGTTGGTGGCGCGTGAGACAGTGCTTGGCCGGTCTTTAACTTCTGTTGTTGAGATAATTAGTCAATTATACATTTAGTTTCATAATTGCAGCTTTGGGATAGAATTGGAGATGGAGTGAGTATGGATTTTGATGTTGTTCAAAGGTAGAAATTGTTAATTGAATTACGAGGAATCCATCCATCGGATTTCCTTGATTCGGCATTAAAGCCTATACATTAAGGGAATGACATTAGTGAATAAGAGTGGGAGGTTTTAGGCATATGAAGACAATGTTAGGGGTTGGTTTTACTTATCGTAAATTAGTTTTCCATCCAATAATTATGGGTTTAGGAACGTTATATTGTACAGGACGTGAGGAGGATTCCCTCGAGGAGGGTTCGGATCAACGGCAGGCTTAGCCGTACACTATGAGTGGACTTTTGTTTTCAAATGAATGATGCATGCATTTATTTATTACTGTATGCTCTATTTAATTGACATAATACATTTCGAGCATATGATTTATTTTCGAAGATCGATTTCACTTTATTCCACATAATTACTTTCAATAGTGATTTGTTTCCGAAGTGGTTATGATTTATAATCCTATTCGACGAATTATTATTTCCGATGTAATTTCCGGATTTATACTATTTATATTCTATTTATATTCGTCGATTTGAGATTTTATTTTCGAAATGAGTTTCGATGGAGTAAATCTTCATGTTTATTTATCGACTTTCGATTTTGGCATTGGGAATGCCTCATTGACAATCTACTTATTCCTTTAGTGTGTGGGACACGCTGTTAATTTATACGACTTTACGAGAATTTCCGGGTACGGTTGGGAATCGTACCCGTGTTTTCTTTATTCGTGGGACATGGGGAAGCTTTATAGATTTATTGGTTTTAAATGGTTTTTACCCACCATACCTGGGTTGCTATATTTTATTGCTAGCTAGCCTATTAGTACTCCTCCCTACTTATTATGTGTTTGTGGGTGAGTAAGAGCAGAGCATGGGATGCTCCAGAGTGTGGGACACTCCAACCCGAGCCTGGGAGGCTCCCTTCTTTTGTATGGTGAAATTTCGTTCCCATATTTTATTATTACTTGACTAGCGGGGCTAGTCCGTTTTCTCTTAACCAGCGGGGCTGGTATGATTTTCACGAATTTTGAGTTTGAAGAAATACGTTTTATAAACATTGCATGCATCGAGATTTTATAAATATAAATCTGTGGGAAAGTATAAACTCTTCTTTCGTTATACTTATTTATTTTGTCCACTCACGCTAACGTTTTTATGTACTTTCCCCTGGGCCCTTTGGTTTCAATTGCCTAGATCGCAGCATTGCTGACCGGCTTAGGAGTGGAGGCTAGCACCACCTTTGCCATCTATCCTCAGTAGGTTATTTATTAACCTACCTTATGTATTATATTTCAAGTGTGTTCTATAGATTGCTCTGATTACCTTAAAAGGTTGGATTTATACATTTGTATAATTATGAGTGTATGGGAGTTGTATAATATTGGAGGAAGTTGAAAGATTTGATTTGCTGGGTTGTAATTTATATAAGTGGATATGTTTGTGTAGTATGGTGTTTATACTTGGAAATTTGCGGTTTGTTGCTAGGAAGCAGGCTGGCTTCAAGCATTGAGTTTTATTATACTTAGAAGTGTTTTCAGCAGGTCCATCTTGGATTTAGGAGGGTAATTCCGGGGTGGGTCCTGACACCCAGCCTCTACTCCGAGTTACTTTAGGCCATCTCCAACCGAAAAGGCTAAATTTTAGCCCTGAATTATGTACTATTCATCGATGTAACATCAACCATCTCCAACATATCAAGACTAAATTATAGCCCTAAAACATATTTTAACATTTTGGATATGTTATATATATATATATATATATATATATATATGTTCTTATTTTTTATCAGATTTTTACTTATAGTAAGCTAAATCATTTTTATGATAAAAAATATTTTTTCGGTTGTACTTTTTTTTTAAGATAATCAAAAATATCTTTAGTTGAATTCGAAAAAAAAAAAAAAGCAAACCAACGGCTATATAAAAAAAATTCAAAACCAAAGGCTATTTGTTAATAAAAAAAATTAAAAATTAAAAAATTAATTAAAAAACCCAACGGCTAGCTGACGTCATGCTTAGGTCACAGTCCACTACAACCCATGGGCCTCTCCTTTCTGATCCATTTTATTTAAAGGACTAAAAGGCTAAGTTTGGGGCTAAATGTAACCATTTGGGTTGCCCTTTAGCCCTAACTTTTGGCACTTTAACCCTTAGTTTGGTGGGTTGGAGACCATTTGGGCTAAAAAATGGCCCTTTAGCCTTTTGGTTTGGTGGGTTGGAGAATGTCTTAGGATAGTTACTTTTGACAGTTTTGGGGTTAAATCTACATGGCAACTAGGTCTCGAGCTTGGGCTTTTTGTGCCCCAGCTTCTACCCCTAAACCCTAGGTTGCTTTCAGCTTTGTTAGGTCCATTGAAATTTATTTTTGACAATTTTTTGGGCCAGATTCATGTGACAATTAGGCTAGAAAAAATCAGTGGATTTACTCTAATGGGGAATGGTTAATGCTCGAAGAACTATGCACGTAATCCAACAAAACTCGAACTCCAAAAGATATCTCAAAGATTGGCACAATGGATAAATGATCTCTCGTAGTCTTAGACTAAACTTGTCGTCGTTTATATGCATCAATCACGTCGGTAGGTTAAGGAGGCACATGAAATGTTTGATCAGATGCCTATAATGCTCCAGATCTACATAATGATTAGAACTTGTATGATAGACCCAATGATTTTTTGATAGGGAGATGTATACCAGATTAAACACATAATGAGAAATGTACAACCCGAAGGCATGTACAGAGTTCTTAGAGGAAGCTATAGAGAGAGACAGTCAAAATATGTGTGATAGAATTAGACTCAGATAATACTTCTACAAATATCTCCCTTGACAGGATGACCTGAATTCCACCCTAGAATCCGAGTTGGCCCTACGGGGCCCACCTTAAGAATAACTCTACCGAAAATTCTGCAAAGTCACCCATAAAAATGGACTACCCAAAACCATAAAAAAAAATGTACTTACACTTCTAGACAACCACCCTTAATCTCCTGGAGCCACCCTGCTCCCGAAATCACAACAACTCCATATCCAAGTGAAAATGCCAAACCAACACTTCTACAGTTCATTAAAAATCTGAAACTTAACATAATCCCAAGTACATAAACATAACTCCCAAATTGTAACAATTATCCCAATGGTAATCAGAGCAATCTAGGAAATCGAACTGAATTACATTACAAGTAGGTTAAGCTAGTAACCGACACAAAATGGTTGCAGCGGAAGGATGTTATGCCTCAACTCCTACTATGTCGACTCAGCAAGTCTGCAAACTGGGCATTTGAAATTGAAAGGCCCAGGGGAAAGTATAGGAAAACGTTAGAGTGAGTGGACGAAAATAAATAATCAAATTAACTTAAACAAAAAAAATTAATACTCTCTCACTTTTGTAACATTCTTAAAACCAAGCATGTGATTCACCTTAGAATAAGAAAAAGCTTTAAATCAACAAATGAGAAACACATTTATCAAAAAAAGAAGTCGACAAACCAATGCCAACAAGTGTCTTCATCTAAGTGTACAACGATAATCCTAGGGGCTAGGGGTCAAGAAGAATAGACCCGCATACATCCTCACACAAATCTCAAACATGCTAATCCAACCTAGGCCTCCAGTACATCCCCTCTCTCCTGGATTCACAACTACTTCTACAGCCACCAGTATATCCCTTCTCTTCTAGTTTCTCCACTCATCTCCAACCACCAGTACATCCCCTCTCTTCTGGTGTCTCCACTTGGAGACCACTAGTCCATCCCCTCTCTCCTAGTGGCTCGAACAACATGAATCGTAATTCATTACACAATCAATATAACAAGTTAGACAACAGGTCACATCATCACTATATCACCAAGAACATAGTTCTCATAGTCAAACCAATTCTAGAATTCAACATGCATGCCATCGAAAACATAAATCATACTTGATTTCAAAATGCTCCTCGGAAAAACATTTCCTATATGTGATGACCTGGATTTTCATTATGTAATTTTGGTAATTAATAATGGACCAGTTGTACGAATAATTGTTAGTATGCTTTATTCGTAGGTTGTATGTGGAGTGGAGTGGTTTTCGTACGTATAAATATTTGAATTTCACAGTTTAGGGGGTCGTGTGAAATTTGACTTTTTATATGTTGGGATTCTCGGAAAACTTCCTTCACAAAAGTTGTAGAACGCATCGATACGAGTTCGTGGACATGCAGAACGCCTAAATCGGAGTTCGTATGAGGAAGTTATGGCTATTGGAAGAAGTTTCCATTTTAGTATAAATAGGGAAAATCTGAAATTATTTTCATTTTTCCCTTTCCTTTTCCGGAACCTCTTTCTTCTCTCTCTCTTCTCTCTCGGTCGACTCCTTCAGAAATGAAATTTTCAGACTGACCCGACCCGGACCCGGCCGATCCGACTTGGCTTTTCCGGCGATCTCCGGCGACCTCTAGCCATGAAACCTGCACATAACGACTCGTCTCCTCCTTCTGGTCGTCTCTGTGGCATCCTCTTGTGGCGAACACCACCGTGCACGGTGTAGCAAGGCGGTGCAGCTTGGTGTTTTCGGACACAGTTCCGGCGACGTCAAGGCTTCAAGTTTCCTTCTTTGGCTTCGTGGTGGTCGTCTGAGTCGATCTATGGTGTTTGTTTCGATCGATTTATGTGGAAATCGGTTCAACTCAGTTGGGATTACTGTTCACGACTTGTGAGGTAGTTTTCGATCCCTTAAGCTTGTTTTCTGACTTCGATCCAGTTATGAAAGTTCACAAGCATGCTTAGATGAAGCTTTTTGATGTTGGGAGTTTTGTGAAATATTGAGTTTTGGCCGGCGGCGGTGCGCCACTGCTTGTGGCGGCGTTCTGGCAGTGTTCCGGCCATGTATGAGACTGTTTCTGGTATTATATGTCTTCTACTCGTCGATACGAGCGTTTCGATATATAATATGCAAATTTTGGAGTTCGAAGGGATTTGTTATGATTTTTGCAGTTTCATACCGATCGATTTATTTGATCCGTGAGGATTCGAGCGTCCGATCGACTTGTGGGTTGGTCACATCGATCGTGGACGTATTCCGGAGACTTTGGGAGGTCTCGGATGTGGTTTTGCCTCGATTGGCGCCACTTTGGGGATTTTAGTTCAAAACAGGGGTTTCGGACTTAAATCAAATGTGAATCATTACTAAGTGGAAACCGTTTGTGATTAGGTACTTGACGAAGTATTTGGACGGTTATTCTGTAGTTTGACTACTTATTCTGCATTGAAGACGCAGCAGGAGTTTTGAGGTGAGTAAATCTCACAAGGATCTTTATGAACGGAAGTACCATTATCGTTTTGGCGTTAATTAATTAACTGCAAACTATAGTTGGTATTAGTAGGCATTCCTGAGCGAATGACTACGTATATATATTTAGATGAAATATATATATCCTTGTGAATGATTGTGATGAATAATAATATGCATGATGATGTTCATATTATTGTTGAACGTGACTTTTCAGGAAACAATATTGTGGAAAAAGATGTTTTCTATTGTTTGAAAAGTATTGAGCTTGATGTTACATTTTTGAGTCAAGCGTGACTCATTTTAGATGTATTGGTCTTTGTACCAAGGGTCATATATGGTGAGCAGGGATTAGGAAAGCCGAAACTAGATGTTTGTAACGTTTTTAAGTCGGATGCGACTTACTTAATGTTGACCTTAAGACCAGATAGGGTCTAAGAAGATCTTATGTCACAGATGGTGATGGATTGTAGATAGTGACAGGTTACAGACGGTGACCTTGATGTTTGATTTCATGACCAGATGGGGTCTGAAGATCATGCGTCATAGATGGTGAGCAGGGATAAGGAAAGCCGAAATTAGATAGTTGTAACGTTTTAGGTCAGGTGTGACTTATTTAACGTTTGACTTGAGACCAGATGGGGTTTGAAAAGCATAGGTCGCAGATGGTGACTAATAGTTGGTTCTAAGACCAGATGGGGCCTGAAAACCAAGAGTCACAGATGGTGACAGATGGTGATCAATGGTTATTCTGAGACCATATGGGGTCTAAAGATCATATGTCACAGATGGTGACAGGTTGCAGATGGCGACCTTGATGTTGATTTCATGATCAGACGGAGTCTGAAATCATATGTCACAGATGGTGACAGGTCGCAGATGGTGGTCAAGGCAGGAAATAGGTAATCACGTCCTTGGTAGGACGAGTGATTACAATTTCAATAGAGTTCTAGTTTATCTGCCATGATAGCCTATGAGAGTAACGGTCGAGGTTGCTTGAGACTCATAGGTATGCAGCTTAAAGGAGAGTTCCGATGACATTCTTCTTTAATTGTCTAGATGAGACTTGAATTGCTACTTGATGGTTAAGTTAGCAAATAGGGCATGGTCACAACGGTGACTCATGTTGTCCTTTCTACGGAAAGGATATGGAATGTTAGAAGGAATCATGGCTGCATGTTTCCTTAAGTAGATTGATGTGAGTTGTTGATTGATGTTCATGAGTTACTCATACGAGCTTGCAAAAGCTTACCGGGTTTGTTGTTTGGCAACCCCGGTGCACCATTCAAACGGTGTAGGGGCTAATCTTGCAGGTCAGGAAAATCGTGGCTGAAGCTGAGGAAGCTTGTTGGCAGCAGAACGGGTAGGAAGCAAATTTTGTTGGCTTTGCCAATATATGACTTCCGCTATGCAGTAAGCTCTAAGGAGCATTTACGTTTTATTTTGTGATGACAATTTAAATTCGTAAATTTGTGTAATGTATAACTCTGTGGAGCGAGTGTATATTAACTTGGATGGTTCTGTGTATCAGTAAGTACTTGTTTTAAGGGAAAGATGTTCCAAGTATTTGTATTGATAACTGAACATTCACGCATGTATAATTATGAGATTATATATATCGATTTTTATTGTTGTTAAAAATCAGGGGCGTGACACTATATAAATACAAGTCATGACCAAAATCGAAATAACAAATCCGAGCACGAATAACTCACCAATAAAATTCCTTTTTGAAAATCAATTCAACAAACTCTCAAGGTCCTTCCAAAAATAGAGTGAAACCATATTCGAGAATCATGGCGGGAAAATCAAATCAATAATCAAAATATAATCCAAAGCCAACTCACAATCTGAAACTAAAATTATAATATAAAAATCCAATTTTGTTAAAGGAAAAGCACAGTATGTGCCTTCGTCAAAGCAACTGACGAGGAGGGAATCAAGGAATTACAATCACAACTCAATCAGCATTTAGTATCATTAATGTAATCGATATTTCCGTTGTAATTCTATCCCTATATAAAGGGACTATGAAATGAAATGAGTAGACCAATTCCAATTGTCATTTTACTTTTACAAATTTCACTTTCTAGAATGTCAAATAAATCATTTCTTAAATATTTAATTCCAAATAATTAGAATCACATGCATTTTAATTCAAAATAAATGTCCACTCACAGTTTATTGCTTAAACTGCCAGGTGTGGGGATCCTCATCAAGGGATGGGTTGGTGCCTCGTCCTGTACAAAAATTATAAATAACTGTTTCTCGATAATCAGAAATAAATTAACGATAATAAAATCGAAACCATAAAACCGATAAATCCTTCGAAGCTCGAAATCATAACGGAACGAGCCCAAACTTCATTCGTTATATCGACTCAATACTTCATTCGTTATATCGACTCAATAATTATAGCCCAACTGTCAGATCTTCTCGAAGCCAAACCCGAATTTCTGAAACTTTAGAAAATTCTGATCATTTTCAAAACGTGCACCGATTGATACAAAATATATATCTACACACAATGATATGCTCAACCCAAAAAACAAAATAGGACGCCGGGAACGGCTAGACACACCCCCATGCGCCGCCGGTTCCAACCCCTGAATTGGGTCACCAAATTTCATCAACAATATCATCTCATCATTTCCAACAACTTTCTCAACTATGACAAAGCTCAATTTCAAGTCTATTTATCAAAAATTACCTCAAAAACCCTAGATTTCTTCTCACCATCGATTCACCTTTCTCCGACAAAATTGCACCTACCCACTGGTTGGGTTCGAACCATGAAGAAGAGAGCTTCAAGATGTGGGTGGTGGTGCGGCCTGAGGTGGGCAGAATAATGAGATTTCGCTAGAAAACCTCAGATGACGTTGCCAAAATTCTTGCTTGCTGCACCTTCTACTCGCCATAATCGTTATACGCTACCACCACAGGGAGGAAGAGGAAGTTGATGTGGTCCAGATTGGACAGGTTTTAAGGCCGGAATCGACACCGACGAGGTCGGGAAGCTTGGCGCCAGTTTCTCTTTCTTCGGGCTCTCTCTATCTCTCTTCGACTTCCCAAAACAGAAACCCCCTAAATTAGTAAGTTTCCCCTTCGGGAAACATCCAATTATACTTAAATGAGTGTCCCAAAATTACAAAATTGCCATTGCATTTAAACTCTTATAACTTCTTTGTTACAACTCCGATTTAATCGTGCCACGTGTCCACGAACTGGTTTGACATCCTGTGCAACTTCCATGTAGAAAGTTTTTCTCAAATGACAAACGAAATAAAAAGTCAACTTTTTGGTCTACTAAAAGTACCAAAACAAAGTAAAATGTGAAAGTAATTGTCGTTTACTGTCCAAATGACTACTAAACCGGTAAATTGAGATACGGGAAGTAACATCCCTTACACCTACGTTCTTGACTCAATTATTCTCAGTTAATTTTTTATTTTTTTTTTAAGAGACTCTGAAATATAGAAAGTTCCTAAAAGAAAATGAAGGGTTAAAGTCCCTGAAAGAAGAAGTGAAGGCTAAAAGTCTTTAAATGAAGCATGGCAAACAAAGGTGACAAGAGTAAAATACTCCTTGAAATTGATAGAAGTCCCAAGAGAAGAGTGACATAAAAGTGTCAAGTTAACAGGGTTCCTAAAGTATCTTCAATTATATTCTCAAAAAAAAAAAAGTATCTCCAATTATATCTATGTTGAATTGCTTTTACTTTTGGTGGTTGTGACACATATTTTCCCGGATTGTGACAATTTAACTGGAGTAACTCTATCCCTTCTATTCCGCCAAAAGAAGAAAGATGTTGTCGAGTCTCATTTAAAATAGAATTTTTTTTTCTTTAATCGAATGACTCATGAAGCTCTAGCTTTTGAGTTAATATTTTCTAAATGTTTTTTAATTGTTTCTGAACTGTACTACGTTAGATAATTAATGAAGTTAATATAAGTGATATGTAAAAGTAAAATTGAGATTGAATTGGTCTACTCATTTCATTTCATAGCTCCTTTATATAGGGAGATAATTACAACGGAAAATATCAATTACAATGATGACAGCTGATTGATCCGTAATCGTGTTGATTGATGGTAATCATAGTTTCCTTGATTCCCTTTCTGTCAGTCGCTTTGACAAAGGCACATAACATGTTTTTCCTTTAACACTCCCCCTTGTGCCAAGTCAAAGACGAAATGGTGAATGAGTTGTTGCCTCACTAAAAATCTTGCCAAGTAACAATAAAAACCCTGTGGGACAAAAATAAACCTTGGTCGAAAGAAAAGAGCACAACGCACCTTTTACATTCGAGGATGACACTCCCCCTGACGTCTACACCTCCCCCTAGTACTTACATTAATAAGGGGGCTTGGAAAGTCTTCGCATTCCTATGTTTTTCACATGTTTCTCAAATATGGCCTTTGGCAATGATTTGGTGAACAAATCTGCCACATTCTCCTCAGACCTTACTTGATTCACTTGAATCTTGAGGAGGGCATATTGCTGCTGATTGTAGAAAAACTTTGGCGATATGTGTTTTGTATTATCACCCTTGATATATCCTAGGTTCATCTATTCGATGCAAGTTGCATTATCTTCATAAATGCAAGTGGGCTCTTCAGTAGTAGAACTCAAGCCACTAGTCCCTCGAATATGTGTAATGATAGTTCTTAACCATACACACTCACGAACCGCCTCATGTAGAGCGATGATCTCTAAGTGATTCGAGGAGGTAGCCACAAGGGTTTGCTTGGTTGATCTCCAAGATATCACCGTATTCCCATTGGTAAATACATAACCAGTTTGGGAACGATCTTTATATGGGTCAGAGACGTATCCAGCATCAGGAAAACGGACCAAAATGTCATTTGGAGTTTTAATGTAGTGAGTGGCGTTTTTGCCATCAACATTTCCTTTAGGGATTGCAGTTCCATTTGCGGTCCCTCTTGTCTCTCTATAGGGAAAGAACAGTCCCAAGTCAATGGTTCCTTTTTAGGTATCAAAATTGTTCTTGATACCATTCCTAGTGACACTGTGTTGGCGCTGAGCTAAATCTAGCTAACAAGTTCACTGAGAATGCAATGTTTGGTCGAATACATTGGGCTAAGTACAATAATGAGCCTATTGCACTTAGATAGGGAATTTCAGCTCCCAACACCTCTTCGTCATCTTTCTTTGGACGAAATGGATCTTTTTTTGCATCCAAGCTTCGACCGATCATGGGAGTGCTAGCAGGATGTGCTTTGTCCATGTTAAATTGCCTGACTTTTGGACATACGCAAACTGGTGGAATAGTATTCCACAAACTCGGTGTTCTAGTTCAAGACCTAGACAGAATCGAGTTTCCCATGATCCTTCATCTCAAATTCGGATTTCAAATAGCTCGCGGTTTCTCTTATTTTATCAAGAGTACCTATTATGTTCATATCATCAACATATACTTCTACAATTGCAAATCCGGAACTTATTTTCTTTATGAATACGTAGGGGCATAATTCATTGTTCTTATATCCCTTTCCAATCAAGTAGTCACTTAGACGGGTATACCACATCCGCCCGGATTGTTTCAATCCGTAAAGTGAGTGTTTCAACCTAATTGCAAACGCACTCCATGGTTTAGAGTCACTTGACTTGGGTAATGTAAGGCCATCAGGCACTTTCATATATATCTCTGAATCTAGATCCCCATAGAGATATGCAGTAACCACATCCATGAGCTGCATTTCCAGTCCTTCAGAAACTACTAAGCTAACTAAGTAGCGGAACATTATAACGTCATTACGGGAAAGTATGTCTCCTCGTAGTCAATTCCAGGGCGTTGTGAGAAACCTTGCGCCACAAGGCGAGCCTTATACCTCATGACTTCATTCTTCTAATTACACTTTTTGACAAAGACTCATTTATGTCCTACAGGCTTTACACTTAGTGGGGTTAGCACTACCTGACCAAATACCTGTCTCTTTGTCAGATAATCTAATTCTGCCTGGATTACTTCTCTCCATTTAGGCCAATCTGCTCTTTGTTGACATTCTGCAACAGAGCATGGTTCGATATCATCGTGCTCTATGATTTCTTGAGCAACAGTGTATGCAAATTCATCATCAATGTGTATGGAAGATCTTTCTATCAACTCATACGCACTCTCATAATGCATTGAGATTTCTTTGTTCTCTGTAATCATTTCAAACCTCGAAGCGTCCTCCAGTATTGATTCATGGACATAAATATAATCAGAGACAATCTCATGAGAGGGATTCTCTACATTGATGATTAATGGATCGGTTTGTGCCTTACTCACCCTCTTCTTCCTTGGGTGAGTGTCAATCGAACCAAGTGGCCTCCCCCTATTCCCTTATAGAGCCATGGTCTCAACCACACCTCCACTAAGTGTGGTTGCAGTGCCTTTATCTGCGGCACCGTGCCCCTTGTTGGGGACTTCTAACCTTGCAGTCACATTTGCAGCTGGTATATGTGATCTCGTCACTTTTGCGATATCAGTAAACGCATCAGGCATCGAATCTGCTACGTTCTGAAGATCGATTATTCTTTTTACTTCACTTTCACATTGTGAAGTGTGGGGATCAAAATGAGACAGAGTGGGGACAAACCACGACAATTCCTGTCGTTCCCTTGGAAAATCCTTTTTCCTATCTCCCCCTAACGACGGGAAGACTGTCTCATCAAAGTGACAATCTGCAAATCTAGCGGTAAAGAGATCGCCTGTCAAGGGTTCCAAATAGTGGATAATCGTTGAGGATTCGTATCCAACATAAATATTTAATCGACTCTGAGGACCCATTTTGGTGCACTGTGGGGGGCATAATAGGCACATATATTGCTCAACCAAATATGTGTAAGTGTGAAATGCCAGGCTCATATCCAGTTACCAACTGGTATGCAAAATATGGTTGGCTAGCAGTGGGTCTAAAAAGAATAAGTAAAGCTTCGTGCAATATTGCATAACCCCAGGCAGATATAGGCAGGTTGGTGCACATAACCAATGCCCTAGCCACCATCTGTAGCCTTTTAATGGTGGCTTCTGCGAGACCATTTTGTATATGCACATGGGGTACAGGATGCTCTATATCGATCCCGATAGACATGCAATAATCATCAAATGGTTTTGATATAAACTCTCCAGCGTTATCAAGCCTTACAGACTTGATATGGTGATTAGGGTGGTGTGCCCCTTAAAAGTATAATATGTGCTAGGAGTTTTGCAAATGCAGCATTTCTTGTGAAAAATAAAGTGACATGTGACCAGGGTGTCAAAGCATCCACCAGAACCATAAAGTACTTGAATGGTCCGCATTCTGGATGGATAGGTCCACATATATCTCCTTGTATCCTTTGTAAGAATGGAATGTTTTGTTTTGTATCTTTAGCTTAGGAAGGTCTCGATCCTATTTTTGCTAAAGAGCAGGCTATGCAAAATGAGTGATGTGCCTTTGAAATGGTCAATAAGGCATAATGGGAGGGAGGTAGTGTTTCTGGTATGTCAGAAGATAGTGGCTTCATTGAAGCAGTACTAGGACCGACACCTTGCAATGTGACAGATTTTTGTCCCATTTTATTTTTCACTCGAAAGAAGGGATGTCCATATGAGTTCTTTAAAATACAGATCATCATGTCACGAGCGAGGTGCCCTAGGCAGTCATGCCAAAGCCTGTATGAGTCAGTTTCCCACATTTCATTGTTGGTGACAGTATAGGATTCAATGATCCGAATCATTGTGAGGTACAGTCCACTAGACTCATAAGTTTCTCTAAAATGTGTTTCCTTCCACATTCATTAGAGTTAATATCAAGGTATTCAGTTCCATTCTCACAGTGTGTTTCTACTAGATAACCGTAGGCACAAATAGCTTTGAAACTTAACAAGGTTCGATTAGCTCTTGGTGCATATAGAGCGTCTGTGACCTGAAATGTTGTGCCATTAGGCAGCAAAAATTTGGCAGTTCCTCGCCCTTTTATTACTTGTGATGATCCAATCATCATAGTCATAGAGGAATTATAGGCTTTTAATTCAATGAATAATTGCCTATTTCTTAATATTGTGTGGGTAGTCCCACTATCAACTAAGCACACAAGTTCTCCTCCATTCATTCCTACAAATAAATGGGAGGTATTTAGAAAATATAGCTCATATTCTTTAGAGTATTTCTATTTGCGTAGAATGGTATTCTTTTCATTCTAATAATTTTTCTCTAGATGTATTGCTTTACATCTTTATTGTGCTATTTCGAACCATGTAAATATGTGTAGTAAATAAATTTGAATAAATTCAGTGCTTCAGAATAAAATTCTAAATTTATTAATAAGTCAACGATAATCAAATCAAGGTCATGTTCATAAATCTAATTCATCAAACCATTATTGAAATAAACTTTAAGACCAAGTAGTAGTCTAATTAAAAATGAGGCATTATGCCTTCACAACTGTCTTTGGAAAATAAAATGAATAAAGCAGATCAGTCAAGATTGAGCGCATCTATTGACTTAGCAAGTTCCTCTTTGCCATTGAAGTCTGCAATTGTAAGGTTGACGTCTGGGTCATGACCTCCTTCTTCCATATAGTGAGCCTCTTGTTCTTTAGACTCTCTATACCTCTTGTAATTGACTGCTTCTCTGTTATTTGCTTGGCAGTTCTTGTACCAATGCCCAATGAATCCACACCTATAACATGGTTCATTGTCAACTCTTTCCTTTTGCATCTTGTTTCCACGATCCCCATGTCCCTTTCCATGTGGTGCATTGTTGCCACGTGGGTAGGGATCAGCACATCTAAACCCCATTGCATCGGAATTCTTTCCACCTTTCATTTTTCCATAATTAGCCTTGGGAATTTTCTTTGTCCCAGTGGGCCTGGCATTGTTGTTCAAGAGAACCTCATTATGTCTCTCAGCCACTTGCAGTAGGCTGATCAACTTATTGAAGGTTGTGATTCTTTTGTTGTCATATTCCAGCCTATACTGGTTTGCTAGTATAAGCGCTGAAGTAGGAAAGGTAGAAAGAGTCTTGTAGATCATATCATCTTCTGTGATTTCCCTTCCACATAAATTGAGACGTGCCTTTAGGCGCAACGTGTCCTTGTTGAAGTCATTGACCCTTTTGTAGTCAAGCAAGCGGATTCCATTCCACTGAACGGCCAGTTCTGGGAGCAAAGTGTCATGAATGTTCCCAAAACGTCTCTTAAGGGCATCCCACAGTTCTTTGGGTGTCTTCAATTGAAGGTACTCCCAGCGTAGTCTAGGATCAGTATGTCGCCTCAGAAACATTAAGGCATTTGCTTTCACCTTATTAGATAGTTCATTATCTTTGGGGTTGGTAATGGTGGCAGTGTAGTCTTTTGCTACAAAGGCAGTTTCCACATCAGAAACCCAACAATGGTACTCAAGTCCTTCTGAGTCCAAGATGTCAAATTCAGGTCGAGTTGGATCAGCCATCTACATAAACAAGAGAGAAGATATAAATTACGCAGTCATAAAGACATCCACGTAAATTATTTTCCAAAAATGTGGATTAGATTTCAAGACCAAGATTCGTAATAGTCACATTTTTTCTTTCGATGCTATGTGAAAATGCTTTATCACAGTAAATGTATATGGATAATGCGCATGAATTTTCATTATCATGGCAAAGCGGAATTGATATGTTGCATTCTAAAATTAACCATATAAAACATAGCATATATAAAAATAAACTACATGACATGCTCAAATTTCACACATATACAACAAATTATATGCTACACATAATTAGCAATAATATATCATGAGTAAAAAATAAAATACTAACGATAGCATAATATAAAGGCATGCTTAGGAATAATTATATAGGCGTAAATAAAAATTCACAAAACATGCTCAAAATTGCATAAATAATATATAACAAGATATATATGGCATGTTCAAAATAAAGTATAAACTACAGCATAATTAAAACATGCTTAAACATAATTATGTAAAACATAAATAACAAAACATGCTCAAAAATTTTAATTATAAATAATGAAATATACCATAGTATGAAAATAAATAAAAGAGAACATACTTGGTTTCGAGAAAATAAAACAATCCTAACGCAGGCGCGTGTTGATGCAGGCGTGCGTAGCTATGTTTTTGTGCTTGAGAAAAAACTGAGCCGCTTCCTCCTTCATTACAGTAGTGGGCCACAAGGTCTTTTTTTTTTTTTTTTCCCTTTCTTGGCCTGCTTTTTTCTTTTCTGGGTTGCAGGGCCTGTTTTTTTCTTGGGCCGTAGGGCCTGATTTTTTTTTCTTTATTTGGGCCGAGTCTTTACTTTGGCCGGTCACCCTTTTTTTTTTTTTTTTTTTTTTATATTGGGCCCGGTCAATCCCCTTATATTTTTTTTCTTTTCTCTTTTTTTTTCTTCTCCTTCTTTTCTCTCTTCTTCTTTCTCTGCCTGTTCTTGTTTCTTCTAGTTTT
Source organism: Rosa lucieae (assembly GCA_024704745.1). Taxonomy (NCBI): domain Eukaryota; kingdom Viridiplantae; phylum Streptophyta; class Magnoliopsida; order Rosales; family Rosaceae; genus Rosa; species Rosa lucieae. The sequence continues at coordinate 25,075,960 of CM045492.1, forward strand.
CTGGGTTACAGGTTGCTCCCTGGAGGTTGCTGCAGCGACGAGATCGAGGCTGAGGCTGCTGCAAGGCGTGGTTTGGTCGGCTGCAAGGCGTGGGTGGGCAGCTGCAGACGCGGGGTGGGCTGCCGGGAGGATGAGGCCGGCTGTGAGGGGGTTGCTGCTGCAAGTATCGAAGTGGCTGGAGGCTGTAGCGCGGTCTGGAGTTCTGGGATCGAGTGGGAAGGCTGCCGGATTGAGATGATCGGAAGGCGAGAGAGGAGAGCAAATCAAGGTGTGTTGGGCTGGGACTGCAAACGCTGGACTTGCAAAGCGGAGGCCCTGCTGTGATGAGGCAAAGGCGGAGGCGCTGCTGTAGTTTGCTGGGTTGGGCTGGAGGCCCATGTGGGCTGGCGGGGATGAAGGACGAGGCCGGTTTGGATTGGGTCTGGTCGGTTGTGGGCTCCGCGGCCGGGAGGAAATTTTTTTTTTTTGGTTTAGGTTGCCGACACAAAAGAAGAAAATGTTTTTTTTTTTTTTCGAAACTAGGTTTTTTTCTCTCTCTTGGCTATTTGCTCTGAGCGTGCTAATAACGTGAAAAAGTAAAATTGAGATTGAATTGGTCTACTCATTTCATTTCATAGCCCCTTTATATAGGGAGATAATTACAACAGAAAATATCAATTACAATGATGACATTAATTACTGATTGATCCGTAATCGTATTGATTGATGGTAATCACAGATTCCTTGATTCCCTGTCCGTTAGTCGCTTTGACGAAGGCACATAACATGTTTTTTCTTTAACATGATATCTCTTTTATAGTATCTACAAAAAATTTTGAAACATAATATATAATCTTTATCTTTAAAATAAGAAAAATTTAATTGTCAATTGTCATAGAATATTTATAAAAAATATTTGATAAATAAAAAAAAACAAATAGGAAAATAGGCGTTACATTTTGTTCTGCCGACCTAAAAGCCTAGTTTGGATTTTTAAAAGCAAGTTTCCTTTGGGTTGCTCTCTGTTTTGTAGAGAGAGAAGGGAGACAGAGACCCATTTCAGATTTTCTGCTCCCACTCCCAGAGATGGATTTAGGTAAATTCTGAAAGTTTTCCCCTTTCTTTTTTTCTTCTTAGATTGGTAATTAAACGCCCAAAAGCTAGTGTTTCTATCAAGAACTGAATATTGAAGAAAAAGCTCTGGAGCTGCAAGCTTAGGCTTGGCATCATTGAGTTTCGAAATGAAAAACAGAGGTCAAGTGAAGAAGAGGGTTTTGGGTTATTTAGTTAAAGATTAAAGATTTCTGGTGGTGGACACTGTAGATACCTCTACTAGTTTGCTATCTCACCAACCATAAGTAACACTCTCCTGGGGGGCCCACATCCCATGGTGGGGCCCAACCACGACATGCATTCCGTAGCTCAACATATAACCTAACCCGTGGTAGTTGGAAGCGGCCAAGACCTTGCGGAGAAGCCACATTCCCGGCCTTGCCAATATACCTTCACAACATGCTTTCTACACTATAATAAGGACTTTTAGTCCCACATAGAAGAAAATGTAAAGGAGAGGGGCTCCCTTACCTATAAAAGAGACCCTTCCTCCCACTTAGAGACCATCCCATTACATCTCTTATAATCTTGTTGGGCTGCAAGACTCAAACACTAGTTAAAGCTTTCAAGTGGACGTTGTCTCCCGCTAAGGCGGGAGGCGAACCACTATACTTTTTGTGTCTCTCTCTCTCACTCTTTCTTTTTCTCTAACATTAACTAGACCCTTCAGTTTTAACTTTAACATTGGCGCTGTTTGTGGGAAGCCGATACAATGGCTTCGTCACTTACCTTGCATTAAGTCAGCTTAACAAAACTCAAAGAATTCTTTGTTCTCTTCTTTGAGTTATCAAAATTGCTCACTAGGCATCTTCTTTGAATTATTATAAAAACAGCTAGCGAGCATTGCACCCAGCACCCATTCTTGGCGGTAACAAAAAAAAAAATTTCAACATAAATTTGTTCCATGTGCTTGCAAGCTTTCAAGTCAAAATGAGGTCAGCACCAACTTAAAGGATGGTCAACGCCAACACCAAAAATAAAATATAAATTAGCTAGACTTTTAGTGAGGTTAGCGGCTAGCCCAGCCCTAGCAAGCACTGGCCTCCGCTAGCGCTTACCGCTAGTAAGGCTAGCGCCTACCGCTAGCACAACCTCCGCTAGCACCCACCTCCGCTAGCGCCCAGCGAGCCCAGCAACAGCTTCCGCCAGACCCCATCAACCGCTTGTAACTTTGCCATAATCATCGCTAGCAGATTGCAACACCGCTGATAGGAGCACAAAGTGTGACATTTTTAATATGTATTTTCCCTCATTTGGCTAAGTTATTCTCTTAAAGTTACTAACTCTAACATAGTTTCTGTTTTTAGGTACTTCAAGGTCGGAAATGGAGAAAAGAGGCGAAAAAGAGCATAAATGAGCGTAAATGAAGGATAAGTCATTTTAGAAAGTTTCCTCTTTCATTTTAGGAAATATTTCCTATTTTGTTTAAGAAAACTTTCTTCCTTTGAACTTTCCTATTTCTGATTTTCCTGTTTTAAAGAGAGAAGTTAGGAGTCCATTCCAATGAGGACTCTTGAGTGATGAAATCAACGAAACTTGAAGGAGAAGAAGACTTACATAAATAAGGAGGAATTCAAGGAGTTTTATTCACATAAATTCTCCTTATTTCGTGGAGATAAAAGGGGAGTGTTTATAGTCAATATTTATTCCTAATTATCTTATTTCCCATTGGTTATAGACTCTAATTAATTTCTGATTTTCCTTGATTATAAAAGTTCGTTGTGTGCATAACTCTTGGAAGAAGAAATTAATGCAATTCAAAGGAGGGAAAGGTGGAGTTTGCCGTGCAAAATTCTAGGGAATTTAAGACACTACTACAGAAAATGAATCACACGACACCTTTCATACGACGTAACACTGTTTTCTGTGGTGTGAATAATTTCTCATTATTGAGTCGACGGTTGTAAAATTTCCGTCTTCTAATATGAATTCAACCAACGGGTGTTTTTGATGCTGGAATTATGTATTGCTTCAGAAGACGTTTATAAATGGAAGCGTGGTGTGAGGTTAAATTGTTATAGAGGCGGCAAGTTTCGCACCAATTGACACCATTTAAATTTCCTCAGCATGTGGTGTTTATATGACGGTTTCTTTAAAACTGTGGTGTGAATCTATAGATTTACAAGTCAAAACATGTTCACCGACATTCCTTTCAACATTTCTCTCTCCCCCCCCCCTCCCCCCCCGCCCCTCAATTTATTTCCCTCTCACCAGGCAGCATGAGGAAGCAAAATTGAAAATTTTCAAGTGGCATTCAGACAACAGATATGAGAAACCATTGTCTGAGCCTTTGAGGGCTTGTCCATGAATTAAACGAGGGCTTCCTAATGCTATTCAAAACCACGCCTATACTTCATTTTGGGAACGAAAGTATTGACAAAACCCAACCTTATCTCCTTGAGAAATCCCTTCTTCGACAGACCTCTAGTCCTCGACCCTCTCCCTCTCTCTTCTTCGACACAACTCTCCCTCCCTCTTCTTGAGAAGCCCCAACCTTATCTCCTCCACAAACCCCTACCTATCTTTTCTCTGACAAGCTCCAACAAAAGCTCTCCCTCTTCGACAAACCCCGACCAAAACCATCTCTGCCTCTAGCTAGGTACGTTATTCGATTTGGGAAATAAGGAAGGGAAGAAAACTTAATGGGTAGCCTCTAGGAAGTCTCAGAGCACCAAAGAGAGGGAAAGAGAGCGAATTTTCGTTTCTAGGGTTTACTCTGCGCGATCAATCCGAGTTCCAAAGATGCAGAAGCTAGGGTTTCCGAGCATGAAGATCTTGGATTAGTTCAAGTCCCTTTCCAAATCGGTCTCAGGAGGACCTCCGAAGACCTTCGCCTACACTTCACGTCCACCGGAGTCGACCTTGTTGGGAAGCTTGGCGAATTTGAAGCTCACCGCAGGTTCTGATTGATTAGATTTTCTCATTTTCTAGTTGATTTCATTGGTGATTTTGAATTTCTGTGATAATTTCTTGTTCGTTCTCTTCGTTTGCAGAGAATTGGTGAAGGAGAAAGCTTCTGTGAAAACAGATTTGGAAATGGCGGTACTCTCTCTCTCTTTCTCTCTATCTTCTGTACGATGAGCCTGTGATTGTGCGAGTGTGAATTGTTAGGGTTTGGTTCAATTTCATGTCAATGTAGATGTTTGTTGTCTCTTACTTGCAGTTAAAAGTCATATGAACGAGTAATTTACTGATAAATGCAGAACACTAAGCTGAAAAAATTGGTTTAATTAATGATTTGTATTACAGTTATTTTAAGAGAATCTCTACATAGATTCACTGGTTCAAGTTCCACTAGTTAGTCTTGTTACTGATCTCTGAGCACCCTTTTACATTTTGGGTTTTTCTTATGCTTTTGCTTGTGTTTTCTATGAATTCATGACGTTTTGGAGATATCCAGTTGAGAATTTAGTGGAATGGTGTAAGATTTTCGAGGAATTTGGTTGATTTTGCTGTGTGTTTGATGTTTAGTGTTATGCATTGTGCTTTTGCTTTCTTCTTTGGATGAAATTTTTAGGGTACTTGGATTGTGTTTGCTTAAATGTGCGATTCTTATGGGAAAACTTTGGGATAAGCTTATAGCTTGGGGGTTGGGAAAATGTTTAAGTTTGATTCGATTCTTTAGTAGTGTAATTCATGGGGTTATTGTGATCTTAGGATCAAATCCTAGTTTTTTAGTAGGAAAGAGAAGTTTTTGGTGAAGTAGGGACTACACTTGAGCCGTTCTTTTTTGGCTTGATTTCATGTGCGTATGTTGGGAATTTTAGCATATGGCATCCATATTAGCTGCTTTGCATCCATGTTCTACCTAAATTGGTTTAATAAGAATGTATATTCCTCCTAATGTGGTTGTTCTCTAAGATAAAGATCCTATACGAGGATTTTGTTTGTTTTCTCATCATAAAATTGTGTTACTAAGCAATTAGTATTCCTTGGTACTCTGGTCAAAACCCTGAAAGTTATTCATGTGCTTTCTGTCCTGTTTTGTGTATTGTTCTTGATGCCTCATAAAAATTAGATTGAATAACTATGGGTTGTCTTAGCCCTATCGACCCTCTTTGGTGTGGTAAAAGTTGATTCAAATGCTACTGGCATCTTTTTGTATTAATAGAAGTTAGATTAGAGCTAAAAATTGGCTCTCAAAGTCTTTGGATGAAATATAAGAATATCATTGGTTTCCCTTCCCTGTTAGGACTACGGAAATCAATCAAAGCAGAGAGGTATACCCTATAGATAGTTGCATTCATAATACTAACTTTAATATCAATATTAGTATCTTTCTTCTTTATCATCCAAACAGACATTTATTCTTGCCATGTCTGCTTCATAATTGTGTTCCACATAAACTGATAGTAAAGCAAACCATCAGTTTGTAGTCTTGAACAATTCAAAATGTTAGGAATTACATGTTAATGTTGCCTTTTGGTTTGGTTAATGAGTGAGGAATTTATCCTAAGGAATGCTCTGATTCTGCGCAAAATAAGTGTTTGTATCTATTGTTAGGAGAGAATTTTAAGCAAAAAGGAGGAAAGGTATATGTTAGATAGGTGCTTTGTGTAGTTTTTTTAAGTCATGGAGTTGCAATGAATTCATTTAGGAGTTGGTTCTGGTTTTGTTTCTATTTGGATATGCTATTGAATGGCAAAGTTGAAAGTCTGGAGGACGTTATTTTAGCTCTCGGTGATGACATTATAGTTTCTAGTGCTGCATTGACACTCAACTTTGGCTATCGTGTTAAATCCCCACTCAATTTCACGTCTTGCATTGACATTGTAGTCTCAAGTGGTATGGTTGCATGCATTCTGGACTTTTGTGGTCATTTAAAAAGCTTGCTCACACTGACCAATTCCTAGATTATGTTGCAAGAATGTAATGATTCTTCTCTGGCTGATGTATAAATCTAGGTATCAATATATTTTTACATGTTCAAGGTCTAATTGGAATGAGTTTTCAATTCATGCATTCTGTTTCATCATATTAGGCACTTGAGACTAAAAGATGTTTACTTTTAATGAGAATTGATTTTCTTTTTATAACTTACATTGCTAAACTCTTATCCATGTTCTTAATATAGTCATTTCTTTTTTTAGGTGAAGTGGGGATGTGATTTGCAGAGTGAGCATGAGCGTTATTTAACTGAAGAGGCATTTAGTGGATGCTCAGTAATTGTCAGGGACTATCCGAAGGCATGAACTCTCCTCTCTCTTTTCCCATTTTATGGAATTACAGTAGAAGGGGAAAACTAATTTTGACATTTAATTCCAGTTCTGAAACTAGTGTCCTGAAGCTTTTCATACACCTTACCATTGCCAGGAGATAAAAGCATTCTATATGCGGCAAAATGATGATGGGAAGACTGTGGTAGCTATGGATATGTTGGTTCCCCGGGTGATAAGGAGAAATCATTTCATGTGTCCTCTGAATAGTTTCTTGTAGAAATTTACTACTGCCTAAAGTTATTCTAGAGGATAAACTACTGTTGTTGGATTTCCAGTTCCACATTACTTTTATTTATTTTTATGTTTTCATTTGTTTTTTGTTTTTGTTTTTGTTTTTTTTTAATTATGATGTTATACTGCGTTTTACAAAGCATGAAAATGCATGTTTTGGGTCAATCAATTTGCAAAATAGTAGGGATACAAAGGAAGAGCATTCTAAAACCCCAAGATTGTTTGTGGTTTAGCAATCTAATCTGTTGACAGTAAAGTCCAGGTTCAGTATATCATTCCACTTTCAAGCTAATTTCATGTCATTTGTGGCATTATTGTTCCCATGTTAGGTCCAGATGGTCTATATTTTCCCATGGTTATACTTGACATCGTATTATATATATGTCTATATGTAATGGGAAAGGTCGTGAATGAGCTTTAGACGAGTCTCATGTTTATTGATACTGTTATATAATATGTTGTGGTTGTGCTTTTGTCAGGTTAGAGAGCTTATCGGTGGAAGCCAGAGAGAAGAGAGGCTTGAATATTTTAGAAAACTGGTTGGATGAATTAAAGGCTGAATAAGGAGGCATACTGGCGGTATCTTGATTTGCATCATTATGTTCTATTGTTTGAAGTTCAGAAAAAATAAATATCGATTTGCTAACAATGGAATAAATTTTGAAATAAATTATTTGCAGGAAATAAAGTTTGGATTCGGTCATATGAAGTTTGCTAACAATGGTCACAAATTTATTTGTAGGAAAGTGTACACAAATATAAAGGAAGAGGACATGGCATATTGAAGTAATGCTCGGGGTATTCCTTTCTGAACTGTGAATTTTGTTTCTCATTTGTTCTTGGTATCAAGTTTTCTTGATGTTGTAGACCTTGACAACAATATTATCTTTCATTGTTTTGTTTTTGTCCAAGCAAATAGAATTAACTTATATAAGAATGCAGACACTGTTACATATGAAATCTTCCTCTTTTTTTTTTTTTTTGGTTTTACATTTCCCACCATGGCACGTAACGTTATCTTTGTTCCCTTTGTATATGGTAGGAAGAGACGGATAGTGGGCTCGAGATTGCTGTCTATTTTGTACCTTTATGCAGTCTGCAAATCTTGAGGAGTTCGAAGAAGAATTTAAGGGTATTAACCAAGAAGAGCAGATTTGCAGACTTCACAAAATGCTCTCTCCTTATCTTCTTTCAAGTATAAATGTAAAACTCTATTAAGCATATGTAAATGTGCACTGTTTCAGAGTATGTAAATGTTCAACGTTTCTTAAGACTGAATGTGAAATATAGCAAGCAAACAAACCCGCAGCATTGCGCGGGCTATCTCACTAGTAATAGCTATTTATTTTGAGAAAATTACTGTTTGTTTAGTCAATTTTTGGTTTCCGCTTAATTTGAATCTTACCATTACTGAATCAAACAACAGTAGGAAAAATGAAAAATATGTCGTTTGATGAGGATTATAGGGTGAAATCAAACAAAATTTCTATAATTCACACGACGGTTCTTATTGATATCATTGTTGGATATACACATAGACAACAAGTTTTGGCAAAAACCATTGTCTCAAATATCACAGTACAACGGTTAGAGTTATATCTGTCGTGTGAAAGCACATATGCACTGAATTTTTAAGTCGTCACACCACATTTATGCTGGAAGAACTGTCATGTGAATACAATTTGCACAACGTCTTAAAAATAAAACCGTGGTATGAATAAAAGTCACGCCACGGAAAATTTCTGTCGACAGCATGTCGACAGATCTGCCGATCCATCAGACGACGGAGTTAGATGCAAACCGTCGACCCAATGATCGGTATACGACGTTTCATCAGACGACGCCTCGATAGACCACGGAAATGCAAAATGTGAGACGACAGTTTTAAACCGTCGTGTGAAGCCTTTTGTGTAGTAGTGAGAGGATATGTTATAGAATAAAATCAGAAAATACTAGAGAGGAATAAGGGATGTATCCGGTCACTATTCAAGGGAAAGAGAAGGAGCATTGCATGATTAACTCTAGAAATATCCAAGGAATATATTGTGAGTCTTTTAGGGGAAAAGAGATCAGAAAATTCAAGACTCTGTCATGAGAAAATCAAGGAAACTTGGAGGAGAATTCACCTCTAGATGAATGCCCATGATTGCATCACAAGAGAGGAGGATTCCTCTATAAATAGCAGCCATTCTTGACACCAAGACCATCACTTCTTGACACAAAATTCAGTTCATTAGCCGAGCTCTGTTCTCTCCAAAATTCATAAAAAGCCTCTTGCCGTGAAGAGCTTTAGGACTTCTGCAAGGCTGTTCGTGTTCTTGAAGGCGTAGCTGTGTGTTCTCTTGACGTTCTCCAAGCTTCCTTGAAGATCAAAATGTGTAACCTATGGCCATTCTTTCTATTTTCGTACTCTTTAGTATTGAATTTCATATTTCGATTATGAATTTTGTTATTGGAGTTTGATTTTTGTTAAGAACGAGTTTATGTTAGTAATTTTTAGATTAATTTCTTTATGTTCTTGAGTTGTTTATGATATCTTTTCAATCTGATTTCGTGCCATCTTTTTATATCTTTAAGAATATGATTTGGTTGAACAATGATATTAATCTGCAGGTTAATAAAGCCAAATTTGTGTTCTAATTCACCTAATCATTTTAGGGTATAAATTAAAGTGGTAAAGACTATGAACAATGGTCAAGATTATATGCTACATGTTTCGTGCGTTTGTAACTTTTTATGGATGCATATATGTTTGAATTCAGAATTCTAATTGCAATTAATGATTCATATTTAACGTTGACGGATGCTCTTCAGTATTAGCGTAATATTTTATATGGAATATTTTAAGTTATTGACTTTTCCTAACTTAGGAGATTAAAAAGAAGAATTAAAGTAGTACTCGAACTCTTTAGACTTGTACTTCGAATTCATTTCTAATATTTAGTGTTGGCACGATTTTAGGTTGTATAGATTGAAACAACTCGTTGCATGCTGATATGGTTTGAAATTCTGATTTGAGTGTGAAGAAGTCGATCATATGTATATAATTATCTCTTTGTTTTATTTCATAGGAACTTAGAAACCAAATGTTGAATTCCCCCCTTTAATAGCGTGTTTCTTGTGTAAATTTGTAGATAAATACTTGTTTTAATAATTACTCTTTGCAGGAGTACCCTCAATCTCCTGTTAAAACGATCCCTACTTGCTTATATACTAACAAATGACAATAGAGTTTTAAATTGAGTGCCTATTTTGGTGCAACAACCGCCGCTGAGCAAATCCCGGCCAACCGCTAGGCAAAGCTCTGCCCATCTTTCTTCGATCATCATCTCTTTATTCATCGTTAGCATCCTTTCCAATCTTTGCGTCAGGGCCACCAATCATCTTCAATCGGCGATAGACATCAGCATCATACGCAAACAACTTTTGGGTGCCCATTTACTCTGGACTCCCATGTGAAGAGAGACTTGCAGCCCGCCAACGACAACCACTAGCGGCTTATTCTTCTTGACAGAGCTTCTTGATAGAGTCAACTCACTCCTCTTGACGAAGCATTAGTTCCTCCTCTTGACAGGGCGCGGCCGCCAGCAAGCCCTGCCGCCAACGGAGCATAAGCGTGCCTATCGATCTCCATCAGTGGTGTCGCTTTTGGGAAGCGACCAATTTAACCCTGAAATATCGTTAGTAGTATAAAGTAAATAGGGATCGTTCTATTCCGGGGATTGAGGGTACACCTGTCATTGTCAAACAATTAAACACTTAAAATTAAAACAAAGTATAATATTTACAAATATATAACAAAATATATACATATTTACGAAAAAGGGGGGATTTTTGTTTTTGGTTTTCTAATTTCGAAAATAAAAGCTAAGCTAACAAAATAATTAAAATGCAAAAACATAAAAACACAAATGGGATGTAGGAACAAGGATCAAAGTCGAAACTCATGATTAAAATTGATTCAAGTTCATCATTGTTCATCATAGTCATGCAAGAGGAGTTGATCATGTGAAACGTTCAAAAGCAAACAATTTCCCATATTTTACTTTCAATGCTAATTAACCTAAGCGAAAGCACCTAGATTAATCCTATCAAACATGCAATCAAACCCTAGAAAGCTAGTCAATCATGTCATGTTTAATGCATTAAGCACCTAGAAAGGCTATCAACTCAAATGTGCAACTTAGTATGAAAAAGTCCACCTAATTGCAATCTTCTTTGATTAAATTCGGTTTTTGTACAAAACCTTTACTACTTATTGATTCAAGAACACAAAACCAAAAAGTTGATTCATGTTCTTAAATTCGTAGCACCAATTATATTAAAACCCTAAGTGTTTGCAACCACATAAGATTAAAATACAAAAGTTATCTATCATGCAAATTTAATCAAACACTCACACAAAAGCAACCATAAATCGCAATATATGAATCTGAAAATTAACAATTAATCATAAAATTTCAGAAAACAATACTTGTTCATACATATGTGTCAACTAAGGCAAACCAACGAAAATACAAAGCAAAGGTACAAGGAGAATCGGATTACACCGTGATGAAGATGAGATGAATGAAGTGATGATGTGGTCTCTTGAATTTCAAAAGCAATCTTCAAGGTGGAGGGTGGATGGTATGCACGGCTTGTCTTCTTCTTCCTTGGCCTTGCTTGCACTTCGTGGTTGCCCTAGAGGATGGAGACGAGCACGGCTAAGCTAGAGAGTTTTCTGAATTTTTCTCAAAGTATAAAACGTAAAAAATGGAACTCGGAACTCCTTTACGTTGAGAAGAGCGGGGATTATATAGGAGCACGGCCACCTTTGTTCTCCAAGCCGTGTAACCCTAGTAATCTCACGGCACAATGATATAACTCCACATAATTTCCTCCAATGCTTGCTTGCCACATAAGCCCTATGAGGTGGTCCAACCAATCACAAAATTCTCTTTTAATTCCCTAGAAATCTTGCCGAAATTCCTTGAGATAATTTCTGATTTTTCTTGTTTAATTTCGGCCAAACTTCCTTTAGGAATTCTAGGGATGAATCTAGACTCCTTTTGAGCTTTTCTTGGTCTCCACCTTTATCTTCTTTCCTTAAAAATCTCTAGGGAAAATCTCTTGCCGAAATATCTAGGGTTTCATCTTTAATTCACGGCTCATTCCTTCTTTTCCTCTTGGCTTGGACGGCAAAAGATATTCTAGGGTTTATCTCTTGATGTATTTCCATAAAAATAGCCCTAGAAAATCTCCCTAGAAAATCTCCTTTTAATTTCTGATTTTTGGACACCTCTTCCTTGTTTCTCTCTCCCTTTTGGACGGCAAAACTCCCCTAGGGTTTATTCTTGCGTCATAAACCCTAGTTGTATGGGCTTCATGGGCCTTTTATCCATTTGCCGAAAATCCACTTCATTCTTGAGAGTTCTTGGGCCTTGTTGCTTCTCATTCAAGCCTTGTCATCTTCCAACGTCACAACACTTTATTTTTCCATTTCCTTTTCATAGTAACGTTGGGAACTTCATTGGTGAGCTTTCCTTCCTTTCGCAAGGTTTCCTGGTTGGACCAGGAAAGCTTCTTTTCCTCATTTCTGCTCATTTCTGCGGCTCATTGTTCTTCATCTTTGCTCCCCTTGGTGTTCGCAAGCTCCTCTTTCCATTTGTGAGTTCATTTCCACTTTTTAGCTCGGAGGTCCTGAAAATAGAAACTAGTAAGAAAAATAGAAACTTTCCTAAAATGAAAAATGGTAACTTTCCTAAACTAAAAATGGGAAACTTTCTAAAAATGAAAAATAGAAACTACAAAAATAGAAACTTTCTACAAATAGGAACTTTCCCAATCAAAGAATGGAAACTTTCCTAAACAGGGTTTTATTAAGGAAATAACGCAGAAAATGTAGGGAAAAACAAGTAAAACGTCGCATTAAAATGCTCCTATCAATCAGCCAACTGTCACTCTCGACGGAGCATCAGCGTCAGTCTTATTGACGGAGCTTCAATCTTCTGGGCAGAGGTTCAATTTTCTTAGCAGAGATTCAATCTCTCGGTCACCCAGAAAAATACTATGGACACCCGTGTTTAATTCCTTATTTGAGAACTGTGCTAAGCGTTCATCTCTGAGAACTGCAGTTTCTTCCTTATCTGGAAATAAATTATGCTCATCTCGGGTACTCACCAAAAATAGAAGATGGATCTTGACCTAGCTGCAACTAGCCTTGGCACCCATCCAGGTATTCGTACTTGAAATATTGGAGAGCTCTTCAAAGCTTTTCAGCTAAGCTGACAATGAGGGAAAATTCTATAATACATACCCATATGTACGTTATACACATATTTATGAATGTGACAATAAATTTGTTGTCAGAGTGGTAACATTGAGTCCTATTTTTGTGTAATCTTAGTTATATTAATGGTAATTACACCACCTACGCCTTATTAAAAGTTTTTGAACAAATATTTCATTGCCAATGTTGCAATTTTTGTTTAATTATATGTAGATAGTGTAAATGAATATGGTAACTTTATTCTCAATGTTGTAATTTGATTCATATAGATTGTAATTTTTGTTCAAATAGATGTAAAATGAGTGTATGATAAACATCACAGTACCATAGCTTGTCCCAACAATGGGATAAGTTTTTGGGTTTGGGTATATGGTTATAGATAAGGGTTTATGGTGACAGAAAGGGGAGTGAGAGAATGGGATAGAAGGCGAAGAGGAAGACAGAAAACCGTGGTGAAGGTGGAGGAATGAATCGGGAGCTGACCTAGCTACCGAAGACAGCGATAAAGGGAAGCGAGTCCCAAAGAGTCAGCTTTGTCGTGGTCACCGAGAGCTGTGCAAGCTCTTTGGATTTTGTTGACCAGCGAGATCAGGTTCTCCATACCTAAGACTCAACAGTGGCGGAGGAAGCTACAACTGGGTAGGAGTCAAATAGAGTGAAATCCGATACCCCCAATTTGGTATACAGATGAGGGAGAGATGATAGAGAAATTTACCCATTGCAATTGCTAGAGGATTGGCTTTTGCTTCGACAACAACTGGTTTTGGCCATGTGGGTAAGGATGTAGAGGGAGATTTTGCGAGAGAGGCGGCGAGCTGCGAGTGTTGGGCATTTGAAAGAAGAGAGAGGTTTTGTTTTCAATGTTTCCTTTCCAAAAAAAAAAAAGTGGGAAGTTTGAATTTTGGCAAAAAAATTGAGCGGGCAACACAATTTGAGGTGTAAATAGTTCATCCCCATTTACGGCACGCAACTAATGCATGCAGTAAATACCTCATCCTCATTTACGGTACACAATAAAAGAATGTTGTAAATAGCTCTACATAATACTACATTTACGGCATGCTATCAACATAAGCCATAAATAACTCAAGACAAGATCTCATTTACGGCGCACTTTTAAAGCACGCTAAATAGCTCTATGTAATACTACATTTACGGCATGCTTTAAATGCACGCCCTAAATGACCAATTTTTACGGCACACATGTTTGCACGCCATAAAGTTTAGGCAGTAAAAGCCTAGATTTCTTGTAGTGATATGCTAATCTCAATTATTAAGGGATTATGGCTTCATGTAGCTAGCTGAGCTGCAGCCTACAATTTAAACTAGGGACGGTACTTGGAGCTAGTTCACAAGACTCTAACAATCTTACTTTTATAGAAATTCCATAATACATTAACTTAATAGTGAAACGAGAATTTGAGTTGATTATTTAAATTTCTAAGAATTCATTTTTTCGTATAATACTACAACATAAATTCTTTTTAGAAAAAAATTTATTTTCTTCAATAAATGTCACCTTCTACAAGGAATATTTCAGTTTCTCGCTAAATGTCATTAAGTTTTATACCAGAAATATATTTTCCTCACTATATATCATTTTCTACGATGAATATTTTAGTTCATCACAAAAGTTGACCATAAATTGGTCTCCAAAGCGTCATGTTATTAAAGAGGAACTATGAGACTTGGAATTTTTCATTGCGAAAATGATATTCAGCGAGAAAATAACAATTTTGTCATTATTTTTTTGGTGAAAAATTGTGTAAGACCCCCAAAATTATGATTTTCTCACTAAAAGTTTATTTTCTACAAGGAATTATTTCCTCGTCAAAAGAAGCAATTAGCAAGGAACTAACACTATTCTCGTTATTAGTTTGGCGGAGAATTGTGAGACCTGCCAAATTCAACAGCGACAAAATTATGGTTTCCTTGCTAAAAGTTCGTGTTCTATAAGGAACCATTTCCTCGATAAAAGAAACGATTAGCGAGAAAATAACACTATCCTCATTATTAATTTGGTGGAAAAATGTATAAGACCCGCCAAATTAAATGGTGACCCACATTCTAATAACATAGACGCATGACATACAATATGGCATATGTATATGTTGTTTTAGTTAATTAGCTTAAGATCACTAGATCTATATCTTTCTAGCTTTTATTTTGTAAATCAGGTAATTGTGAGCTGTACATGCAACTTTTATGGTAATATCTTTTGCATTATACTAGTATTGGATTTTATGCATATTTTGTCTCTCTGGTGTGGTTTTCAATAGCATTTTGTTTGTTAGTTCTTGCCTTGTAAATGTTGTATATGATTCTTCTCGTCTGTGGAAGAGCATACATCTATTGGCTTTTGCCTTGACATTTGTTCTTAGTTATATAATTGAAGAACGTGTCTGTTACTTGACAATTTGTGACCAAGCCTATCCAAAGAAACTTGCCTTTCCGTATCTTAAAGATCTCAAGAATGAATTTGAGCATGTTGATGGAGCCCAGATTGAAACTGCTGCAAGACCGTATGCTTTCATTAAATTCGGTAGGTTTACTGCTATAACTTAAAGTCTTTCATATAGGGCTGGGATTTAGAAACGTAAAACAGACAAAACCGCACTGAACCTGACCGAAAAACTCAGTTCGGTTCAGTTCTCCAATATATTTACTTAAGTTTTTTTCGGTTCGGTTCTAGAAAAAGTAAGTTCGGTTCAGTTCCGGTTCTTTTTTTTTTTTTGTTGGGAACCGAAGGACATGTGTCCTTGTATCATTGGAGGTTTGACCAAGCTTATTTCCCTAAAATAAACTCTGCTATAGGAGATCTCAGGCCTATTTTATATACAAAAATGCAAACTTTTTCTTTTCAGCTTTTCTCCCTTGCTTTCTCCGTCCAAACCAAAAAAAAACTATTTCCTCCCGTGCTTTCTCCGATGGAGAATGAACCTTTTCTCTCCTCCCCACCCCTACTTGAACGGTTGAACCCATCATTGAGGACCCTCATGATTTCTCTTTCAATCTCCCTCCTCCCCTCACCGACCCAATTATGCTTCTCTTACAAGAACCCCCACACCAACACGATGAAATACACCAAGACCCACATCCCTCTTCATCGTCTTTCTCATCTTCCGGACCCTGGAATGGCCCGACCCGCAAACCCACCATTCTCCAGCGATGCAAGACCGCCCCGGCCATGGCTGTCATGCGTGATCTAAAGCCAAAGACGACCCAGGTCCCCATTCAATCTAGCACCAAGAAGGCTTCTGCAAAGAGATGGAACTGGAAAATTGTCTGTTTCTGAGTTTTTTTTTCAACTTCATCAAGGAACCGTTGAAACCGGAAAACCGATCCGAAGGTTCTCGGTTCCGGTTCCGGTTCCCGTCGGTTCCAGCACCCCGGCACTGTCAACTACAACAACTGAACCAAAGTTCCCTCTCCGGTTTCGGTTCTGGTTCCGGCGAATTTTTGCATTTTCAGAACCGAATCCAGCCCTACTTTCATATGTTATGTGCAATTCTGTACTTTGCCTTACGTTTTGGTGCATCTTTTTCCAAGTTTGAATTCCTTTTACTTTTCATGTTAAAAAGAACATTCCAATAGAAAATCAAGAAACTATACCAGGACACTCGTACTCCGCGGAATATTTCTAAGTGCAAGACTAGAAGAGATGCAAGATTTGGGGTAGTGATCAGGAGGATGCCACAGAAAAAAATTGAGGTGTTCACCAATAACCAAATGATTTAATTAGTTACTTCTATATTGAATTTATTAAGAAGGATCCCTAAACTCTTTTGAATATGTATATTGTATTGATATAAGTACTTCAAATTAGTACTTATTGTAAAGGAATACTTTGAGTTATTTATTATCTACATTATTATTCCTCGCCATAACTAAACAACTGCAACAAAAATGAATTTTCTCGTTATGGACAAGAGAATCTATAATGACAAAAGTAAAGTTCCTCTTGATTGAGTACGTTTAGGGAGAAATTGTTTTCTTGCTAAAAGGATACATAGTACAAGGAAAAGAAAATTTCCTCGTTGAAGATAGCTTATAGCAAGGAAAAACTTCCTCACCCAAGGCTATCTACAACGACAAAATTATTTTCGTCTCAAAAAATGTATTTTAAATTTTTTATTATTTATAATTACTTATCATTAGTGAGGAAATAATAGTTTAGCGATGAAATATATTTTATCAGAAAATATATTTAACGACTATTTTCTAGCCTTCAGTATTTTTCAGTGAGGAAAAAATACAAGTTTAGGCAAGGAAAAAAGTTGTAGCTAAAGAATAACGGTGAGAAAAAAATATTTTCATCGAGAAAAAGGTTTGGTGAGGAAATAGTATTCTCCTCGCATAAACTTTTCTTGACTCCTGAAAGGAACTGACGACCAAAATGTTTTCCTCGTGAAAACACTATGGCGAGGAAATTTCAATTTTCAGCGACAGACTTGTTCCTCGCAAATTAATTTTTCTGTTGTAGTAGGCCTAGCTAAGTGCTAAATGAACCAATATTTTCTTGAGAACATTACATAAATAATCAAATCTACTCCATATTAACAAATTTTTAATACAAATTTGACTAATAATTGATTCAATTCAATATCAAACTGCGATGGAGATCATATTGAAGATAGATCCATAACGTACATAAAGATGACGGAATGTCGACTACAGAGGCTTTCATTATCAAGTGCATTGAAATTGCATAAGACTTTAATTATAGTGATTTGTTTGGATCTTACAAATCACGAACTGTAATATATATATTTGATAACGAGATAATCCAATTCAATATATACGACTTAATTAAAAGTGATGATTTAATTCTGAACGACTTCAATTGTAGATCAACCAATTTGACTCGATCTGGTTTTACATGCATGTAACATAATCTTCGGGTAAATTATTCATGTCTTGCTTATAACACAACTAACACTCAACTAACCAACTGTCAGCTAGCTGTAGCTACATATTACAATCTAGAAATCTAACAATTTCTCTTGCCTTTTGTTTGGCTGGAATGAAACTGTCTTGTACCCAAACCAGAGGCATCGTTATTGTATCATACTATCATATTATACGTACCATACAGTATCCTAGTTAACATGTAGTCGCTCATCAGGATCTGAACCTTGGAGAAGAAGCAAAATAAGCGTTTGAACGTACCGGAAGCGATTTGTTCAAGTCAACATAGTCATTAATAATTCAAAAAAGATAATGGAGAAGTAGTCGATGGATTTGAAAGCAACATGACGATGGCAATGTGTTTGATAATTTGGTCGTTCTGCTGAAAAATTCTTCTTGGTAACTAAGACAGCTCGCTGTAGCTCATTTTGTCCACCAGTTTCCTTCACCAACTCAAATGCTGTGGATTGTTGAGAGCAACATGCAACCGTCTGTACTAGTTTAAATCTATCTATGATCTGCGAGAACGGATAGAGGTCAGCTCTAAATTAATGATTAGGTATCTGTCCAAGTTAAACGAAAGGGTCTTCGATCATGCTAGGTGGTTAGATTTTAAAGGCAACCTTTTACCGTTCTGGAAATTAATGAATTCATGAAGCTTTCTGTCATCAATGGTGTGTCACTAGTTTGAATCTATCTATCTATATAAAAATAGAAGTCAGAGATAATTGATACATGTCAGCTCTAAATTAATGAATTAGGTATCTGTCCAAGTTAAACGAAAGGGGCTTCATAGGTCAGATTTTAAAGCAGGCAACCTTTTATCGTTCTGGCAATGAATTAATGAAGCTTTTTGGCATCAATGGTGTGTTACCAGTTTGAATATAGGGCTAAATACTGTTTACCACCCTGTAGTATGGACCTCGCATCAATTCAGTCCCTCGACTTTCAATTTCATCAAAAACACCCCTACGGTATTATTTTCTCGTCCAATAGGTCATTCCGATTCAATTCCGTCAGTTTCTAACGTTAACTGCTGACGTGGCATTCCAACTCAGCAAAAGTGGGACCCACACGCATGTGAAATTCCCAAAATGACCCTGGGCAACAGAATATGGAAAAATCCAAAATTAATTTCAGATTTGAGGTTGAGGAGATTCGAACCACTCCCAAAGCATATGCAAATGAATGGCCCAACCACCAGACCACTTGCATACTTCTAGTATGCTGCAAACAAAAATAGTATATATATCTACATAATAGTGTTTTTTTTTAAAAAAAAATATCCACCCACCTCTCTCCTCCTCTCCTCTTCTTCTTCCGCAACCCGCGCTCCCAAAGCCTCCTTCTCCTGCTCCATGCCTCGCCCTCCAAATTGAAATCGCCGAAACCGCAGACGAAACTCCAACAGCACCACCACCACCACCACCACCGTCCCCACCGCCAAGCCCGCCTTCTACACTTCTTCTGACCCTGAAAACTTCCAAGCCACCTTCAACCTCAACAGCCTCTACCACTCTGACGCAATCACCGGAATGTGGTCGTCGTCCACGATCGACCAGAGAATTGCGGGGTCCACGCGCGCCACCTCGCCGACAAACCCTAACTTGGCAGCGTTGGGGGCGGGGCGGGAGGTGATGAGCTCGCCGTCAGAGCCGCAGAGGCCGATGGCCTTGACTCCTTCTCGGTTGATCAAGGAGACCAAATGCTTGTTGACTTTGCCGGCCAAGACCATGGAGACGATCTCCATGGTGGGCGCGTCGGTGACACGGAGGCCGTCGTGGAAGTTGACCTCAATGTTGAGGCGCTTGAGCCAGAGGTTGATCTCGGGGCCGCCGCCGTGGACCAAGATGGGGTGGAGGCCGACGCAGGCGAGGAGGACGAGGTCTCTGACGACGGTGGCCTGGAGGGTCTCTTCCTTCATGGCGGCGGCGCCGTACTTGACGACGATGGTTTTGCCTCGGAATTTCTGGATGAAGGGTAGGGATTCGGAGAGAATGTCGACCCGGAGCTGACCTGGAGTGGTATGAGCCGGGTGTTGGGCTTTGATTGAGAGTGAGTGCGAGTGCGGTGGACATTTGGGGCAGAAGAAGGTGAGGGTGTTGGGGAGGTTGCGGGGTGTTGGGGAAGGAGGGAATGAGATCAGAGATGGACAAGGGTGAGGAAGAGCTCAATGGTGGCTGGCATGGAGCAGGAGAAGGAGGCTTTGGGAGCGCGGGTTGCGGAAGAAGAAGAGGAGAGGAGGAGAGAGGTGGGTGGATATTTTTTTAAAAAAAAAACACTATTATGTAGATATATATACTATTTTTGTTTGCAATATACTAGAAGTATGCAAGTGGTCTGGTGGTTGGGCCATTCATTTGCATATGTTTTGGGAGGCGTTAGAATCTCCTCAACCTCAAATCTGGAATTAATTTTGGATTTTTCCATATTCTGTTGCCCAGGGTCATTTTGGGAATTTCACATGCGTGTGGGTCCCACTTTTGCTGAGTTGGAATGCCACGTCAGCAGTTAACGTTAGAAACTGACGGAATTGAATCGGAAGGACCTATTGGACGAGAAAATAATACCGCAAGGGTGTTTTTGATGAAATTGAAAGTCGAGGGACTGAATTGATGCGAGGTCCATACCACATGGTGGTAAACAATATTTAGCCCTTGAATCTATCTATCTATATAAAAATTGAAGTTCAGATCGAGATAACTGATAGATGTCAGCTCTAACTGATAGTTGTCAGCCCTAATACCAATTAATTTTTGTTTTTGTTTTTATTTTTTATTTTTTTAGACTATTTTACCCACACCTCTTTGTTACATAAAGAGAGAGAGAGAGAGAGAAAATGGAAGAGAGAGAAGTCATAGGAGACTTCGCCGGTCCGACCATCAGCTGCCGGATTCACGTCACCGGTAGCTAGATTTCGGTCACCGGCCGCCACCCATCGGACTTTTCTGAAAACCTCGCCGGAGGTCACTAAAGAGGTCATCGGAGATCTCATAGGCCGCCGGAAAGGTTTATTGCTTCCAAATAAACCTGTATTGCCCCCCAATAAAGAGGCAATAGAGGTTTATGAAACCTCGCCGAAAGTCCCCCAAGAGTTGTTGGAGATCTCATATGGGGCCGGAGAGGTTTATTGCCCCCAATAGACCTTTCGGTTGCTGGAATGAGAACTAATCTCCCTAAAATTAGATAAATAAAATTTTGATTAAGAAAACAAATGAGGAGATTACATCAATTTAAAACATTTATTGCCCTCCAATAGACCTTTAACAGACCTTTATTGTCCCCCAATAGACCTTTATTACCCCCCAATAAACCTTTGAAGTCTACAAAAATAAATTCACAAAAGAGTAGAAAAAGCTAGTAGCAATTAAATCACTAATGCTCCAAAATAAGAAACCTTCAAAATATTATAGGAATAGAACTATGCATTTTCCAACTTCTAGTTTACACATGAACATGTCAACGTGATGGCCTTCTTTTCTATGTTATATATCAACAAGAGCACAAGGGTTTATCTCACTAAATAGTAAACTCACATTGGCCAGGCTGCTGGCTTGCTTAATTCGCCTCTATTTCCATGGATGCTTTGTTCAGCTAATTAACTTCTACAGAGTACAGAGCATAGCTAATCTTTGATTTAAATTTGTATGAGGGCTTTCATTATGAAGAGACAAGAACCAAGTGAACCTCCAATTCAAGACCCACAACAAAGGTAACGAAAACCCACAACCAATTGAACCTCCATGATGACGATGCAGAAGAGAACCAAGTGAACTAACCCGTGCCGATTGTTGGAATTGAACGCTTTGACCCTGACGTCCTTGATTATGATTCTTGGATACCACTCCGACTCGCCGAACCTTCTTCTACCTCTGGTGCGACGACATCCGACACCGAACTTGTTCACCAGCTACAAAACCAGCTCCAATGTGGCTGGGTCAAACTTTATCGGGTAGAGCGAATCCGGTAAAGGAGCAAACGACTCCAATTGCCGGGGCTAGTCCTTCACCGGGGGGAGAGAGAGAGAGAGAGATATATATATATATATATATATATATACAGATCCTATCCAGAGCGAGACATCGCTTTGAAATTTCAGAGCGAGGTTAGGGTTTAGGGTCACTTTTCGGTCGCATATCCACATCTCAACCGTTCAGTTTTTAGTTACTAATGTATAGATCATCTCTGCAAAATTTCAACAAAATTGATGGTCTTTAAGGTATCTAACTCGCTTAAACCAATAGACGAACTGAATCTGTCCAACCTGAACCATACTAGCTTTAAGGCAGTTATCAATGCCTTAACGACCATCAATTTGGCTGAAATTTTGTAGAGATGATCTATACATTAGTACCTAGAAACTGAACGGTTGAGATGTGGATATGCGACCGAAAAGTGACCCTAAACCCTAACCTCGCTCTGAAATTTCAAAGCGATGCCTCGCTCTATATATATATATATATATATATATATATATAATATATGGGTGCGTCTGGGCTACGCTGGGCGTACGCTATGCCGACTGGGGCCTGCTTTACTGGCGTCTTCCTCTCCACACACTGGATGACAAGGGCACAGTAGAACACTGCCGTTATCAATTCAAAACAAACCGAAGGGTTTTCATGACAAATCCCACATGCCGAACATGAATCATATGAATGAATTCTCGTAGAACCCACAGAGCCAAATCCTTATATCTCATCTGCACACTATTCTTCTTCTTCTCTTAAAACCGGTATCTTCTCAGTTCTGGATTCATGTCAAAGCTTGGCCAGATCACCCAAACGCATACCCAATTGATCACTTGGGTCTTTTCGATTCGTTCTGGGCATGAAAGCTACTCAAGATCTATTCGGATTTTGGCAAGATTAATTATACGATTCTGACCTTCAGGTACATTGAAAAGCTTGGTGCTTTCTGCGTCAACACGGTGATTAAGGCTCATCCGGCTAGTTCAGAGCCGAGTCGGGATTTGATGGTCCATTTCGAATGGCTGAGCGGAGGGTCTGCTCTCACTAGCTCTATAGTTTCATGCCGCTTTTCAGTTCTTAAAGCAAGTTGGGTGATGTTAAGTGGGGGAGGAAATGCCACAGAAAAGCCAAACCACCACCGTGAGCAGTGGTCTCAGCGGTGGCTGTAACAATTAAAATGGCAACTTTTCCAAAATTAATCCAAATCAAAAACCACGTATATAAACGTGTACAGCGTGAAGAATAGATCAAGTTCAATACCTCATGCATTGCAAACCTTCGCCAAATCCTCCGGATATTACAAGGAAACCGCTAGAAAAGCACAGAACTCGTTGGCTTTGATCTTCTGGGTGTTTTTGTTATTCTCAATTTGAGGTTTTTCCTTGGAAGGAGTAGGAGGACGTTGTTTCGGAATCTAAACCGGTTCTATAATTTCCGATATTTGGTTGCAGCAGGCGGCAATCAAGTTTCAGATCTGTATCTCAATGTTCGACAACAACACGATTAATTCGCAGGTGAGAGGGATGGCGCCGAGTTGAAATGACGACTTCGCCCCTCGTTAAGAGGCAGTAAAGAGTTTTTCTACTGGCTTGTCGTTTGTAGAATATTGAATGACCATATTGCCCTTCTGTTACGGGCCGTCTTCGCGGTAGGTTATGCCCGGCGTAGCCAAGAATCATGTTATATATATATATATATATAGGCACATGTAATTCATTAATTAGGTTGAGAACAAAATTGTTATTTTACTTTAAATTTGGTTAGTGGGAACAAAATTCTCTTGGTGGTGTAAGTGGGTTAATTTTAGTCTATTTTTGTGCTAAGGGTGAATGACCCTTAAATCAACCCCAATTAACCCATCTTATTTTTGGATCCCTGACTCTCTTAAACTACACTAGTTTATGGCTAATGCCTAAGCCTCTTTTAAGAGGTAATATTTGGCCTCCACTTCAAAGAATAAGAGCAAAACAGTACGGTACGTGATGCAAGCAATTGAAAACGTACGTTATGTGAACTTTTAAGAGATGAGATGAACAACTCGACCTCTTCTTCTTCTTTTTTTCTTCTTTTTTTTCATAATTTAAATTGGTCTTGTCCGAAGATAAATGGTTATTGTACTACAATTTGCATCTATCTAGTTGCCTTATAATATATACGACCTGGTTCACATGGTAAGATTCATTTATCTAGTTGCCTATAATATCTGTCCAAAACTCCAAATTCTTAAGCCAATTATTGTCCATGCCAATCACATACCAGTCACCCACTAAGTAATATTCTACTTGACTTGTAAAGTATAAATTATCCCCTGAATTATATAAACTTGTAAAATGCCTATGAACAATTCGATAAAGTACTGATCAGTCAAACAACAGTTGAATTGCTCACTAATACCGGGATTTCAAGTGCTCATCAACGAGCCGGGCCTTACTCCATTTTTAAATAGTAGCAGCCCGGACCGGACTTTATTGTAAATTGAAGGATCCAAGCCCATCCACTTAATGCGGGCCTCACAGGCTTTTTTGGGCTGGGCCGGGCCGGGCCGGGCTAAACCTTGCGGGCTTTTTTGGAGCGGGCCTTGCTGGTTTTATTTACAAATAAATCTTTAAAGATAATATTTTTTATAAACTTATATTTATATATCATACACTCCAAAGAGAAACCTCTATCAACTTAAATAAAATGGGAAAACTGACCGTTGGATGAGATTATTATAATAAATTATGAGTGTGGTAAAAAATGTAGCCAATTTCACCATATTTTCGAATCCGATCTAATTGGTCAACCGTCGTCACTTGTATGTTTTCTTGGTTGACCGATGACATGACGACCGCGAACCGTGCTTATTTTTTCACATCATGTCTGTAAATATTCCATCGATGGATGTGCGTGGATATAAGATAAAAATTTCAATTTTAATTGCAAAGATGTTGGCATATATCAATTTGCCTTCTAAAGTCGTATGACTTGTATATTGCATTTAAATTGTTGAGGTTCATTCTAAAGCAACCATGAAGTGGAAAATGAATTTAGAGAAATCAACCGCTCGATTGAGAGATTGTAATGTTTTATGATGATTGTAAAAAATTCAGCTAATTTGATTCTCGTTTCGAATTCGATCAATTAGGTCAAATTTAGTTACTCTTATAGACCTATATTTATATATCATACACTCCAAAGAGCAACCCCCTGTCAATTCAAAGAAAATGGAAAAATGGACCGTTGGATGAGATTATTACAATAAATTATGAGTGTGGTAAAAAATTTAGCCAATTTCACCATATTTTAGAATCCGATCGAATTGGTCAACCGTCGTCACTTGTATGTTTTCTTGGTTGACTGATGGCATGACGACCGTGAAACGTGTTTATTTTTTCACATCACGTCTGTAAATATTTCATCGATGGATGTGCGTGGACATAAGACAAAAATTTCAATTTTAATTACAAAGATGTTGGCCTGTATTAATTTGCCTTCTAAAGTTGTATGACTTATATATTGCATTTAAATTGTTGAGGTTCATTCTAAAGCAACCATGAAGTGGAAAATGAATTTAGAGAAATCAACCGCTCGATTGAGAGATTGTAATGTTTTATGGTGATTGTAAATAATTCAGCTAATTTGATTCTCGTTTCGAGTTCGATCAACTAAGTCAAATTTAGTTATTCTTATAAACCTATATCTATATATCATACACTCCAAAGAGCAACCCCTATCAATTCAAAGAAAATGGAAAAACCGAGCGTTGGATGAGTTTATTACAATAAATTATGAGTGTGGTAAAAAATTAGCCAATTTCACCATATTTTCGAATCAGATCGAATTGGTCAACCGATATGTAGAATATATATATGCACTAATGCACATATTCTATATAGAAGTATAAGAACTTCCACACACACACACACACACACACACACACACACAATATATATATGCACTAATGAACATATTTTATATAGAAGTATAAGAACTTCCACACACACACACACACACACACACATATATATATCTATATCTCTATATATATATATGTGTGTGTGTGTGTGTGTGTGTTTATATATACACACACACACACATATCTACATATATATATATATATATATATAAACACACACACACACAGATATATATATATATATATATAAAATATTCTATGGGCTTTTACGGGCCGGGCCTAGCGGGCTTTTATGGGCGGGGCCTAGTGGGCCTTTAGCAGGCTGGGCCGGGTTTTTGCAGCTTTTGGCAGGCCGGCCCACTACCCACCGAGGCGGGCTTTTAAGGGCTTTTTAACGGGCCAGGCCGGGCTTTTAGCCCTCAGGGCCGGCGGGCATCCATCGACCCACTTGATCCGCGGGCTTTTTGATGAGGTATAGGATTTCTTATGTAGGAATTTGGTATGTACCTACCAAACCCATCAATTTTGGTAGTCAAATTCAATTTTATTAGTAATTGCTTCATTTGTTAATTAACAAGCTACCAATGAACCGCTTCAAACTCCGTTTAGTACTTCAAATTTCTCTTGCCTCTTGGTCATGATCAAGACACATTTTAATTGAAATTCAACCATTATAAGTTGTCAACATGGATCTTATCATAAACTTCATTCTCTATTGGACGAGTCCACATTCATGAATGTTTGATGCCCTAATTTAATTGAACACACAAATTAATATCATTAAATTATACGTCTTTCGCAAAAAAAAAAATTATGTTGATTTTATGTTTATGTTTAGAGTTATGTTGTTTTTGATTTCTATACCTTTAGGAAAATAAGACAACTTCAATTTTGATATACACGATTTCAACACCACCAAGATTTATAAAGGATCTGTTGAACTACCTTATAAAAACAACCAATCGACTGATGTGACTTCTTCGTGAATGTTGATTTCAAACACTTTGTAGCACCTTAATTTGACCCTTGATTTGGAGTGAACAAAAATCACTTGCACTAAAATTCAAGTGTGTGTATATATATATATATATATATATATATACATATGTTGTTGAAAAGATTAGATTTAGCTTGTAGCTGCTAGTAGAGAAAGGCTCAAACGTCTTATTTTTGATCGTCGTGGAATTGCATACTAACCAGAAGATAAACCTAAAAAAGGAAACCCAGAGGACTTCTAGCTTTACTTAAGCGATAGGATCAATTACGAAGAAAAAACTCAATCATGAATCTCTCCCATGATCCATCAGCTCAAGGAGGCCACTGTAAATATTACTGATCGAAAGCTCACCGGAAAACTCATTTGTTGCCACGATCAACATTTCTCAAGCTGGATTACATAATTTTCTTTATGGAGTATTTGACGGAAAGATTGTTAAACCAGCACTTAAAAAGGTTTTATATATACCAGCAATATCAAAGTCAGAGCAACTTTAAATTAATAAACATAATTATCATATGTATTCTTTTCTTTTTTTCTCTCAAATAAGAACGGTCGAGGAAACAGATTGATAGTACTTCTGGAATAAATTTTTTAGAACCAATATCGAAATCGATTTGTTTGACTTTCTTACATTTCACTAGGCTTTAGGTTGTAGGAGCATCCATCACCAGCTCTATATAAACACAACTATCTTGACAATAATTGGCATTATCCCCTCAGCATTTCCCTCACATATCCAACAGTACTACTAACCTTCTGGCAAAAAAAAAAAAAAAGGTTCCCCAACAAACAACAGCATGAAGTTTCAAGTGGAGGTTCTCTCAACAGAGACAATCAAACCCTCATCTCCAACCCCTGACCACCTCCGCCACCACAAGCTCTCCTACCTCGACCAAATCCAGCCCCCAATCTTCATGCCCATGGTCCTCTTTTACCCGAAAGAACCCGACCACAACGAACTGGACCTCATTTCCATCCACGAACAGCGTTGCAGCAAAATCAAGAAAGCCTTATCCGACACCTTAGTCAAGTTCTACCCACTAGCGGGAAGAGTCCACGGAACCCAATACGTCGATTGCAACGACGAAGGAGCCTACTACGTCGAAGCCAAGACCGACTGCAAAATCTCTGACATCATCGACAACCCAAACCCTAAGGACTTCCACAAGTTCCTCCCTTTCGAGCTAGACGCAGCTCATGAGCTTCCCGTGTGCTTCCAGGTCACCTTCTTCGCCTGTGGCGGCATGAGCATCGGCACGGGGATGTCCCACAAGGTCGGGGACGCCCTCTCCTACATCACGTTCCTCAATGGCTTGGCCGCTGAGGCTCGTGGGGAGGGCAACGATATTCACCCTCCCGAGTTCGTCTCAGACAAGTACTTCCCCCAAAAGGACTTGTCCGGATTCTACCAACACCGCACCGGGATCATAAAGCAAAACATCTCAACAAAACGCTTGGTCTTCGACGCTCCAATGGTTCAGGCCATCCAAGTCAAATGCATGGACATGTCCAGACGCCCCACTCGTGTTGAAGCCCTATCAGCCTTCATATGGAGCCGCTACATAACATCATGCACCGGCATTCAACAAGATGGCGTCACCACCGACGCGATGTACACTGTTTCTCATGCTGTGAACCTCCGCACGAGGATGGAGCCACCACTTCCCGAGTACACATTCGGAAACGTGATCCAAACCACCATTGCGGTGCCGCACATACCCGTTGATCCGAAAGATGGGACGCTTCATGGGGTGGTTAATCACGTCAGGGAGGCCATTAAGCAAGTAGACAAAGAGTACATCAAGAAATTGCAAGAGGGTGACGGACACTTGAGCTTCTTGAGGAGCCGTGCGGAGGAGGTGAAACGCGGAGAGGTGGTGTCGTTTAACTTCACGAGTCTGTGTAGGTTTCCGATCTACGACGCTGATTTTGGATGGGGGAAGCCCGTTTATGTTGGTTCTGCCAGCTTTACGTTCAAGAACTTGGTTAGTTTCTTTGACACCAACGTAGGGGACGGAGTTGAGGCGTGGATCAATCTGTTGGAGGAAGACATGGAAAAATTCGAGGCGGACGAAGAGCTTCTCAAGTATGTTTCACCCGCCCCGAGTTCAAAGAATGCCAAGGCCTCGATTAATTACTAACAAATGAAATCTTATCTGCTAGACCATTTAGTATATTATGTTATTTAACTGTCAATCTACGTTATTAATATATGATATTAGAGGTGATAGTTTATCATATTTGTGATAAATATTTGCTGCCATCTCAAATTCTTTCGAACTTGTGTGAAAAATGTAATACGTAATTAATGAGCTTTTGCGTGTAAGTTTAAAACTGCAAAGATGTATATTCTATAGTATTCTTCAAATCCTGTACTACAATACGCTTGTTCAAGATCAATGTGTAATAATTAGTGAAAGAACTATTTCTTATTCTTCATCCCCCAACTTGTTATGATTAACATGTATAAGATAATGCATGGGTGGTCGATCATCTGGATTTGAAACTATGCATGTTTGTAATATGTATTTCATTTCATACATGCAGTATGTCTGATATGTACATGTTGATATTTTTGCACAATGGCCATTTGAAAGCTTTTGGTTGACATTTGGACAATTAAAGCAGACTGAAAGCTGTAGCTACTTCACTAGTTGCTATTTGAACACAAATGAAAGAAGAAAATAAAGTGAGAACCCTTCTCCTTCATTATTGAGCCCGACTTACAGATTACGTCTCATTTCTCATTCATATACATGAAAAATTTACAAGAAAAAAAACTAAAATGATGTGCTTGTCCTTATCAAAATCGAAAAAATGGAGCTGGAAATTTTGACAAATGGATACATACATGCTGTGTATGTGCGACAGTAGTGAAGGCACTAATATAAATGACAAGCTTATCAATATTTCATGTGGGTCTATATGAGTTGAACTATTGTGTAGTTTGTCATACTTCATCAATTGGATGAGAGACAAAATTAAAATCAGAATAATTATTGAATATATGTATCAGCAGCTAGCAGCAGGCACAAACTTTGTCGCCCATGGACTGAAGAATGAGCTCTGAGTTGAAACGAGAGCTACTCGGCTAGCTAGCACTACTAGAAAAACCCCCCAATGCACACAGATGACATGCACACGGATATTCACACGGACGTAAATCTGTGTGAAAAACATTGCAATACACACAGATATCCGTGTGAAAAGTTCATTCACACAGTCATCCGTGTGAATTATTTTCTGAAAGTGGGGCCGCAAAAATTCACACAGTCATCCGTGTGAAAACCCTGTATATGTGTCAGAAATTCACACGGATTGCCGTGTGAATTAGAATTGACACACCAAAATCCATGTGAATTTCATTTCAAAATAAATAAATAAATTATTACATAAAATCGTACTCATATTTGGCACATTATTTCTGATAAATATTTGGTTCACACGAATATCCGTGTGAATTTTTTTTAAACGCTTTTTGCAATTGAACACACCTCTCTCTCTCTCTCTTTGGGGAATTTTTTTCCTGCAAATTTCATAGACCCACTTTATTTAACTTCAATTTATCAACTTCCTAACTTATTTTGAATTTTTGAATTTTATTGTTTTTCTCTTTAAAGCATGAGTGGATAGAGTTTAGGTTGGTATATATTATTTAATATTCATACTTCCTTTTTATCGTTTACTAGTGGCTAAGAAGGGGCTGTAAACAATTGTTGCCAAAGAGGGAAATATCTCTATAGCTCCTTCAAATTCTGCCGAACAGAGACTCAAAAAATGGGTTGTAGACTATCAAATACACTGCCAGTCCCTATTTCCATTTCTTCTTTTTTCACTCCAATCACCTATTCCCAATCTCCCTCTGTAACACCCGAGGTAAATTTGTTTAAATTTAATACATTATTGTAATATTAACTAACTTTAGAAAATACATGTGAGCCCCGGAAAACTTTATCAGGATAAGGAGAGATCGTTTGGAATAGATTTTACGATCTCGGTAATTATTAAGGTCCTCGGGAATAATTATCGAAATTTCTCATAGAGTCTTCAAAATTTGGACTATGTGATAATGTATGCGTTGCGATGAGTCCGTGAGAATTCTCGGGGAATATTTCAGATACCCGAGCTAATTGTTACAAATATTGGAAGTTTTGGGATTATGAAAAATATTAAATGGAAAAAAAAAATTTCGGTGGTGCGATCCTAGCCATCTAAAATATCCACCGCTCCATCTGAGCCGTCCAAAGTCATTTAAAAGAGAGTAATAAGGCTGGAGATCGAAGGAACGCAGGGATGGAGAGGGATAGGGAGAGGGAGAGAGAGAGATGGCTCCAGAAGGTTCACAGCTCTTCGACCCGGATTCTCGACCCGGTAACCCGCAAAGGAGATCCGACGGAATCTCCTCCGTCCGGCCACCTCACGACAGCGCACCGGCACCTATCGTTTCCTCTTCTCGTCGCCGATGTCCTCCTGGGGTCAGACCATTCAGCCGATAGCTTTAGGAAGAGAATCGACGCCGTGAAGCTCTGAGTTCCCCGGCGGTTCCTCCGCTGTTTCTGGCACCACCGCAAGTAGGAGCTATGAGAAGAAGAAAAAAGGAGAACTGATCGATGGAAAATGCTCAGATCGCTCTCTCTCCCTCAGTTGACCTCATATATGAACTCGTGATGCCAAATCCCCCGGTAACCTGGGTTTCAATTTTCTCTCTTTAATAACTCTTGTAGATCTGCCTGATGTTGTTTTTTGGTATAAGATCTTTCAAACCCAGCAGAAAATAGAGCCAAGAAGTTTCGATATTTCTCAACAAACTCACTGTAAGTCTCTCTTTCTCCATCTCTGCCCAATTTACATTATTGTGATTGCCTTCCTAGATTTTCTGCACTTCTTACTACTTCTCTGATCGAAAGTTTGTTATTTTTCCTGCAGAAGAATCCGTAACAGATCTACAATCGAACCCACTAACTTCGGTTTTGCTTCTAGATTTGTTCAATTTCCTGCTTTTTGGGTACTAGATTTCCGGTCTCGGAAACTTGTGTATCAGCTCATGCTTTACAGACCTGCGACTATATCTGTTTTGCTTCTTCTGTGAGATTAGTGTTTGAATCGGACGAGTTGGCTCTGCCTCATGGATTTGGTGGTATAAAGGAATTCAAATGGACCGGAGTTTTGGTGGTATTGGTGACAGGAGATGTAGTGGTATTGGGAATTGAAAGGACAATAAATTGAGGGACCAAATAATAAATATGTAACTGTAATTAATTTAATAAAATTCAATCAAATATATTATATTTGGTACACACGGATCTTTTCGGTCATGGGTTATAATTGCTGGAGTTGTGATTTATGTGGGACCCAGCAAAACATTCACACGGATTGAATAAATCTGTGTGAAAGTAGTATTAGCAACGCCAGCAATACGTACGGATTATTAATCCGTCGTTGTACCGTGTGTATTGATGTTTTCACACGGATTTCTGTATGTAATACTATGATTTCACACGGATTCTCATCCGTGTGTGATGGGGGGTTTTTCTAGTAGTGCTCTCATCTCTTCAACAGATTAAAATCAATTAATAATAAGAGTAACTATCTCAGACAGTACGTCAATCTGATAAAAGACATTGACCTCAATGTTCTAGACTTGTAAAATTACGTCGAACAAGCATAGATTCCGGGAAAAGGCAAAAACTTTGCCTGGTTAATTTGGTAGCTAGCTGGGTTTCTGTTCTACTAGCTACTTTTGTGTTGTTGCCCATAAATCAGCAGAGGTATTAATCGGGTAAGGTAGGCCTCATCAAAAAGCCCGCGGATCAAGTGGGCCGATGGAGGCCCGCCGGCTCGGAGGGCTTTTAGCCCGGCCCGGCCCGTCAAAAAACCCGCAAAAGCTCGCCTTGGTGGGCCGAGGGCCGGCCCGCCTAAAGCCCGCAAAAACCCGGCCCGGCCCGTAGGCCCGGCCCGCCAAAGGCCCGCTAGGCCCGGCCCGTAAAAGCCCGTAAAATATATATATATATATATATATATATTTGTAGTTATGTGTGTGTGTGTTTATAAATATATATATACACACACACACACACATAGATATATATTTGTGTGTGTTTATATATATATATATATATATGTGTGTGTGTGTGTATGTGTGTGTGTGTTTATATACATGTATATATTTATATATATGTGTGTGTTTATATATGTATATATATATATTTATATATGTGTGTGTGTGTTTATATATAATATATATATAGAGATATATATATGTGTGTGTGTGTGTGTTTATATATGTATATATATTTTATATGTGTGTGTGTTTATATATATTATATATATAGAGATATATATGTGTGTGTGTTTTATATATAATATATATATAGAGATATATATGTGTGTGTGTGTGTGTGTGTGTGTGTGTTTTAGAGATATATATATATATATGTGTGTGTGTGTGTGTTTGTTTATATATATAATATATATATATAGAGATATATATATGTGTGTGTGTGTTTTATATATGTATATATATTTATATATGTGTGTTTTTATTATTTAATATAATATATATAGAGATATATATATATATATGTGTGTGTGTGTGTGTGTGTGTGGAAGTTCTTATACTTCTATTATTCTATATAGAATATGTGCATATATATATATTCTACATATCGGTAATCGGTTGACCAATTAGATCGGGTTCAAAACTATGGTGAAATTGACTAAATTTTTAACCACATGCATAATTTATTGTAATAAACTCATCCAACGGTCGGTTTTTCCATTTTATTTGAATTGATATGGGTTGCTCTTTGGAGTGTATGATATATAAATATAGGTTTATAAGAGTAACTAAGTTTGACCTAGTTGATCGAATTCTAAACGATAACCAAATTAGCTGAATTTTCTACAACCACCATAAAACATTACAATCTCTCAATCGAGCGGTTGGTTTTTCTGAATTCATTTTCCACTTCATGGTTGCTTTAGAATGAACCTAAACAATTTAAATGCAATGTATATGTCATACAACTTTAGGAGTAAAATTGGTATATGCCAATGTGTTTGTAATTAAAATTAATTTTTTGTATCTTATGTCCAAAGCACATCCATAGATGGGATATATACAAAGGTGATGTGAAAAAATAAGCACGTTTCGAGGTTGTCACGCCATTGGTCAACCAAGAAAACATATAAGTGACTACGGTTGACCAATTAGATCGGGTTCAAAACTATGGTGAAATTGACTAAATTTTTAACCACACGCATAATTTATTGTAATAAACTCATCCAACGGTCGGTTTTTCCATTTTCTTTGAATTGATAGGGGTTGCTCTTTGGAGTGTATGATATATAAATATAGGTTTGTAAGAGTAACTAAGTTTGACCTAGTTGATCGAATTCGAAGCAATAACAAAATTGGCTAGATTTTCTACAATCACCATAAAACATTACAATCTCTCCATCGAGCGGTTGGTTTCTCCGAATTCATTTTCTACTTCATGGTTGCTTTAGAATGAACCTAAACAATTTAAATGCAATGTATAAGTCATACAACTAAAGGAATAAAATTGGTATACACCAATGTGTTTGTAATTAAAATTAATTTTTTTTATCTTATGTCCACGCACATCCATCGATGGAATATATACAAACGTGATGTGAAAAAATAAGCACGTTTCGCAGTTGCCACGCCATCGGTCAACCAATAAAACATATAAGTGACTACGGTTGACCAATCCGATCGGATTCTAAAATATGGTGAAATTGGCTAAATTTTTTACCACACTCATAATTTATAGTAATAAACTCATCCAACGGTCGGTTTTTCCATTTTCTTTGAATTGATAGGGGTTGCTCTTTGGAGTGTATGATATATAAATATAGGTTTATAAGAGTAACTACGTTTGACCTAGTTGATCGAATTCGAAACAATAACGAAATTGGCTAGATTTTCTACAATCACCATAAAACATTACAATCTCTCCATCGAGCGGTTGGTTTCTCCGAATTCATTTTCTACTTCATGGTTGCTTTAGAATGAACCTAAACAATTTAAATGCAATGTATAAGTCATACAACTAAATGAATAAAATTGGTATACACCAATGTGTTTGTAATTAAAATTAATTTTTTTTATCTTATGTCCACGCACATCCATCGATGGAATATATACAAACGTGATGTGAAAAAATAAGCACGTTTCGCGGTTGCCACGCCATCGGTCAACCAATAAAACATATAAGTGACTACGGTTGACCAATCCGATCGGATTCTAAAATATGGTGAAATTGGCTAAATTTTTTACCATACTCATAATTTATTGTAATAAACCCATCCAACGGTCGGTTTTTCCATTTTGTTTGAATTGATAGGGGTTGCTCTTTGGAGTGTATGATATATAAATATAGGTTTATAAAAAATTAGTGTCTTTAAAAATTTATTTATCAATAAATTAGTATCTATATATAAATATAGATTTTTTTGGTACAATATAGTTATATAGATCTATTATCTTTGGTTGTATTTGATCATTATCCATTGAATTTCCAAAGCTTGATTAAAAAAAAAAACTTGTGTCTTTAAATATTTATTTATAAATAAAGCCCGCAAGGCCCGGCCCAAAAAAGCCCGCAAGGCCAAGCCCGGCCCGGCCCGAAAAAGCCCGCAAGGCCAGCTTTATATGGACGGGCTTGGATCCTTTGATTTTTAATAAAGCCCGGCCCGCAATTATTTAAAAATATAGCAAGGCCCGGCCCGTTGACGACCCCTAGGGTAAGGCTTCTAGCTATTGCTTACCACGTCAATTTTGGGTACGTACTCACAAGTCATAGCTCGTAATGCATTCTAGAGGGGCAACTATATATGTTAAAACCCTCTAACGCTTATAAAAAAATCCCGGGTATGAAGTGCATGTATAATCTGAAGCCCAATTACTACACTATTACGTACATTTCTCTAAACTCCGCCTCTCTCTTCACTTTATCAAGTCTACTACGTACACTAGTGCAGCGCCCACCACCACCCGCCGCGGTAAGCTCGCGATCCACCCAGTCAGAACATTACTGACTTCAAGCCTTTGTTATACTTTGGTAGAAAACGACGGTGGGATTGTAATTTGTCTGAATATATAGGGTTAGAGTTTTATGTGATTGGGCTTGTATGATAAAAAAAGGTTTAATGATGTCCCTGTAAGAGGATCAAACCTGCAACAATAATGTTTCAGCGAAAAAAAATTAAGATTTCGCAAACGATCCAATTATTGAATATTGGCTTTATTATATTGGTGGACAAAATCCAATTTGAATGGCCCATGGTGATCACGTGGGCAAGGCAACTCTAGGTTAATTAGGATAGGATATATATATACATATATGCCGTCAGTATTGTAGAGAGAGAGTTAACTAGGTATTGGTGTATTGGGATTTTGGGTAGAGAGTTTATCATCAAACTCTAATTGTATTCTCTCCAATTGATTATAGTGGAATTTCTCGCCGGCTCCAAAGTGGACGTAGCTCAATCAGATTGATTGAGTGAACCACTATAAATTCTTGTGTCTTGTGTTTGCTTTCTTTTTCGTTGTTCGGTTGCTCATCTAGTTCCATATCAATATTGTGTTTGTTACGCTTCCGCACAACAAACTGGTATCAGAGCTCTGGTTCTGAATTGGGAGTTGATTCATTGATTGGAAATCATGGTTGACGAGAAAAAGAAAGGGACTGAGTCTTCAGGTTCTTCGCTTTGGTCTACTTCCAGGCCATCAATTGGTAATGCCAAATTCGAAGTTGAAAAGTTTAATGGCACCAACAATTTTGGCATGTGGTAGTGTGAGATGATGGATGTCTTGTGTCAACAAGAATTGGATATAGCTCTAGAAGATAAACCTGCAGACATAGATGATGTAGAGTCGGCGAGAATTAACAAGTGGGCTTGTGGTTCTATCAGAATGTGCCTCGCTAAAGATCAGAAATTCTTTGTCATGAAAGAAACTTCTGCAAAAGTGTTGTGGAAGAAATTAGAAGACCAATATATGATCAAGAGTACTGAAAATCGTTTTCACCTGAAGAGGCGGCTTTTTCGATTTAATTATCGACAGGGTGTTTCTGTGTCTAAACACATCAGTGATTTCAATAAGATACTTGCAGATTTGGCTAATTTGGATGTGAAAATTAGTGATGAGGATAAAGCGTTCTGTTTGCTAAATTCTCTTCCTGACGAGTATGAGCATTTGATTACAACTTTGTTGCATGGAAAGAATGATGTGAAATTTGATGATGTGTGTAATTCATTGATAAATAATGAGTGCAGAAAGAAAGAGAAGCAACTTCAGAATGTTTCAGGTGAAGCACTTGTAGTAAGGGGCAGATCTGATGAGACAAAACCTACTGGAAAAAGAGGTAAATCTTGTTCCAAGTCAAGAAGTAAATTTCCTGCAAAAGATGAGTGTGCTTTTTGTCGCAACAAAGGTCATTGGAAGAAAGATTGTCCTAAGTTGAAAAATAGAGACAAAAAGGATTCTGAAGTGAATGTTGTAAGAGATGATGAAGATGACGACTTTGATTTTGCTTTGAGTTGTTCATCAGCTTTTGAAGATTTTGAAGAAGATGAGATTGAGTTTGCTTTGGCTAGTTCATCTGCAGTTGGTTATGCTGACAAGTGGATTATGGATTCAGGTTGTTCACATCATATCACTACTAGAATTATGCCATCAGACATCACCACTATTAAATCGGTCGGAATTGCACGCGATGTAAAAAATACATCCTAACATCGGTTTATGAAATATCGATTTCTATTGTGATTATAAACATCGGTCGTTAAATTAACTGATGTGTAAAGTCTCGTTCAAAAATTTTGAAAAAACGCGGAGGGACTAAGTTGAAAATTTCAGAAACGCGGGGGACCAAAATATTCATTCCCCCCAACACTTACACTTTTTTTCACTTGTCTGAAACTTTTGAACCCTAATTACTAACGGGGGTGTATTGTATATGGAATTACTGGCACTTTTAAAGAAATCCATGGAATTTAAAAGTCTGAGTGTATTCAATAGAGACTTTTAACAGTCCATAAAAGTCTTGGTGTATTCAATTAGGATTTTAAAAAATCTTTATGAATTCCACCAAAGTCTAGGGGTATTCAATTAGGACTTTTAAAAATGAATAGAAGTTTAGGGGTATTCAAAATATCATTCATACATACGGAATTAGAAAATCATGGACTTTGTAGTGTTCAGTATAAATACCAAATTCCAATATTTTTCCAGCCACTAGAGCAAAGATTTTGAGCGTGGAAAAGTCTATCAAAGTTCTTCTCTCTGCGCGTTCAAGGTTGGTCCTCCATCATCTCTCTTTCATGATTTCTTTTTTCTTTTCTCTATTATTTTGTAATATCAACCTCTAATACCTAACATGTTCATTGTTGTTGTTGAATTTGATTTTTTTTTTTTTTTTTCAATTGTGATGCTTGGAACCCTAATATTATCATCAACTCCTAAAACAAAGCCAAATAATGTATATGCATAATGCTTTTACGGTTCGATCATAGTCCTGCATACTATTGCGGTTATTGCTATTGTTGTCACTTGTTTGCTGCGTTTGTTTCTTCTTCTTTGTTTTTCTCGCTAGGTTTTCTGTTTCTTTTGTATTTGTTGCTGTCCTATATGGCATGGTTCTCTTTTTTTTTGCTATTGCTTTGCCCTTGTGGCTCTTAAGTTCGGGTAGATTAGCCAAACGGTGGGTGTTTTTTTTTTTTTTCCCTTCATGCCAGAACTTCTTTTCTATACCTAATAGTGTGTGTGATTTCACCCTGCATTGAGATGGGACTTATGTTGACAATCTCATGTCAACTTTCTTAAATGATTGTAATGTCAGAGGTGCGATTTGGTTCAAGCTTTGGGTGATTCTATACAGAGTTATTAATTTTCATTCAAATTTTGCTTTAACCCTTCAATTTGAAGCCAATGTTGGCCACCACTAAAGTCGGCAATGGCTGATAAAATTATGTCAGGTTATTTATTTTCTTTTTCTAAAATTTTAGTGTTTTTTTTTTATGTTTTGAGAATATTATGTGTATTTTGAGTAGAGCTTTAATGTTAGAAATTTTACTTTGGGATTACAGAGTAGTAGGTTGAGTATATAGGATCACTGAATCTTCAGAGAGTTAATTCAACTAAGTTTGTAGTCAGTTGAGAGATAGGAATATTGTTCTGGAGTTTTGATTCATGTTGGTTGGGCAAATTGCCATGATGACAGTTGTCTGGATCCTTGATTCAGTTTTGTCATCTTTATGGACCTCAATTTCTTCAGATTCAAATTCTTTTTATTTTCCCCTTCAAATTCCTTTAAATTGGAATGCAGTTGTTACAAACGAGATTGATAGGGTTATATAGCTAAGGGAATTATAATTACCTCCCATGGAAACAGATCGTGATCAAGTTTTGGGGTTATAAGAGTCTGATTTGTGCAATTTATGAGTACTGTTAATAATCATATTGTATGGCATGCTATAAAAAACAAACAAGTGTGGATCAAAATGTAATTGAATGAATTATGAAACAAAGAAAAATTAATCAAAGAGAAGCTGGCTAGGTAATAACCAATATGAACAATGTATCAAAATTTGCTATTTTTGTCTCTGCACCCAATTGTCTGAGTTTGTTCCTTTTGTATGCTTAATGCATGTTTAAAGAAAAGAAGGAAAAAAAAAAAAAAAACCTTGCACACGTTTTGAAGTAATGCTTCTTACCAGAATGATTCCTTATCCCTAGTAGCCAAAATCATTGCTCTTAATATGAATAGATTCAAGCTGATAAAGGATACCAGCAACTCTTCTTTACTTTATTATTTTATTGTGTCAGAAAGCAATTTAGGAGAGTATGAACACAAGACATTGGTGCATGTTTATATTGATATACACACCTGATAGTTGTACGTCTTGATAACAGAAGGGTTGTCATTTGGGGTCTAATATCTTTCTTGTTTCTTTGTGGAGCCATGTACCTTGGACTTCTAATTTTTTTTTCCAGTCTATACTTCCCTT
Organism: Rosa lucieae; assembly: GCA_024704745.1. Classification (NCBI taxonomy): domain Eukaryota; kingdom Viridiplantae; phylum Streptophyta; class Magnoliopsida; order Rosales; family Rosaceae; genus Rosa; species Rosa lucieae. Next base: position 25,115,585 of record CM045492.1, read on the forward strand.
ATGTTTATATTGTTCTGAATTATAATGTTTTGATTGATAAAAGTTACATGTATGATTACTTTTACGCAATCGTATAGATGGGAGATTCACAAGGGAATAGTAAAAGAAAAGATTACAAAACTTGGAATGCTGAAGAGAGCAATGTTTTGCTTCAACTTATGGTTGAAGGGGCCAAACTTGGATTGCGTGATATTAATGGTGTGATAAGCAAACAAACAGTAGAGGCGAAGCTACTTCTTAAACTGAAGGAAAAACTTGGTTATGAAATAAGTTTTAGTCATTACCAAAGTAGAGTGAAATGGTTTAAGAAGCAATACACCAATTAGTCTCAGCTTATGCGTCATAGTTCCGGATTTGGGTGGGATCCGATCACAAAGAGATTCACTGCTGATGATGAAGTATGGGTAGATTATTTCAAGGTGAGCTTATTGCTTTTTCATTTTATTCTAATTTAGATTTATAGTTATTTCAAATGGTTATCATCATATTGACACGTGTATTTTTTTTTTGTCCCTACTAGTCACATCCAACGCATAGGCACTTTCGGTCATAAACTTTTCCAGACTATGAGGACTTGAAAATTGCAGTTAAATGGAACTGCAACTAGAATGGGCTCAATCAGTCTAGGTGATGATACAGATGCCTCTACATTTGGAGCAGAAGAAAACGGACCTTGGGAATTGATGGATTAGTTTTTGATCGAAATACTAACATGTTCGTGCAAAGTGAAAATGAGTCATCACACCAAGAAAAGTGACATTTTTATATATATATATGTTTAGGTGCTTTCTCTATTAGCAATGTCTGAAATAGACATGTATGGAGCTGATGAAGAGGAAGAGCAGTTTTACGAGGCTGTTAAGGTATTATTAATGGCAATACAAGCAGTGATTTATGTGTTATACGAACTTGTGTTCAGCATACGTGGTGAACATATTAGACGTCCGCTGACTCGTCGACTAGTGACATCAAGTGGATACATATATATGCACAACATATTGGACAGAGACCCTCAAATCTTTAGAGATGTGTATAGAATGTATCCTGAAGTGTTTCGAAAATTATGTAGCATCCTAAAAGCGAAAACACCTTTACGGGATACAAGACACATTTGTGTTGAAGAAATGCTTGCAACCTTTTTACTAGTTGTCGGCCAAAATAATCGATACAGTGAAGCTCGGCTGATATTTGAGCGATCTCATTTTGCTGTTAGTAGAAGTTTCAGCAAAGTCTTGAAGGCCTTGAATACAATAGCACCACAGTTTATGGCTAAACCTGAGTCCATACGACCTAACATAAGAGAAAGTACAAGGTTCTGTCCTTACTTTAAGGTAAGCAATGCAACTTTTATGGATGGTTAATTATTTATTTCATTGCACAGTAATGAAGATATTATTTCATTTTTTCTTTTTAGCTATTGATATCTTTTTTCATTGTTTTAGGATTGTGTCGGAGCTATAGATGGCACGCATATTCCAACAATGGTAGTTGGACGTGAGGTAAGCAAATATCGAAATCGCCATGGGAAGATATCACAAAATGTATTAGCAGCTTGTAACTTTGATTTACAGTTCATATATGTGATTAGTGGATGGGAGGCTTCCGCTCATGATTCAAAAGTGTTGAATGATGCGATTTCTAGACGAAATGAACTCAAAGTGCCACCAGGTATAGTTTTACTTGCATAAAAAAAAATTCAGAGTACTTATTACAATTTATGTCATATAACATATATATAACATACTAATTGCACATGTTTTTTTATTATTAGGTAAATATTACTTAGGAGACTGCGGATTCCCAAATCGACGTCGGTTCCTAGCTCCATTTCGAGGTACTCGATATCACCTCAAAGATTTTGGTGGTGAAGGAAATCATCCTGTCAATGCAATTGAGTTATTCAATCTTCGCCATGCTTCCTTGAGGAACGTAATTGAGAGAATATTTGGAATATTTAAGTCACGTTTCACAATCTTCAAATCAGCACCACCATTTTTATATAAGACACAAGCAGAACTAGTTTTGGCTTGTGCAGGACTGCACAATTTTCTTCTACAGGAATGTCGTTCAGATGAATTTCCTCCTGAACCAGAAGAAGATCCGATAGTCAATCACGAAGATAATTTTGAATGGGATGATTTTCAAACTCAAGATCAGCAAAGAGAGAATGCTAATGAATGGAGAATGAGTATTGCTACTCATATGTGGACAGATGCCCAACCAAATGCCAACAATGAAAACAATGACAATCAAGAAAGTGAAAATGAGGGAGAAGAATAAATCATATCATTATTTCAAAGACGTCTGCTTATTTGGCATGAAACTTCATCAATGTGTTTTTTTTCCCTTCTCTTTTTAATTTGGATACCTTTTGGTTTGGTTGATTATATTTGGAGGATTTTCCTTTATTTTGTTATATGTTTGTTTCATGACATTATTTGAGCTTCTCTGATTTCTACGCTAATGGTCATTAGTTAACATAGCTATGGCATGGCATCGTATTTTATTCTCTGACTAATAAACTAGCTTGGTTTTTCTTTTTTATAAGTATTGTGAAATCTATAGAAATCATTCATATAAAATCTGTAGATTTTTACAAATCAGTAAAAATCTGTGCTAAAAATCAGTAAAAGTCAATGGTTTTTAAAAAATCAATAAAAGTCTATGAACTTTTTATAAAATCCATGGACTTTTGAAAAAGTCTATCAATTAAAAAAACTCCACAGAAATCCATATACAATACACCCCCCTAACTCTCACTTCAACTCCAGCGCGCCTCCTTCTTCGGGTCGACGTCATTCTCCAACCTGACCCTCCTTCCCCTCCATCTCCACCTCCGACCATCACCTCTCTCTCTTCTCCTTCTCTCTTGCTCCCTTGTCTTTCCAAACCCTACTCTCTCTCTCTCTCTCTCTCTCTCTCTCTCTCTCTCTCTCTCTCTCTCCCTCCCTCCCTAGCTACACAAATCGAGCCATGGCTACTCCAAGGCTTCTCGGTCCTCCTGAGCTCCAAAAACCCTCACGCACCACCACCGCTCCGCCGCCACCCCAACCCAAATCCAAACCGGACTCCAAACCCGCCACCGGCGAACCCTTCGTGGACCTGATGGTGGTGATCTCTTGGTCAGATGTCTCTCTCGTGTTCTCTCTCTCCATCGTCGGCCGCTAGGGGGTGGACCCATGGGTTGGCTTCCCCTTTCGTCTAGTCCCACTGAGGTTGGATCCTTCAGCTGCAAAATGTCTTCTGACTCGTCACCACCGTTAAGTTACTCCATTACTCTATCCAGTCAACCCGTCCAGATCGTCGCTGCCCCCCCATATCTCCGATTCCGATTTCAGGCGAGTCACAGTTGCACTTTGTTTTTACTTTTTAGAATGTTGTGGTTTTTGGTATTGTTAAGACCCAGTTATAAATAGAGTCATAGAGATGTTGAATTAAGTAGTTTAAAGTCTATGGCATCTTGCAGGAGTGCTATCGATTCTTCTTTGTTTAAGCAGTGGCTGAAGAACACCCAGAGTGAAAATGGGATTTTACACGGCCGTTCCATGTCTCTTACACGAGTTCTAATTCAGGTAGTTCATTCCATTCAAGTGGGTTAATTGGTTATTATGATTTCCTCATCAGTTGACAGAGTTGTCAGTAATAGGCTTATATATCATATCACTTTAGTTGTTTCTAATTCTTTGATTGATATTTTGGGTAAGGAGTGGATATGTTCGGGAAGCACATTGGTTTTCTGAAATTCCAAGCAGATGTATTCGATAAACAAACAGGGAAAAAGGTAAATCCATCAATGTCAATCAGCTGCGTGGCTTGTCTTGAAATTCTACTTTGCTTCATCTATTATTTTTTTATTCTTTTTTTTTTTTTTCCCGTATGAACTTAAACATACTTAGGTTCCAGGTATTGTGTTTGCACGAGGAGCAGTTATAGCTGTGCTTATCCTTTTGAAGTCAGAGGAGATGACGTATGCTGTTCTTACTGAGCAGGTAGATATTTGTTTTGGTTTTTGCAACAAGCGTTACAATGCTGTACTTATCTAATGATCTCATGCATCCCTAACATTTGACAGAAATGATTACATTTTATTTCCATCTATTCAAACCCTGTGGGAAGGATTATATTGGAGTTGCCTGATGGAATGTTGGATGTTGACAAGGGTGATTTTCTTGGAGTTGCAATCCGTGAGGTCTCTCTCTTTCTCTACTTGCTCAATTGTAATATGATATACACGTGTACACGAGCTATGCTTTCAGTTTTGGTTCTGAGCAGATAATTGTTCCATTATATAGTGGTTGATTATTGTTCAGTGTTGATGTATATCTTCCTCTAAATTATCATCATCATCCTTGCTTTTGTTTCATATGTCGGGGTTCACAGTCGCATAAGTTCTATAGTTCCGTCCATTTCTATTATGGTCTTCAACCTGCTACTGCTAAAACTAGCTCTATGTTGTGTATTCTCATATAGGTGTGTTTTTCCCTATGTATTCTCATCTAGGTGCGACTCTCTCTCTCTGTCGCTAGTTCCTCAATAAAATCACTGTAGTTTCTATACATGTATACTGTAGTTAATTAAATATGAGGTATAGAGGATGGAGTGAGGTGGTGGAGTGATCGACTTCACCAAGCAGTTGAAGCAAAAGAAGTTCTGTCGATTCAAAACGAAACTGTAACTGTGGCATCTATTAGCTACCAAAACTTCTTTCTCCAGGTAGGATTCTATCTCTCACCTCATTGAGTATCACATTTCAAAAAAAATTTTGCTCTCTTCGAAGTGTTTATTTATTTATATATTATCTATGACAATTTCCAAAACTTTGTGGAATGACTTGAACTGCAGCAACTGAAAGCACAGAATTTGAAAGCATATACAAGCTTAAAGTTACAATTGTCCCCATAAACAAGCCTATGATAAGAAAGGTCGGGTTTGCTGGTTTAGCTTGCCATAATGTAGTGCACTACTGTTTTTAAATCATATATTTAATCTCATAGCAGGAATTTAAATGGTTTGAGTTGAATATTCTATAATAAGGAGATTTTCACAAGATATTCTAGTACACCTTTTTACATTACTTACCTTATGCGTTGGCTTTCAAGTTTCTTACAATCTCTTCGTTTTCCTTCTCAGGATGAGTTTGATGTAGTTTTCAGGGCAACTAAAGGTAAATGGCGGGCAGTTGTAGTAGATATTTCTAGAATGCACAAAATAATTCGCCCTGTACTTGTTGGCACAACTAGTATTGAGCAGAGTGACTCATTGTCTGAGCAGTTGCAAGAAGTTGGCATTCCCCATGAGGTGTAGTCTCATTCATCCTTTTGGTTTAAGTTGATTACTGGGGGAGTTTGAAATGGAATTAAATAATTTAATGAAAACTGTGAATTTAATTCTTTACTTGTACTTTTATCTCGAAATTGTGGCACAAAGTGGTCGTCTAGGGGCAGTTGATATTGTAACCAATATGGCAGGTCGAGGAACAGTCATAATCCTTGGTGGGACCTTGAATTTATGGTGAGGTTGCGTGAGATGCTTATGCCAAGGTAACACCTGAGCTTCATAATAATTGGTTTTACTTACACATGAGACGTTCTGTTCTGTTTTACACACAAGAGTTGAAGGAGTTAATGTTATGTATTGAATACTATTAATTCAATATTATGACTTCTATTCTACTTTAGAGTATTAAGGCTAGCGTACTCTAGAGAGAAGAAGCCGTTTATATGAGTTACATACTTTAGATTCCGGCAGCTAAGAATTTATATTTTTGAGCATCCTGCATGTTTTCTTTACTAAGGTTCTAACCACATTTGATTTTGTTATAATATTCTTGCAGAGTTGTAAAACTAACTGAAGGAGGTTATGTCTCATGAAAAAACTTTCGCCGAAAAAGTCCTGGAAGATGTGCTTTGTCTTTGATCTTGATATGTAGATGATTATTACTTTAGCTAGGGAAGTTTAGATATGGCAGACTTGCAGTTTTCAATGATTTTATCATCTTGAAACTCATAATGGTTTTTTTTTTCAGGTTAATGAAAAGCTATTTCCATGCAAACTGTTCAATGAAAAGACCAAGTTAGCTGAGGAAGCTGTGAATTTAGCTGCTGAAACTTGGGGTCAGAGATCATTGACGGAGCTAGAAGCAGAGAGTCTTTCTTACTCTTGCAAAAAGGTGAAACTTTGAAACTTGTCTGAAATTTACATGTTATTTTCTGAATGGAATTAATTAAATATATGCCTTTGTTAGGGACCTGCTTTGGATGAAGTGATATATACCCCAAATCTCAATTATTCAACTCAGTGTAGGTATATTATTCTTTTCCAGCCTTTGGGGACTGTCAAGTTCGGGACATGCTGAGTATTGGGTGTTTTTAGTGGTTCTCACTGGTAGTTACAGGATTGTCTGGAGTTACTTTGAACCGAGTTTTGTGAGACATTTTATAGAATGGAAATAGCATAAGGCTATTGGTTCGATATAACGTAGTAGCAACCTTACATCTGGAATGAACCATATGTGATATTATTAATACGTTATATCAACCTTACATCTGGAATGAACCATATGTGATATTATTAATTTGGAACTGAAATTAAAAACTTTCAGAGAATGTTAATGTTTGAATATACCATGCATGTGTTGTTAATGTAACTGCCCTTTTATCACTCTCTCTTTCTATTACATGCATGTTGCTGTCTTAATTGATTGAACCTAGTCATGCATTGTCAAAATATACTTTATCAAGGAGAGCAACAGACATCCCGAGTAACAGACATCTCCTTTGATTCTTTGTGCAGGTGCTTCGTCTTCTTATTAGAGTGTGTCAAAATTTGCCTTCTCTAGATTACTTGGGCATTTGTCAATGTCTCATGAAGAGGTGCGCATTAAAGTGGTTGAGTAGTTACAAACCTCATTATATATTCTGACTAACAATATGATTTTGAGTGAGGGTAGATTTTGTTTAACCCTTTTGTAGTAGATGTAGTGATTGCAGCAGTTGTGAACAAAACTGCAGTAGTATTTTCTAGTGTTGCTTTGTAATAGGTTGGAGTTTTATTCTGCCTATTTTGTGAATTTTCAAGGATAATGATTTTGGATAGAAATTAAAAGAATACCTCAATATTCAAATTTCTCTTGTCAAATGTGGATTGTATTTCCAGCTGCAGCTACATATTTTGTGGACATCATCCCCTCTTTAAAGAATATGATGTATATTTAAAGTTTAAATCAGTTATAACAATAAAAACTGATGTCCACTAAGAGAAATACATCAGTTTTAAAATGAAAATCGATATCCCATTAACCACTGGAGATCAAATTAGTATGTTGGAATCAATGTGCCACCAACTAGTGCACATCGTATTTTAGATAGAGATCAATGTTCAGTATAAGTATTGTCATCGATGAAGACTAGAAAACCGATGTTATGAAAATCTACAGACATCGTTTTTTTTTAATGATCCGATATATTATAAGGTATTAGACATCGTTATTTTACCGGAATCGATGTATTATAAGATGATTGACATCGTTTTTTTTCTAGAATCTGATGTTAATGTAAGTAAACATATCGGTTCATACAATATTAAATTGTGTATACTTAATCTGAAATCGTAGGATATGAGGTAAATTACCCGTCAAAATCATGAACAACAAGAAAAGTTCATGGGAACCGATGTGTGAAACATTGTCAGTCATCGGTTTTAAATGAATAACGATGTTAAAATGCATAGTTGTGCTGTAGGATATATATTTCTTTAAGCATTAAAGGCAATAAGATGAGGGTTTGACAATATATAAACATACAAGTTGTTATCATTTAAACGTATTTACATCGATTTATAATGAGGAATCGATGTGTATAATGATACTAGACATCGGCTAAAAACCGATGTCTAGATTTTCCGGACCTTTCTCATCACCCACTAAGACATCGGTCGGAATTCTTTTTCTCATCGGTTTTTGGCCGATGTCTGAGGGCATTTTTCTAGTAGTGTATGTGCCCTAATAGGGAATGGTTCTCTACTTTCAAGGAGTTGAATGGTGGAGTAGTTTTGATGGGAGACAACAGTCCTTGCAGAACAAGAGGGATTGGTACAATTTGTCTCAAGATGCATGATGGAGTAGTCAGAGAATTAACTAATGTCCGGTATGTTCCAAATTTGAAGAAAAATCTTATCTCTTTGGGAACTTTAGAATCAAAAGGGCACACAATTACATTGAAAAGTGGAGTTGCTAAAGTTGTCTCTGGTTCACTTGTGATGATGAGAGGTGAAAGGTTTAGAAATTTGTATTTTCTACAAGGGAGCACAGTGACAGGTGAAACAACAATATTTGAGACTACAGATGATGATGATGCAGACAATACAAAATTATGGCATATGCGTCTTGGACATGCTGGTGAGAAAGCAATGCAGGGATTAGTGAAGCAAGGTCTATTGAAAGGTGCAAAGACAGGAAAATTAGAATTTTGTGAACATTGTGTCTTGGGAAAACAGATTAGAGTTAAATTTGACACTATAGTTCATCAGACTAAAGGTACTCTAGATTATGTTCACATTGATGTATGGGGACCTACCAAAACTGCATCTTTGGGAGGTAAGCATTATTATGTCTCTTTTGTTGATGACTTCTCTAGAAGAGTATGGGTGTACACCATGAAGCATAAAGATGAAGTCTTAGATATATTTGTGAAGTGGAAGAAGATGATTGAGACTCAGACCGGTCGAAAAATTAAGAGGCTCAGGTCAGATAATGGTGGTGAATACAAATCTGATCCGTTCTTGAAACTATGTCAATATGAGGGCATTGTGAGACACTTCACAGTTAGAGAGACACCACAACAGAATGGGGTGGCAGAGCGCATGAATCGGACTTTATTAGAGAAAATTCGGTATATGTTGTCTAATTCTGGATTAGGCAAAGAATTTTGGGCTGAGGCAGTTGTGTATGCAAGCCATCTCATTAATAGCTTACCTACTGCTGCACTTGAGGGAAAAACTCCCATGGAGGTATGGTCTGGTAAACCTGCTACTGATTATCATTATTTACATATTTTGGTTGTCCTGCTTATTTTCATGTCAGGGAAAGCAAGCTAGATCCAAAGGCCAAGAAAGCTATATTCTTGGGATTTAATGAGGGTGTTAAGGGATTTAAGCTTTGGTGTTCAGATGTGAAGAAAGTTGTTGTAAGTAGAGATGTGACTTTTGATGAGGTTATTATGGTTGATCAGAACAAGCAGAAAAATTCTGATGAGCAGAGAATGACCGTAGAGAGTTTGCAGCAGGTGGAGTTAAAGAAAAAAATTGTTGAAACTCCAATTGATCCAGTGAGTCCTAAAGTTGATTCAGATGATTTAAATATTGAGGACATGAGTATTGAAGTAGAGGCTCCAACCCAAGAGCCTACACAGCAAGATGGACCAATTGCAACTACAAAGGGAAAAAGGAATGCTCAAAAGCCAGCTTGGCTTAATGATATGGTGACTTATGCACTTCCAGTTACTGAAGAAGAAAATTCTATTACTTATGAAGAAGCTGTCATACATGCAGATTGTGTAGAATGGGAAAAAGCTATGGGTGAGGAGATGAAGTCTCTTCACAAGAATAAAACATGGGAGTTGGTTCAGTTACCGCATGGGAGGAGAGCAATTGGTTGCAAGTGGGTGTTTGCTAAAAAGGAAGGATAACGGTATAAGGCTAGATTGGTAGCTAAAGGCTACGCACAAAAAGAAGGAATTGACTACAATGAGGTATTTTCTCCTGTTATTAAGCATTCTTCTATACGTATTTTATTGGCCTTGGTTGCACAATTTGATCTTGAGTTAGCACAGCTTGATGTAAAAACTGCTTTCTTACATGGTGAATTAAAAGAAGAGATATATATGACTCAGCCAGAAGGATTTAAAATTGCTGGTAAAGAAAATTGGGTCTGCAAACTGCATAAATCATTGCATGGTTTGAAACAATCTCCAAGGCAGTGGTACAAGTGGTTTGATAAATTTATGTTCGGTCAGAAGTACACTCGGAGTCTTTATGATCCATGTGTTTATTTTCACAAGCTACAAGATGGGACCTTCATTTATTTGCTCTTATATGTTGATGATATGTTAATTGCATCTAAGAGCAAGGTGTAGATAAATAAATTAAAATCACAATTGAGTGGTGAATTTCAGATGAAGGACTTGGGAGAAGTTAAAAAGATTTTGGGCATGGAAATTGAAAGAGATAAATCAAGAGGCAAAGTTTGTTTGTCACAGAAGCAATATTTGAAGAAGGTACTACATCGGTTTGACATGAATGATAAATCTAAACCTGTAAGTACACCTCTTGCCTCTCACTTTAAGCTTAAATCTACTATGTCTCCTAGCACAGATGATGATATGAAATATATGACTAAAGTTCCTTATGCTAGTGCTGTTGGTAGCTTGATGTATTGTATGGTGTGTACTAGACTGGATATTTCATAGGCCTTAAGTGTGGTGAGCAGATATATGCATAACCCAGGTAAAGGTCATTGGCAAGCAGTGAAGTGAATTCTACAGTATATTCTTGGTACTGTGGATGTTGGATTAGTTTTTCAGCAAGATAAGACGAGTCAATGTGTTGTTGGATATGTGGACTCTGATTTCGCAGGTGATTTGGATAAGTGCCGATCTACTACAGCTTATGTGTTTACTCTTGCTAGTGGACCGGTGAGTTGGAAGTCGAATTTGCAATCTACAATTGCTTTGTCGACTACAGAAGCTGAATATATGGTAGTAACAGAGGGTGGAAAAGAAGCAGTTTGGCTTCGTGGTTTACTTGAGGACTTGGGAATTATTCAAGAATATGTGGATATTTTTTGTGACAGTCAAAGTGCTATTCATTTAGCAGAGAACCAAGTTACTCATGCTCGTACTAAACATATCAATGTCAAATTTCACAAGATTCGTCAGATGGTGGAGGACGGTGATGTTCAACTCCTCAAAATTGGAACTGCAGATAATCCTGCTGATACGTTGACAAAGTCGGTTCCATTGAGCAAGTTTAATCATTGCTTGAACTTGATTGGTATTTGTAGAATTTGAAATTCCCTACGGGGATGTCGGAGCGGTGATTGGTTTTGAAGTTCTACTTTGGAGAATTTACATCAAGTAAAGCTAAGGTGGAGATTATTGAATATTGGCTTTATTATATTGGTGGACAAAATCCAATTTGAATGGCCCATGGTGATCACGTGGGCAAGGCACCCCTAGGTTAATTAGGATAGGATATATACATATACATATATGCCGCCAGTATTGTAGAGAGAGAGAGTTAACTAGGTATTGGTGTATTGGGATTTTGGGTAGAGAGTTTATCATCAAACTCTAATTATATTCTCTCCAATTGATTATAGTGGAATTTCTCGCCGGCTCCAAAGTGGACGTAGCTCAATCAGATTGATTGAGTGAACCACTATAAATTCTTGTGTCTTGTGTTTGCTTTCTTTTTTGTTGTTCGGTTGCTCATCTAGTTCCATATCAATATTGTGTTTGTTATGCTTCCGCACAACACCAAGTTGGGAAAAAAAATTTAATTGTACAAGGATATATCACTAATATAGTTGGGAATATATGGAGCAGTTTTTCTTCGTCTATGGTGGTCTACTTTTTTTTTTTTGGTCAATAAGAAGATTCATTGAATAGAAAGCATAGTACAAACATAGCCAGACTACAAAGGAACAGAAACAATTGAGAGCAGAAAGACTTAAAGAAAGCAAGTAAACTAAGAAGAAGCTGCAGCTGCCGGACTAGAAATCAGTCTGGGGGTCGTGGTTGAGCATCACGACGAAGGGCCGACACCAAAGAGGCTGGGGGGTAGTTCATCCACTCTTGGGATAAAAGCCTCTGCTTTGCTAGCTTGGCCGCAGCATCCGCTGAACGGTTAGCTTCACAGGGAGTCCAAATGCAAGTGAAGTGACTGAAGTGAGACTTCAACCTGAGGAGGTCGTCCACAAAAGGATTTAGTCTCCAACTCTCTGCACAGGCTTGGTTTTTTACAAACTCCACCAAATCCTTACTGTCACACTCACAAATGACCTTTTGCTTGTTCAATCTTGTTGCGAAGAAACACCCTTGGATTAAAGCCATAGCCTCTGACTCAATGGCTGAGTTGTAAGTACTGAAGCAACTTCCTCTAGCAAGAAAGCATCCACGATGGTCTCTCAAGATAGTACCTGTACCTCCATTTTTTGTCATGGAATCCCAAGCTCCATCAGAGTTTATCTTGACAAAGTCCTCAGGAGGAGGTTTCCAAGTAGTGATATTGTTACTCGATTCTGGAGTAGATATTGCAGAGACATTTGTTAACCTAAAATTTGTCCATTCGAGGGAACTAAAGTTGGCGTTTGAGATGACAATATCTAGGTTTACCAAACCATTTTTGTAGGTAGCTGCATATCTCATTTTCCAAATTTCGAAAAGAATGAAGCCCACCATCTCCAGAAATTTCGAAGGATCATCAACCAGCTTTGTACTCTCTTCCACAATACTTAGTAGCCAACAATGAAGAGAGGAGATTTTCTCAAACCTTGGACGATATCTAAGAGGGCAGCCAAACCAAACCCGTTTGGCCCAAGGGCAGAGAAGGAGGCCATGCTCAATTGTTTCTGCGAACTGACCACAGAGACTACAAAGGGGAGAAGGAATGATTTTCTTTTTGAATAGGTTCCAGAAATAGGGGAGAGTATTTGAAATAGCTCTCCAAAGGAAATTAGAGATCTTTGGGATGAGTCCAGATCTTTGCAGATTTCCACATTAATAAGATGAGACGAAGAGAGCTTACTGATCTCAGAAGCAGCAAACATAGAGTATAAACAGTGATAACCAAACTTAACCTTATAATTACCAGTTTTCTCTATTGGCCAGATAAGAGTATCCTCCTTGTTGGGATCACCCAAAGGAATTGACTTGATTGCTTCTGTGTCCTCAACCGATAGGAAAGGTTCAATATGGTCAATCTTCCAACAATGATTGATTGGGCCAATGAGTTCCTAAACCGCAAGGGGGGTGAATTGATTCCGAGTATCAGTTGGTTTGGCCCCCATTGGAGTTGGGAACCCATTGAGCAGTCCAAACATCAACTGACCTTCCATTATTGATTTGCCATACAACATGATTAGAGATAGTTTCCCTGCCAGCAATTAAGCTGTTCCAACCCAAAGAAGGACGCTGCCCATTTTTGGCAGTCAAGAAAGACGAGTTTGGAAAATACCTTCCTTTTAACACCTTTACCCATAAAGCATTAGGGTTCTTCAGGATACGCCAGCATTGTTTGGAAAGAAGAGCCTTATTAAAAGCATTGATCTCTCGAAAGCCTAATCCACCCATTGACTTTGCTTCGCGCAATTTAGGCCAGACCTTCCAATAGATTTTCGGCTTAGTGTCCTTGAATCCCTACCAAAAATTTGCTAATTCAAAGTTTATAGCCTTGCAGGGAGTCTTTGGGAGCAGGAAAATAGACATGGGATATGTTAGGACTGCCGATGCAACTGCTTTTAGAAGAACTTCTCGACCCACTTAAGAAAGAAAGTTCGCTTTCCAGCCGTTGATCTTGCTAGCAATTCTGTCCTGGATGTAAGAAAGTGTTTCTCTTTTGGTTTTTCCCCAGTGACAAGGCAGACCAAGGTAGACACCAATGGGGATTTGAAGAATACATAAGTTTGGTGGTTCTCGGGGTATCAGCAGAGAAGATGACTGAAGACTTATTTAGATTAATGAACTGACTAGAAGCCAAGCAATACTGAGATAAAACAGAGTTGAGTGCTGTGCATTTTTGCTCAGTGGCTTTGGTAAAGAATAAAGCATCATCAGCGAACAAAAGGTGAGTCAAGCAGGGCCCGTCAATGCTAATCCTGATTCCTTGAAGAGAGTTCGCTGAAACTGCACTAGCAATATTGATAGAGAGGACCTCGCAAACAATTAAGAAGAGGTAAGGGGAGAGAGGATCCCCTTGCCTAAGTCCCCTTGAAGGTTTGAAAGAGTCACCTGCAGCTCCGTTGATCAAAACAGAGAAAGAGACCCAAGAAACACAACTCAAAACCAGTTTTATCCACAGATTATCAAAGCCCATCTTCCTCAAGGTAGCTTTAAGGAAATCCCATTCCACTCGGTCATAGGCCTTATTCATGTCGAGCTTTAGAGCTAGCTCATGATCAGTGGCAGACTTCAAGCACTTTAAGTGATGAAAGACTTCGTGGGCAATGATCAGGTTATCCTGTATTTGTCTTCCAGGGATGAAAGCATTCTATTCTTTAGAGATGATCTTGGGAATAATGGCCTTAAGCCTATTTGCAAGAAGTTTCAAAATTATCTTGAAAGAATTGTTGCAGAGGCTGATAGGCCGGAACTGATCAACTGACTCAGGAGCTGGGATTTTTGGAATTAAGGCAATGTTGGTTGTGTTGATAGCATCTATCGAGAACTCATCATTAAAGAAGCAATGCACCATAGAATTGATAGTGTCACAAACCACATCACATCCCAGTAATTGCTGTAGAACGATCCCAGAAAGCCATCGGGGCCAGGAGCCTTGAAAGAGCCAAGTTGTTTGGTGGCTCTCATGACTTCCTCCACCTTCAAAGGTTTAGAGAGGTCATGGTTCTGAGAGGCTGAAATTCTTGGAGACACCTTACATAAAACATTGCTGAAATCCCGAGGAGAAGAGGCCTAGAAGAGAGTGCTGAAATAGTCCTTAAAAGCTGCATGGATACTAACCTCATCATAAGCCCAAGTTCCATCACTCAGGTGAAGAGAGGAGATTCGATTAACCTAACGTCTATGAAGAACAGTCATGTGGAAAAACTTGGAGTTTCTATCACCCTTCAGCAACCAGTTTACTCTTGACCTTTGGTGCTAGAAACTCTCCTCAAGGGTCCAGACTCTTTCCAGTTCCAGAATAATGTCCCTTTCCTTGTTTCTATCGATAAGTAAGGCTGCTTGAATCAAAGCCAGCTTCCTGTTAAGGGACTCAATTAGCTTCCTGTTATTTGGGTATTTCCTTTTGCTCCACTCCTTGAGTCTGCCTTGGCACGTCGAAAGCTTTGAATTCAGAAGCTTGTAAGCATTTACATCATTATTACCAATTGCCCAAGCATTCCGAATTATCTCTTCACACTCAAGATCTTCAGCCCAGGCAGCTTCAAATTTGAAGGGCTTAACGGTTTGTGGAGCTGGCGGTTTGAGGGAAACAAGAAGGGGACAGTGATCAGATCCGGTGTGAGCTAAATGGGTAATTTTTTAGTCAGGCAGGGCTTGAAGCTAGTCGGAATTTCCCAGAGCGTCTAGACGCTCCAAGATCAGGCCATCATCTCTCTTGTTCTCCCCAGTAAATTTGGGGCCACAAAAACCAAGACCAAAGAAAGAATTTGAGTTCATGAAATCTTGCAGGAAACGAGGCCTATTCCAAGGAAGAGGGATACCACCTTCTTTCTCGTCATTCGAAAACAACTCATTTAGGTCACCAATACAAATCCAAGGCCGAGGAGGGACAGCCTGAAGATTAGAAATGGAGCTCCAAAAGGAAGGTTTATCACTGGCATAAGGAGGACCATAAAACCAGGAAGCTTGAAAACAGAAATTATCATGTACCTGTGTAATTAGAGTATCCAAGACAGAGCGACTTTTTGAAATAAATTCCACCTTAACATCCGGCCGCCACCAGAGGGCTAGGCCACCAGCAGACCCAACTGGAGGAAAAGAACTTCCCTTGTGATAGCCAAACCGTCTTCTCAGAATGTTTATTCTGAAATCAGATTGTTTTGTTTTAGATAGGAAAATAACTGATGGAGAATGGGACTTTATGAGGTCCCCCAGTTTTTGGACTATCAAGGCCTTCCCAAACCCTGACAGTTCCAAGCAAGAAGTGTACTCATTGGGGACTTGTGACTGTCGGCCAGTCACCACCGCCCTGAAGAGGGGATTGCCCTTCCAGAATTCCATCATGTGTTGAGGTTTCCACACTGTACTAAGAAGAATCTTCTAAAATTTCTACAGTAATCTCCTTGAAATCACCTAAATTGAGACTGGGTTCAGGGAAATTACCCACCCTTCTCCTCCTTAAGGCATGCTGGTACCCAGATGCGCTGACATTTCGATTAAAAGTTCGGCCACTGACTGGATACACATTTACGCAAGCGTACGTATCATTTTCAAGACAGGGAAATATTATGCCAAAAGTTTATCATACCACGGGGATTAGTGGCTAACCCATAATCCTTAGGTAATCGAAAAAAAAAAGACACTTAGCAAACAAAAAATAAAAATAAAAATGTTAATCTAAGGCACCAAGCCTTAGCACTGCTTGGCTTTGATTTTCACCAAAGCCTAATCAAAACTAAGAACCTAGTGGTGGATATGCACAAATGAGTGGAAGAGTTCAATATTTGGGAGTTGATTTCAACTTAACAAAAAGATAATGAATGTAAATCAATAAAAATAAAAATGAAATGTAAACAATAAAAATGAGAATGTTGGGTGCTAGGGAGGTTCCTTCACCCAAATTCTATGTGTCGGAAGCTAATATAATGTAGATGCAAATCTCCTATTTTGGCGGTAGTCGTATCCAAGGCAGTTCAAGGCTCAAGGACCGAAATTCCCTTTCATGGTATTCCTATTCCGGTTCAAGGGTCGTAGGAACTCACTTGGACATGAATTAGAGCCGGTTCAAGGGTCACTAATTCAAATCAAGAGGCGTAAAGATTGAGGAATTAGACTACTAAGCGACCCGCCCACGCAATCACTCAACGGGTGTAAATCACCATGCTTATAACCCCTCGAATACGAAATTGAAGGTTTCTAGCTTAGGAATTAGAGTGAGTCAAGCCTCTAACTCCGTCCTAAACATGCTCAAAATACACACCCTAGAGTTGACTAGGCTTCTAGACATGCATTTTAACCCAACAAAAATAGATATAAGCATCCATCATATGAAAATTACATCATTACATTAAATTAAACATCTTTTACACAAAATTTGGGGTAGGGCACACAACCCTAACCCCCAACAAGGAAATTACTCACAACCCATAATTATGAACATCAAAAATACAAAATTCAAAGGGAAAAGAGTAGAGAAGTATAGGAGAAAACAAGGATAGTCACAAATAGCTATGAAGCTAGCATGACTAGCCTTGAATTACAACCCCACAAAATACCCAAATCTTAAATCTGGTAGAGATTGAGCCCCCTTGATGGATCCTTGAAGCTTTGTGTGAGTAGTCCTTCAAATCTCAAAATAAAATAGAAAGAAAAGAGGAAAAATGGAGGAGAAGGAGAGGAAATGAGAGGAAAGAGAACAGCCCTTTGGTGCGGCGCTGTAGCTCTCGGGTTCTCCTCTCCATGAGAATGTGTGTGTGTGTGTGTGTATATATATATATATATATGAGCAGTCTCAGTCTGTTTGTGAGAGAGCAAGAAAAGTCAAGAGTTGGTGGTTAATTAGATGAAGACCACGTGTGCTGATAACTTTGGTAAGACAAGGAGATGAAGGCCACGTGTCAAGAAACTAATGGCCTGAACATAAACATAGGTAACCAACCCATAATTCCTCACGTGCTGCATGCTTATGTATTTGTTAATTAACCAATCAAACTTAATTAAGCTATCCCCAATTTTGTCCTTTTGTCGAAAGTCTTGAATTGCTCTAATTTCGTCCAATTTTCTCTCATTTCCGCAACTCCGCTTATTTTCTAGAAAATAAATAAAAATAGATTAATTACATATTAATTGACTCGAAGATTACTTATTCTAGTATTTTAGATATAATTTCATGTATAAAAATGCGTGTAATCACACCCTCACACTTGAACTTTGCTTGTCCTCAAGCAAACTAAATGAATATAATCCGAAAATCTAATAACTCTCAAACATAAAGATAGTGTAGTATTAACATTTCCAACCATAATCCTCGGAGAACTAGTTATGTACATGACCATGAAGTAGACGTAAGCACAACATAAGATTTTTGAATTTGTAAGGCAATTATGATGCGCATGTGAGAAATGCTCAAGTATATGCATGTGTTAACCATGTGTCGAATCAATCCACCATAATCAAATAGGCATATAGAAGACCCGGCATAACCCACTAAATTTACATAGGTTCACTAAATATTACCGCTCAAGTGTTTAGGGGCTATAAGTGTTTCACTCAAAAGCAATTTCACAACGTGCGCCGCCATATGCTTGCTCTTTGATCTCATCTCCGCAATGTAGCTCACAACTTTCAAGATCAAGAGGTATTTTATTTGGTTGTAATGGGGCTAAGGGCAAGTGGCTATAAGAAATGAAGGATAAGGAAATAACAAGTCCATAATACATTAACTTAATAGTGAAATGAGAATTTGAGTTCATTTTTTAGTATAATACTACAACATAAATTCTTTTTAGCGACTAAGTTTTTTGCAAGGAATTTATTTTCTTCAATAAATGTCACCTTCTACAAGGATTATTTCAGTTTCTCGCTAAATGTCATTAAGTTTTCTACCAGAAATATATTTTCCTCACTATATATCATTTTCTACGATGAATATTTTAGTTCATCACTAAAGTTGACCATAAATTGGTCTCCAAAGCGTCATGTTATTAACGAGGAACTATGAGACTTGGAATTTTTCATTGCGAAAATGATACTCAGCGAGAAAATAACAATTTTGTCATTATTTTTTTGGTGAAAAATTGTGTAAGACCCGCAAAATTATGATTTTCTCACTAAAAGTCTATTTTCTACAAGGAATTATTTCCTCGTCAAAAGAAGCAATTAGCAAGGAACTAACACTATCCTCGTTATTAGTTTGGCGGAGAATTGTGAGACCTGCCAAATTCAACAGCGACAAAATTATGGTTTCCTTGCTAAAAGTTCGTGTTCTACAAGGAACCATTTCCTCGATAAAAGAAACGATTAGTGAGGAAATAACACTATCCTCGTTATTAATTTGGCGGAAAAATGTATAAGACCTGCCAAATTAAATGGTGACCTACATTCTAATAACATAGACGCATGACATACAATATGGCATATGTATATGTTGTTTTAGTTAATTAGCTTAAGATCACTAGATCTATATCTTTCTAGCTTTTATTTTGTAAATCAGGTAATTGTGAGTTGTACATGCAACTTTTATGGTAATATCTTTTGCATTATACTAGTATTGGATTTTATGCATATTTTGTCTCTCTGGTGTGGTTTTCAATAGCATTTTGTTTGTTAGTTCTTGCCTTATAAATGTTGTATATGATTCTTCTCGTCTGTGGAAGAGCATACATCTATTGGCTTTTGCCTTGACATTTGTTCTTAGTTATATAATTGAAGAACGTGTCTGTTACTTAACAATTTGTGACCAAGCCTATCCAAAGAAACTTGCCTTTCAGTATCTTGAAGATCTCAAGAATGAATTTGAGCATGTTAATGGAGCCCAGATTGAAACTGCTGCAAGACCGTATGCTTTCATTAAATTCAGTAGGTTTACTGCTATAACTTAAAGTCTTTCATATGTTATGTGCAATTCTGTACTTTGCCTTATGTTTTGGTGCATCTTTTTCCAAGTTTGAATTCCTTTTCCTTTTTATGTTAAAAAGAACATTCCAATAGAAAATCAAGAAACTATACCAGGACGCTCGTACTCAGCGGAATATTTCTAAGTGCAAGACTAGAAGAGATGCAAGATTTGGGGTAGTGATCAGGAGGATGCGACAGAAAAAAATTGAGGTGTTCACCGATAACCAAATGATTTAATTAGTTACTTCTATATTGAATTTATTAAGAAGGATCCCTAAACTCTTTTGAATAAGTATATTGTATTGATATAAGTACTTTAAATTAGTACTTATTGTAAAGGAATACTTTGAGTTATTTATTATCTACATTATTATTCCTCGCCATAACTAAACAATTGCAACAAAAATGAATTTTCTCGTTATGGACAAGAGAATCTATGTACAATGACAAAAGTAAAGTTCCTCTTGATTGAGTACGTTTAGGGAGAAATTGTTTTCTTGCTAAAAGGATACATACTACAAGGAAAAGAAAATTTCCTCGTTGAAGATAGCTTATTGTAATGCCCCGTACCTTAAAGTCATTACTAGTTACTTTTTACCGTGGTTGACCAAGGAGTGACTTTTTCTTTAGTCCGGTAAATTTGGAAATTTATTTGAGATTGTCGTAGAATACGCAAAATCGAGTTCGTGGACACGTAGTTTGTTTAAATTGGATTTATATCGGAAAAGTTATGACCAAAAATAGAAATTTCTATTTTTGGCATGGCTTTTGGTTTGTGAGTTTCTATATGTGGAAGGAGGGCTTATTAAAACTGATGGAAGAGAGAGAAAGGGAAAGAATCAGAAAAAAAATAAAAGGAAAGAGAGAGAGCACGGGTAGAACCCGAGTCACCCCCTCCCATTTTCTTTTTCTTCTTCCGTCACTGCTCTTCCCTTCTCCGGCGAATTCGTTGCCGTCCGGCCACCCCAAGACGCATCGTTGGGCACGGTGTGATCCTCTCTTCCTTCTCCTTCTAGCTATGTAAGTATTTCACCTTGGGTAGTTTTGGTTTTGGAGATTTGAGGAGAATTGCATAAATGGAAAAAAATGGATTTTTGCTTTGATTTCAGTTTTCCGGCGATTTCCGGTCGAATTTCTTTGGGTTTTGGTTGTTGGGGAAGTATTGAACATATTCCTAACCTTGTTGCAGCTCGTTTTGATCGGTGGAGGAAGATTTGAAGGTGTTTGAGACTGTGAACTGTACCGTGAACAGTAACTCTCGAATTCTTGGGTCTTGTTTGATTTTTCTGGATATTCCTACTTGAATTTGGTTGTTGTTGCAGGTTTAGAGATAGTTGTGTGGGTTATGAAGTTGATTTTGGAATAAATAGGTTGATTGGAATTGAATTTAATCTTTGAGTTTGTGTTAAACTTGAGGTTTGTTTGATATTGAGTTTTCTTTGGTTGTGATGTTGAACATGGTTGATGGATTCACTACAAGAGAAAATGTCATCGGCGACAACCCAAAGTTATCGTAAAAAGTCTAAATTTCTCGTTGAATTGAAAATGCGACGACTTTGGGTTGTCGCAATCAGTTGTCGCCTTATGTGTTTTACTGATTGTCAAAAGCGACGAAATTACATGGTTATCGCTTTTTCAATATGCGACGTATTTGATTCCTCGCATATCACAAATTATGAGACACACAGGTGTGTTACTAAAAATTATATGTAAGACTTTATATTTGTTGCTATTTTTAATATACGAGGCTTCGTTTACGTTGCATATTCCATATGCTGGGCTTGGATGCTTGTCGCATTTTCAATAAGCGACGCAATTTGTTCCTCGCATATGACATCTTGCGAGACACATAAGTGTGTTACAAAATGTTATATATGAGACTTTATGTTTGTTACAATTTGTAATATGCGAGACTTCGTTTACGTTGCATATTCCGCATGCGAGGCTTATATGTTTGATCAAAAATTTATATGCGAGACTTTTTTTTGTTGCAAAAAATAACTGCGAGGTTTCATTTTTGTTGCATATATTAATATGTGACATATATTTATTTGTTGTAGAAAATTATATGCGAGACTTCTTATTTGTTTCATATAATTTCGTTGAGGAGCTAATTGTGTCGCGTGTTAAAAAGCAACAACTGTTTAATTTCGTCGCTTTTGACAATCGGTAAAACACATTAGGCGACAACTGGTCGCGACAACCCAAGGTCGTCGCATTTTCAATTACACGAGAAATCATTGTTTGTTGCAAACGATTATAGATGAGGTTAGGTTGTTTGTCTCATTTAATAATAAGCAAAATGCAACAAATAGCTACATATTTCTTGCTCAAATTAATTTAGTTATTTATTTAAAATTTTAAATTAATTTCTATATTTAAAAAAATATTAATAATATTTATCTGCAAATAATAATATTAGAAGACTTATTATTGATCATAAACCAAATAAAGTCTACAAATATTGTACCCGAAAATAATAATAGCTAATATAAAAGGAAAAAAATAGATTACCAAGACTAGCTAAAACCTAAACTAATTATTACTCAAAACTTCTCCAAGTATCAAAATTCATCATCTTCATCAAATTCCTCATGTTCCAAATTGTCTGCATTGTTTGACACTATCTTCATCTCTTGGCTCTCCTTAAGGCATGTTAAATGAAAGGCACAGCTCTCCCACGATTCATACTCTTTTGTTTCTTCGGCTAACTGAATTCTTGTTGTATTTTTCCTTCATAAATAATGTGAAGTGAAATATATATACTCTAAGATTTTTAATCCAAGCATAAAATTGAAAAAACATAACAAAAACATTTTGGAGAAAAAAAAATGTAGGTGTAGAGAATACATACAATATACTCTGGATTGGTGTAGAGTTGATCACATAGCCATTGTCAATCCTCCCTCGGCCTCATACCTAGACATTTACACAAAGGTACAGACCAAAAAAAAAAAAAAAACAGACAATCAAAGTTCCATTCATAAGTTAATTAGGCATCCATACATGAACTGATATAGAAGATAAGCTCCATTCATCTCTCACCCCTCGATCAATCAAAGTTCTGAATGCTAAATCTACCATAATCACAATTTCACATAGATAAACAAAGGAGAAGTATTTTGTCATGATATTAAAGATAATTCCATGTGTCTCATCAAATTTTTAAACGCTAAATCGGAATGATACGTAGAAGCGTCATATCAAGCACATAAAGATCCAAATCGGATAATTAGAGAAAAAACGTACCATTTTGACTGTTGGGTTTGGTTCTTAACACCTTGAATTGTAATTCGACAGAATAGAGAAGTTCCCTTTATATCGTCTTCCATCTTTTTGGGTTAAGAAGAGTCATAACTAGGACTCTTCTCTTTCCTCTCAAGATCCCACCTACTTTTCTCGCTTGTGTGAGAGAATAATGAGAATGATAACTTGAATATTTCTGCTCCTTTTTGAGATAAGAACGAGAAGAAGTTGTTCCATTTTGGGTTCTTTTGTTTTTGAATGAATTTACAGATAATAGAAGAAGAAAAAAATAACAGATTTATCAAAGGAAACAATAGTGATAGTTAGTTTCATACATGATCGATATATCAAAGGAAACATTAATACTCATAATTATAGAATTACAACTATAATTTATTTCCATATATAGAGAATTTGTTAATTAATTTCAGAATCATAATTACTTTCATATATGATCGATATTCAAAGGAAATAATAATCATAATTATAGACATACAACCGTAACTTATTTCCATATATATAGTAAAAGAAAGTACGTTCTAAAAAGAGAGAGAGATTCTCTCAAAAAAAAAAAAAAGAGAGACAATAATCATAACTATGGAATTACAACCATAATTAGTTTCCATATGTAGACAAAAAAAAAGCAAAGAAGAAAGCACGTTTTCACAAAAAAAAAAAAATACAGTGAGAAAAAGAAAAACAAGCATATCGAACACATGACCACAACCATATATTGAAAGAAAGACAAAATTAATTGCACTATTCTACATTTGTGAAAGTATCATATTTTCTATTACACTTATCTAATTTTGAAAAAAAAAATATATGGAACACAAAGTAAAAGTTGGAAAACAATATATAAACTCAGTTCATGAATTTTGTTCATTGAATTGAGCATCAAAAATACCAAACAACATAGATTATCTTATAATTCAATTAACTTGGCTCATAATTATAGCCACTATTTATGTCACTATTGAGCAGTAATTCTTCTTCACTAGGAGCTCTGTCATGCTCCAGCATAAGATCATCATGAACAGAATCATCATTATTATATTCACCGTCGATTATTTGCCGTACTTTTTTCCTTCAGGAAAAATCTCTTCAGAAATCAATCCCTGATCATATAATGTCTTAGCATGACTTAGAAACAATGTCTAAAGCTCTTCGATATGTCTTTGGTCTATGCTTTCAGTACTCTCTTCTTTCATGATTTCTACATGCTCACTACAAAACAAAATTTATTGTTAATATTTTCACAACTCAACCATTACATTTTTTCCAGTTAGACGTACTCTTTGAGCAAATACAGAAACCCCTGCGTGGGTTCACTTCCCAATTGGTTTCGTTCTGGTAGATTAAAGGTTGTCTCGACAGCTCGAAGATATAATAAACAAAATACTAATGATTCGGACAGATATGAGCCTCAGCAATAGAACCTTCAGAGAGTGCTTTGTTGTTCACATAATTTTTATATGTTCTCAATAACCTACGAATTAAAACTAGTTAGTTAGTTTAGAATGCACAGTAGAAAATATAAATAAGTCCAAACAAATAATATGCATTACCTCTCAATTGGACATATCCAACGGTATCCTATTGCCCAGCAAGTTTAATCTTGCGTGGCAAGTGCATGGCTAAATGAACCGTGATGTCAAAGAAATCTGGGAGGCAAAATTTATCAATAAGCTTCGATGGATTGGATCATATTGTATCAAATAGAGAAGTAAATAACAAATAAAAGTTGACTAGGATTAGAATCATAATCCAATAAGGAATAGATTAACTAATGAAAGCTGTCTAAGTAATATAATTCAACTAGGAAAGATAAATTTCACCTCGACAAGAAAGTACAAACAATATATGATGAAGTTCTAATATATATTTTCACAAACAATAAAAGAAAATTCCTACAAGTCGTCGCCTAATTGGTTTTCGGCGAGGAAGTTCAAGTTGTCACAAAATCATTAAGCGACACCCAATAGAAATTGTTGCCTAATTGGTTTTTTGCGAGAAAAGTAAAGTTGTCACATAAACATTAATCGACAACTCATAGAAATAGTCACGTAATTGGCTTTCAGCGAGGAAGTTCAAGTTGTCGCATAAACATTAAGCGACAACCTATAGAAGTCGTCACATAATTAGTTTTTTGCAAGAAAATTAAAATTGCCACACAAACATTAACCGACAACTCACAGAAGTCGTCGCCTAATCAGTCTTCACTAAGGAAGTTTAGTTATCACATAAACATTAACCGACAAACCATAGAAGTTGTCACTCAATTGACCTTTTGGAGAAAATTAAAGTTGTCACAAAAAAATCAACCGACAACTCATAGAAGTTGTCGCCCAATTGGTCTTAGGTGAGGAAGTTTTAGTTGCCACATAAACATTAACTGACAACCTGTAAAAATTGTCACCCAATTGGATTTCAGCGAGGAAGTTAAGGTTGTCACATAAACATTAACCGACATCTAGCAGAAGTCGTCGCCTAATTAGTTTTTAGTGGGGAAATACAAGTTGTCACATAAACATTAAGCGACAACCCGATAAAGTTGTCGCCAAAGTGATTTTTAGCGAGGAAGGTAAGGTTGTCACATAATCATTAACAGACAATTCACAGAAATGGTCACTAAATCAGTATTCAGTGACAAAAATATAGTTGTCACATTAACATCAAGCGACAATTCACAAAAGTCGTCACTTAATTAATCTTTTGCGAGGAAGTTAAAGTTGTCACATAAACATTAACCGACAATTGGTAGAAATTGTCGCTTAATTGATATTTGTGAGGAATTGGGTGTCGCATAATATCATATGGGCGACAACTGTCAATTTCTTACAAATTCCTACTTTATGCGAGAAATTGGTTGTCACCGATGGGATTATGTGCGACAACTGAAATTTCCTCGTATTTGCCAAGCTTTTGCGACTAATTTTAGGTTGTCATAATGAAATTCCTCGCTTTTGCTATTTTCTCTTGTAGTGATTTGTCATGTTTGTAGTGTTGGGTGAAAACTCTTGGTAAAGGGCTATTATGAATTATTTGTTAGGAAGTAGAGAGAATTTGAGATTGTTAGAGTTGAATTTGTGATTTTTCAAAGGAGAGAAAAATTAAGAAAGAATGTGGAATTGTTCTATTTTGTGGAGGAGTTTGGAGTGGAGATTGTGTTTTGGAAAAGAGAATTTAGAGAGGAGTTGAAATTTAGAGATGGAATTGTGAGTGGAAATAGGAAGGTTAAGAATGAATTTGGAAATTTTTGGAAAGGATTTATATTATAATTTGGTGGAAAAATTTTGTTGAAGGAAGTGAATTAAATTTGTTAAGTTATCGAATGGTCTTTGTGAAGGCTTAGATTAAGCGAGGTCTTGTAATGGTTAAGGAATCGATTTAAGAATCGATTGAGTGGTTATGAGTTAGAGGGCATAGAGATTGTAAGGAATTATAGAATTTAATTCCGAATTGAAGGGTGGAATTTTATAATAAATTTGTGATTAATAGACGCTTTTTCCGAGGGAAATGAGTTGTTTTTGAGAGTATTTCATTATATGATCGATTATATCCTATTCTATTGTGACAGGACGTACTGAGCCCTCGAGCGAGGAGGACACAGGCAGGCAGCAGGGTTAGCTGCGGGATTCACTTGTGAGTGGACCTTTATTTTATTTAAATAATGCATGCAGCATGGTATAAAATTTTGAAATGGATTGTTATTTGAGAAAATGTGACTCTATGGAAAGAAAAGATTTAAAAAGGAAACAGTTGACAAGGAGGCCAGTTGGCGCCATGCGTATCTTACCTAGTTGGCAGTCCCTTCTAGGTAATAGTCTGGTCGGCAGTCCCGTCCAGACTACAGCTCGGTTGGCAGTCCCATCCGAAGTGTCATCTGGTTGGCAGTCCCTTCCAGATGACTTGATGTAGTAGTCGGCAGTCCCGTCTACTACTTGTGGCTAGTTGGCAGTCCCAACTAATCACCGCCTCCTACCCGGTTGGCAGTCCCTTCCGATGCGTCATCGGGTGGCAGTCCCTCCCGATGGCATGAGATGCCTAGGAAGCAGTCCTTCCTAGTAATCAAATGAGTTTCTTGGAAAAAGGATTGAGTTGGGAATTTCATGAAGTATCGCTGCATGATGGTTTTGTTAAAAAGAGAAATGGGGAAGCATACCATAAATTGTTTTGATTCTCGTTTCGGTTTTGTCCACTCACTCTAATAGATTTTATATGTTTTCCCCTGGGCCCTTCGTTTTCAAATGCCCAGATTTCAGATTAGCAGAGACTGCGTCCAGGCTCAAGGACTTTGGAAATCAGCGCTTCCGTTTTGTCCGTAGGTTATTACTTAACCTACCTTGTATGATATCGGCTTAGTTTAGTGTTGCTCTGATAAGCCTTTCTTTTGAGTTTGATGGATGTTGTTGCTTAAGGAGGATTATGTTGGGATTTGAACTTCCCGGATGTAATATATGTGCTTGGATTGTAAATTCGATATAGTAGGTTGAGTAGAAGTTATAGTGGAAATCATGTCCAGGTTTGTGAAATTTTGGGTAGCCCATATTTAGGGGAGGTTCTGCCGAATTTTCGGTAGGATTTCGCTTAATGTGGGCCCCGCAGGCTCGTATCCAGGTAATTGGGGTGATTCCTGGGTCGGGTCCTGTCACTTATAGCAAGGAAAAACTACCTCACCCAAGGCTATCTACAACGACAAAATTATTTTCGTCTAAAAAAATGTATTTTAAATTTTTTTATTATTTATAATTACTTATCATTAGTGAGGAAATAATAGTTTAGCGATGAAATATATTTTATCAAAAAATATATTTAACGACTATTTTCTAGCCTTCAGTATTTTTCAGTGAGGAAAAAAATATAAGTTTAGGCAAGGAAAAAAGTAGTAGTTAAAGAATAACGGCGAGAAAAAAATATTTTCATCGAGAAAAAGGTTTGGTGAGGAAATAGTATTCTCCTCGCATAAACTTTTCTTGACTCCTGAAAGGAACTGACGACCAAAATGTTTTCCTCGTGAAAACACTATGGCGAGGAAATTTCAATTTTCAGCGACAAACTTGTTCCTCGCAAATTAATTTTTCTGTTGTAGTAGGCCTAGCTAAGTGCTAAATGAACCAATATTTTCATGAGAACATTACATAAATAATCAAATCTACTCCATATTAACAAATTTTTAATACAAATTTGACTAATAATTGATTCAATTCAATATCAAACTGCGATGGAGATCATATTGAAGATAGATCCATAACGTACATAAAGATGATGGAATGTCGACTACAGAGGCTTTCATTATCAAGTGCATTGAAATTGCATAAGACTTTAATTATAGTGATTTGTTTGGATCTTACAAATCACGAACTGTAATATATATATTTGATAAAGAGATAATCCAATTCAATATATAAGACTTAATTAAAAGTGCTGATTTAATTCTGAACGACTTCAATTGTAGATCAACTCATTTGACTCGATCTGGTTTTACATGCATGTAACATAATCTTCGGGTAAATTACTCATGTCTTGCTTATAACAACTAACACTCACCTAACCAACTGTCAGCTAGCTATAGCTACATATTACAATCTAGAAATCTAACAATTTCTCTTGCCTTTTGTTTGGCTGGAATGAAACTGTCTTGTACCCAAACCAGAGGCATCGTTATTGTATCATACTATCATATTATACGTACCATACAGTATCCTAGTTAACATGTCGTCGCTCATCAGGATCTGAACCTTGGAGAAGAAGCAAATTAAGCGTTTGAACGTACCGGAAGCGATTTGTTCAAGTTAACATAGTCATTAACAATTCAAAAAAGATAATGGAGAAGTAGTCGATGGATTTGAAAGCAACATGACGATGGCAATGTGTTTGATAATTTGGTCGTTCTGCTGAAATTTTTTTCTTGGTAACTAAGACAGCTCGCTGTAGCTCATTTTGTCCCCCAGTTTCCTTCACCAACTCAAATGCTGTGGATTGTTGAAAGCAACATGCAACCGTCTGTACTAGTTTAAATCTATCTATGATCTGCGAGAACGAATAGATGTCAGCTCTAAATTAATGATTAGGTATCTGTCCAAGTTAAACGAAAGGGTCTTCGATCATACTAGGTTGTTAGATTTTAAAGGCAACCTTTTATCGTTCTGGCAATTAATGAATTCATGTAGCTTTCTGGCATCAATGGTGTGACACTAGTTTGAATTTATCTATCTATAAAAAAATAGAAGTTCAGAGATAGTTGATACATGTCAGCTCTAACTTAATGAATTAGTATCTGTCCAAGTTAAACGAAAGGGCCTTCATACTAGGTGGTTAGATTTTAAAGGCAACCTTTTATCATCCTGGCAACGAATTAATGAAGCTTTTTGGCATCAATGGGTTGTTACTAGTTGGAATCTATCCATCTATATAAAAATAGAAGTTCAGAGATAACTGATAGATGTCCTAACTGATAGATGTCAGCCCTAATACCAATTAATTTTTGTTTTTCTTTATTTTTTATTTTTAGACTATTTTACCCTCACTTCTTTGTTACATAGAGAGAGAGGGAAAAAAATGGAAGAGAGAGAAGCTATAGGAGACTTTACCGGAGTCCGGCCATCGGCTGTCGGATTCACGTCACCGGCCGCCACCCATCGGATTTCTCTAAAACCTCACCGGAGGTCACTAAAGAGGTCGTCGGAGATCTCATAGGTCGCCGGAAAGCTTTATTGCCCCCAAATAGACCAGTATTGCCCCCCAATAGAGGGGGGCAATAAACCTCTATTGGCCTCCAATAGACCTTTATTGGGGGGCAATAGAGGTTATGAAACCTCGCCGAAAGTCCCCAAAGAGTTGTCGGAGATCTCATATGAGGCCGGGGAGGTTTATTGCCCCCTCCAATAAACCTATATTGCCCCCAATAGACCTTTCGGTCGCTGGAATGAGATCTAATCTCCCTAAAATTAGACAAATAAACCTTTGATTAAGAAAACAAACTAGGAGATTACATCAATTTAAAACATGGATTAAATACTTGTTACTCCTCAAACTTTTGCCTAAAAAACAGTTTAGTCCCTCACCTTTTAAATTAAGCTAGATAGTCCTTATTCTCTCTAATTCTCACACAACAGGTCCTCAATAGACCTAAATTGACTATTATACCCTCATTCATCTTTTTTTCAATTTTTTATAATTGTTCTATGTCTTTTTTAATTTTCTTTGCTTTTTTATTTCTTCTTCTTCTTCTTCTCCTCCTCCTCTCTGTCTCTCTATACCAAGCCACTCTCTGCAACCTCTGCACCTCCTGCTTCTTCTGCCTCCACCTAGCCAGATTCTCCCTTATCTACTTCCTCTTCCAGGACCTCCAGCAACAAAATAGCTACAAACCCAAAAAGAACAACTAGAATCCATGGAACCCATCAAACAAAACTTGAAACTTTCAAATTCACATGATTACATAAACAATTACGAGACCCAACCCAGATCCTTGAATCATATCGAAACCAAGATCCAATCACGAAAGCAATGTAAATTTCCCAGATCAAAATAATTGATAATTGAAATACGAAATTGAAGGTTGCTTGGCATAGACAAGAAACTTGTCCATCTCCAAAGCCGCTGCCATCTCACTCTGGATCATACCCAAAACCCAAGTAATCAAACAAACAATTTGAGCCTTTGCCAATGACAATGAACCGGATTGAATGTTCATCACAGTGAGAGGTTGAGGGAGAGAGAGAGAGAGACCGTGGTCTGGTCCTCTGTTGTGCTCATGGAGATCTTTGGCTTTGAAAAAGCAAAGGGAGAAGAGATTTGGATTGCTGGGAAAAGATAAGAAAGGTCGCTGCTCGGAGACTTGAACTTGCGGCTGCTATCTTACTCGGAGATTTGGATTGCTTGGAAGAGACTTGCAGCGGCGGCGGAGGAGGATGAAGAGACTTGAAGGCTAGGTTCTAATGTTCGACTAAGGGATTGAATTTGAAATCTGGAAGGGGATTGAATCATTTGAATGGGATTGAAGGATGGGTATGAGTGTTTGACAAAGGGATTGATTCGATTGAATTTGAAATCTGGAAATCTAGGGTTCTGTTATTCGAAGCTAGAGTAGAGAGGATCGGGGACAATTGAGAAAATTAGCAAAAGTGAAAAATGATACCGTATATGAGGATTTTCTGATCTTGAATCCTGGAGTGGAGCTCAGTCCTGGTTGGAAATGGGATCGGAGCTGGAATTGGGGAGAGAGAGAGAGAGAGAGAGAGAGAGAGAGAGAGAGAGAGAGAGAGAGAGAAGAGAGAGAGAGAGAGAGAGAGAGAGAGAGAGAGAGAGAGAGAGCATAGAGTAGAGAGAGAAGCAAAAAAAAAATTAAATTAAAAAATGATTAAAAAAAAAGATAAAAAAGAGAAAAAAAAAGAAGAGAGAAATAATAAAAAAGAGAGAGAAATAATAAAAAAGAGGAAGTGAGGGGTATTATAGTCATTTTATACCTATTTTGGACATGTTGTGTGAGAATTAGAGAGAATAAGGACTATCTAGTTTAATTTAAAAGGTGAGGGACTAAACTGTTTTTCAGGCAAAAGTTTGAGGAGTAACAAATATTTAATCCTTAAAACATTTATTGCCCTCCAATAGACCTTTAACAGACATCTATTATCCTCTAATAGACCTTTATTCCCCCCCCAAATAAACCTTTGAAGTCTACGAAAACAAATACACAAAAGAGTAGAAAAAGCTAGTAGCAATTAAATCACTAATGCTCCAAAAAAAGAAACCTTCAAAATATTATAGGAATAGAATTATGCATTTAATTTCCAACTTCTAGTTTACACATGTACATGTCAACGTGATGGCCTTCTTTTCTTTGTTATATATCAACAAGAGCACAAGGGTTTATCTCACTAAATAGTAAACTCACATTGGCCAGGCTGTTGCCTTGCTTCGCCTCTATTTCCATGGATGCTTTATTCAGCTAATTAACTTCTACAGTGTACAGAGCATAGCTAATCTTTGATTTGATTTTGTATGAGGGCTTTGATATGAAGAGACAAGAACCAAGTGAACCTCCAATTCAAGACCCACAACCAAGGTAATGAAAACCCACAACCAATTGAACCTCCACGACGATGATGCAAAAGAGAACCAAGTGAACTAACCCGTGCCGGTTGCCGAAATTGAACGCTTTGACCCCGACGTCCTTGATTATGATTCTTGGATATCACTCCGACTCGCCGAACCATCTTCTACCTTTGGTATGACGACATCCGACACCGAACTTGTTCACCATCTGCAGAACCAGCTCCAATGTGGCCGGGTCGAACTTTACCGGGTACAGCAAATTCGGTAAAGGAGTAAACGACTCCAATTGCCAGGCCCAGTCCTTCACCGGGGAGATATATATATATATATATCATCTCTGCAATTTCAGCCAAATTGATGGTGGTTAAGGCATTGATAACTGCTTTAAAGTTAGTACGGTTCAAGGTGGACAGATTCAGTTCGTCCATTGGTTTAAGTGAGTTAGATATCTTTAAGATCATCAATTTGGCTGAAACTTTGTAGAGATGATCTACACATTAGTACCTAAAAACTGAACGGTCAAGATGTGGATATGAGACCAAAAAGTGACCCTAAACTCCAATCTCACACGTTAATTTCAGAGTGAGGTCTCACTCTGTATAGGATCTGTATATGTGTGTGTGTGTGTGTGTGATTCATTAATTAGGTTGAGGGCAAAATTGTTATTTTACTTTAAATTGGATTAGTGGGAGCAAAATTCTCTTGGTGATGTAAGTGAGTTAATTTTAGTCCATTTTTGTGCTAAGGATGAATTTAAATCAACGCCAATTAGCCCATCTTATTTTTGGATCCCTAACTCTCTTAAACTACACTAGTTTATGGCTAATGCCTAAGCCTCTTTTAAGAGGTAATATTTGGCCTCCACTTCAAAAAATAAGAGCAAAACAGTACGGTACGTGATCTTGTCCGAAGATAAATGGTTATTGTACTACAATTTGCATCTATCTAGTTGCCTTCTAATATATACGACCTGGTTCACAAGGTTGGTAAGATTCATTTATCTAGTTGCCTATAATATCTGTCCAAAACTCCAAATTCTTAAGCCAATTATTATCCATGCCAATCACATACCAGTCAACCACTAAGTAATATTCTACTTGACTTGTAAAGTATAAATTATCCCCTGAATTATATAAACTTGTAAAATGCCTATGAACAATTCGATAATAGTACTGATTAGTCAAACAACAGTTCAATTGCTCACTAATACCGGGATTTCTTATGTAGGAATTTGGTATGTACCTCCCAAACCCATCAATTTTGGTAGTCAAATTCAATTTTATTAGTAATTGCTTCATTTGTTAATTAACAAGCTACCAATGAACCGCTTCAAACTCCGTTTAGTCCTTCAAATTTCTCTTGCCTCTTGGTCATGATCAAGACACATTTAATTGAAATTCAACCATTATAAGTTGTCAACATGGATCTTATCATAAAATTCATTCTCTATTGGACGAGTCCACATTGTTTGATGCCCTAATTTAATTGAATACACAAATTAATATCATTAAATTATACGTCTTTCGCAAATTTTTTTGTGTGTTGATTTTATGTTTATGTTTAGGGCTATGTTTTTTTAGATTTCTATACCTTTATGAAAATAAGACAACTTCAATTTTGATATTCACGATTTCAACACCACCAAGATTTATAAAGGATCTGTTGAGCTACCTTATAAAAACAACCAATCGACTGATGTGACTTCTTCGTGAATATTGATTTTAAACACTTTGTTGCACCTTAATTTGACCCTTGATTTGGAGTGAACACAAATCACTTGCACTAAAATTCAAGTGTATATATATATATATATATATATATATATATGTTGTTAAAAAGATTAGATTTAGCTTGTAGCTACTAGAGAAAGGCTCAAACTTCTTATTTTTGATCGTCGTGGAATTGCATACTAACCAGAAGATAAACCTAAAAAAGGAAAACCAGAGGACTTATAGCTTTACTTAAGTGATAGGATCAATTACGAAGAAAAAACTCAATCATGAATCTCTCCCATGATCCATCAGCTCAAGGAGGCCACTGTAAATATTACTGATCGAAAGCTCACCGGAAAACTCATTTGTTGCCACGATCAACATTTCTCAAGCTGGATTACATAATTTTCTTTATGGAGTATTTGACGGAAAGAATGTTAAACCAGCACTTAAAAAGGTTTTATATATACCAGCAATATCAAAGTCAGAACAACTTTAAATTAATAAACATAATTATCATATGTATTCTTTTCTTTTTTTTCTCTCAAATAAGAACGGTCGAGGAAACAGATTGATAGTACTTCTGGAATAAATTTTTTAGAACCAATATCGAAATCGATTTGTTTGACTTTCTTACATTTCACTAGGCTTTAGGTTGTAGGAGCATCCATCACCAGCTCTATATAAACACAACTATCTTGACAATAATTGGCATTATCCCCTCAGCATTTCCCTCACATATCCAAGAGTACTACTAACCTTCTGGCAAAAAAAAAAAAAAAGGGTTCCCGAACAAACAACAGCATGAAGTTTCAAGTGGAGGTTCTCTCAACAGAAACAATCAAACCCTCATCTTGTTAAATAGCGACAAGCGTGGCCTGTGGCCCACCATTGTACCGATATTGTCCCAACTTAACCACCCAATAGGTGTTGGGTTTTAATCACAAAAGGCCTCGGTACAATTGGGTGAGATCCACCCACTTATAAGTTATATTTTATTTGTCACTTTTCCAATGTGGGATCTTTCCTCTCCAACACGCCCCCTCACGTGCAACCTAACTCTAGGTCTGCACGTGAAATTAATTAATCCAATTTCACATTGGAAATTGGGACACAAGCCTCATATCAGAGACTTGGTCAATACAATCCAAGGCCCACATTCATTGGACACTTGGTAATTTCAATGGCAATACAGGAAACCCCAATTTGGGCTCATGATACATGCCTACGTAGAGACGTAATTGGAGAATGACCCGCTCTGATACCATGTTAAACAGCGACAAGCGTGGCCCGTGGCCCACCATTGTACCGATATTGTCCCAACTTAACCACCCAATAGGTGTTGGGTTTTAATCACAAAAGGCCTCGGTACAATTGGGTGAGATCCACCCACTTATAAGTTATATTTTATTTGTCACTTTTCCAATATGGGATGTTTCCTCTCCAACACATCTCCAACCCCTGACCACTTCCGCCACCACAAGCTCTCCTACCTCGACCAAATCTAGCCCCCAATCTTCATGCCCATGGACCCGAAAGAACCCGACCACAACGACCTGGACCTCATTTCCATCCACGAACAGCGTTGCAGCGAAATCAAAAAGGCCTTATCCGACACCTTAGTCAAGTACTACCCACTAGCCGGAAGAGTCCACGGAACCCAATACGTCGATTGCAACGACGAAGGAGCCTACTACGTCGAAGCCAAGACCGACTGCAAAATCTCTGACATCATCGACAACCCAAACCCTAAGGACTTCAACAAGTTCCTCCCTTTCGAGCTAGACGCAGCTCATGAGCTTCCCGTGTGCTTTCAGGTCACCTTCTTCGCCTGTGGCGGCATGAGCATCGGCACGGGGATGTCCCACAAGGTCGGGGACGCCCTCTCCTACATCACGTTCCTCAATGGCTTGGCCGCTGAGGCTCGTGGGGAGGGCAACGATATTCACCCTCCCGAGTTCGTCTCAGACAAGTACTTCCCCCAAAAGGACTTGTCCAGATTCTTCCAACACCGCACCGGGATCATAAAGCAAAACATCTCAACAAAACGCTTCGTCTTCGACGCTCCAATGGTTCAGGCCATCCGAGCCAAATGCATGGACATGTCCAGACGCCCCACTCGTGTTGAAGCCCTTTCAGCTTTCATATGGAGCCGCTACATAACATCATGCACCGGCATTCAACAAGATAGCGTCACCACCGACGCGATGTACACTGTTTCTCATACTGTGAACCTCCGCACGAGAATGGAGCCACCACTTCCCGAGTACGCATTCGGGAACGTGACCCGAACCGCCATTGCGGTGCCGCCCATACCCGTTGACCCGAAAGATGGGACGCTTCATGGGGTGGTTAATTACGTCAAGGAGGCCATTAAGCAAGTAGACAAAGAGTTCATAAAGAAATTGCAAGAGGGTGACGGACACTTGAGCTTCTTGAGGAGCCGTACGGAGGAGGTGAAACGCGGAGAGGTGGTGTCGTTTAGCTTCACAAGTTTGTGTAGGTTTCCGATCTACGACGCTGATTTGGGATGGGGGAAGCCTATTAATGTTGGTTCTGCCAGCTTTACGTTCAAGAACTTGGTTAGTTTCTTTGACACCAACGTAGGGGATGGAGTTGAGGCGTGGATCAATCTTTTGGAGGAAGACATGGAAAAATTCGAGGCAGACGAGGAGCTTCTGAAGTATGTTTCACCCGCCCCGAGTTCAAAGAACTAGCCTTCTTGCACGCGCTTTGTGCATGCGAAAGAGCTGCGCTGGCGCGTGCGATTAGTTGATTTCTTTTAAAAACTTCGGCTTCATGGATGTTCCAAAATAGTAGCTCAGTGCATCGCAAGGATGTTAAAGTTGCCTTCAGTTTTTTTAGAACAAAAAGTTTAAAGGTTATTTGAACATGCGTAGAATTGTTTTAAAGCACACATACTTTGTGTGTCTATAGAGTTGAACTATTGTGTAGTTTGTCATACTTCATCAATTGGATGAGAGACAAAATTAAAATCAGAATAATTATTGAATATATGTATCACTAGCTAGCAGCAGGCACAAACTTTGTCGCCCATGGATTGAGGAATGAGCTCTGAGTTGAAACGAGAGCTACTCGGCCAGCTAGCTACTCCCTTTGATTCATTGATATCAATCTTTGACTAATACTGTATTTTATTGTTTCTAATAATACTTTGGATTCATTGCTTGCACCAGAGTAACTATGGACTAAACGATAACTTGAAATACTATAAAAAACAGAAAAAAGATTTTTTTTTTTTTTTTAAATACTCTTAGCCCACTCCACCCTTACATATGCCAGTGAAAATCGAACTTATGACTTTTATAATGTTGGAATTATAACTCACCAATAGATCACAGCTCACCGACAAAGAAAAAAGATTGTTTTCTGCAGGTAATTCTAGACATACAATGATGTGGATATGAATCTAGAAGGTATAAATGACACTCTCATCTCTTCAATAGATTAAAATCAATTAATAATAAGAGTAACTATCTCAGACAGTACATCAATCTGATAAAAGACATGGACCTCAATGTTCTAGACTTGTAAAATTACATCGAACAAGAATAGATTCCTGGAAAAGGCAAAAACTTTGACTGGTTAATTTGGCTGGGTTTCTGTTCTACTAGTTGTTGCCCATAAATCAGCAGAGGAATTAAGCGGGTAAGGCTTCCAACTATTGCTTTTCGGGTACGTACTCACAAGTCATAACTCGTAATGCATTCTAGAGGGGCAACTATATATGTTAAAACCCTCTATTATAAAAAAGGATTAATTTTAGTTTACTCCCCTGAGCTTTGGGGGTGTCATCATTTCACCACCTCTACTTTCAATTTTGACTTTTCACCCCCTAAACTTTTCAATTTCAATCAGCCGTGTCCAATTTCTCCTATTTCGTCTAAATTGGACGTTAACTCTGACCTTTGAGGCATGACCAAAAAAACTAAAAATAAAAAATAAATAAATAAAATAAAAATAAAAAAATTCTTTTTTTTTTTTCTTGTCTGTTTCTTCATTTTTTTTAAAAAAATTTGTCTTCAACCTATACACCACAAGTTATAATAGGTTTATAAAAACAAAAAAAATACTCTAGGTGCTTGAAAGCCGCTCGCTGGTCTACGATATTTATGATATATCTCCGATAAAAACTAAAAAATAATAAATAAATAAATAAAATAAAAATAATAAAATTCCCTTTTTTTTTTCTTTTCTGTTTCTTCATTTTTTTTTTAAATTTTGTCTTCAACCTATACACCACAAGTTATAATAGGTTTATAAAAAAAAAAAAAAAATACTCTAGGTGCTTGAAAGTCGCTCGCTGGTCTACGATATTTATGATATATCTCCGATAAAGTGCAGAATTTTAGGATATATCCACAATAAAGTGAAGAAATATCTGCAAAAAATAATTTTACACTTTATCTGTAAATAAATATTTGTATATCCCCAATAAAGTGAAGAAATATCTGTGTAAAATCATTTTTGGTCTACGATATTTGTGATATATCTCCAATAAAGTGAAGAATTTTAGGATATATCTCTGAAGAAATATCTGTAAAAAATGATTTTACACTTTATCTATAAATATCTGTATATCCCCAATAAAGTGAAGAAATATCTGTGTAAAATCATTTTTTACAGATATTTATTTACAGATAAAGTGTAAAATGTAAAAGTAAAATGACAATTGGAATTGGTCTACTCATTTAATTTCATAGTCCCTTTATATAGGGATATAATTACAACGGAAATATCGATTAC
Source organism: Rosa lucieae (assembly GCA_024704745.1). Taxonomy (NCBI): domain Eukaryota; kingdom Viridiplantae; phylum Streptophyta; class Magnoliopsida; order Rosales; family Rosaceae; genus Rosa; species Rosa lucieae. The sequence goes on from CM045492.1 coordinate 25,153,881, forward strand.
ATTAATGATACTAAATGCTGATTGAATTGTGATTGTAATTCCTTGATTCCCTCATCGTCAGTTACTTTGACGAAGGCACATAATGTGCTTTTCCTTCAACACTCCCCCTTGTGCCAAGTCAAAGACAAAATGGTGCATGAGTTGTTGCCTCATTAAAAACCTTGCCAAGTAACAATAAAAACCTTGTGGGACAAAAAATACACCTTGGTAGAAGGAAAAGAGCACAACGCAGGTTCTACATTTGAGGATGACATGTGTGTGTTAGACTCCCCCTGACGTCTGCACCTCATCCTGATACTTGCATAAATCAAGGGAGTTTCGAAAGATTTCGCATCCCTATGTTTTTCACATGTTTCTCAAATGTGGCATTGGGCAATAATTTGGTGAACAAATCTGCCACATTCTCCTCAGACCTTACTTGATTCACTTGAATCTTGAGGAGAGCCTGTTGTTGCTAATTGTAGAACAACTTTGGCAATATGTGTTTTGTGTTATCACCCTTAATATAACCTAGCTTCATCTATTCGATGCAAGTTGCATTGTCTTCTTAAATGCAAGTAGGCTCTTCAGTGGTAGAACTCAAACCACTAGTCCCTCGAATATGTGTAATGATAGTTCTTAACCATACACACTCACAAACCGCCTCATGTAGAGCAATGACTTCTGAGTGGTTCGAGGAGGTAGCCACAAGGGTTTGCTTGTTCGATCTCCAAGATATCGCCTTGTTCCCATTGGTAAATACATAATCAGTTTGGGAGCGACCTTTATGTGGATCAGAGAGGTACCCAGCATCAGCAAAACCAACCAAAACGTCATTTGGCGTTTCGGTGTAGTGAGTGGCGTTTTCACCATCAACATTTCCTTTAGAGATTACAGTTCCATCTGCGGTCCCTCTTGTCTCTCTGTAGGGGAAGAACAGTCCCAAGTCAGTGGTTCCTTTTAGGTATCGGAAAATATTCTTGATACCATTCCAGTGAAGCTGCGTTGGCGCTGAGCTAAATCTAGCTATCAAGTTCACTAAGAATGCAATGTCTGGTCGAGTACATTGGGCTAAGTACAATAATGCGCATATTGCACTGAGATAGAGAATTTCAGCTCCCAACACCTCTTCGTCATTTTCCTTCGGACGTAGTGGATCTTTCTTTGCATCCAAGCTTCGACCGATTATGGGAGTGCTAGCAGACTGGTGGATTAGTATTCCATAAAATCGGTGTTCTAGTTCAAGGCCTAAACAGAATCAAGTTTTCCCAAGATCCTTCATCTCAAATTCGGATTTCAAGTTGCTCGCCGTTTCTCTTATTTCATCAAGAGTACCTATTATGTTCATATCATTGACATATACAACTACAATTCCAAATCCAGAACTTGTTTTCTTTATGAGTACGCAGAGGCACAATTCATCATTCTTATATCCCTTCCCAATCAAATAGTCACTTAGACGGATATACCACATCCGCTCGGATTGTTTCAATCTGTAAAGTGAGCGTTTCAATCTAATTGAAAAAGCACTCCGTGGTTTAGAGTCACCATGACTTGGGTAATGTTAGGACATCAGGGACTTTCATATATATATATATATATATATATATATATCTCTGAATCAAGATCCCCATAGAGATATGCAGTAACCACATCCATGAGCTTCATTTCCAGTCATTCGGAAACTACCAAGCTAACTAAGTAGCGGAACATTATAACGTCCATTACAGGAGAGTATGTCTCCTCGTAGTCAATTCTAGGGCGTTGTGAGAAACCTTGCGCTACAAGGCAAGCCTTGTACCTTAGGACTTCATTCTTCTCATTACGCTTTCTGACAAAGACCCATTTATGTCCTACAGGCTTTACACTTGGTGGGGTTAGCACTACTGGACCAAATACCTGTCTCTTTGCCAGAGAATCTAGTTCTACCTGGATTGCTTCTTTCCATTTAGGCCAATATGCTCTTTGTTGACATTATGCAACAGAGCGTGGTTCGATATCATCGTGCTCTATGATTTCTTGAGCAACAGTGTATGTAAATACATCGTCAATGTGTATGGAAGATCTTTCTATCAACTCATACGCACTCTCATAATCCTTTGAGATTTATCTGTTCTCTGGAATCATTTCAAACATCGGAGCGTCCTCCAGTATTGATTCATGGACATAACTGTAATCAAAGACAATCTCATGAGAGGGATTCTCTTCATTGATGATTAATGGATCGGTTTGTGCCTTACTCACCCTCTTCTTCCTTTGGTGAGTGTCAATCGAACCAAATGGCCTCCCCCTCTTCCTTTGTGGAGCCACGACCTCAACCACACCTCCACTAAGGGTGGTTGCAGTGCCTCTATCTACAGCACCGTGCCCCTTGTTGGAGACTTCTAACCTTGCAGGCACATTTGCAGCTGGTATATGTGATCTCGTCACTTTTGCGATATCAGTAAACGTATCAGGCATTAAATCTACTACGTTCTGAAGATTGATTATTCTTTTCACTTCACTTTCACATTGTGAAGTGTGGGGATCAAAATGAGACAGAGTGGGGACAAATCATGACAATTCCTGTCGTTCCCTTGGAAAATTCTTTTTCCTATCTCCCCCTAACGACGGGAAAACTATCTCATCAAAGTGACAATCCTCAAATCTAGCGGTAAAAAGATCGCCTGTCAAGGGTTCCAAGTAGCAGATAATTTTTGGGAATTCGTATCCAACATAAATACTTAATCGTCTCTAAGGCCCCATTTTGGTGCATTGTGGGGGCACAATAGGCACATATACTACGTAACCAAATATGCGTAAGTGTGAAATGTTAGGCTCATATCCAGTTACCAATTGGTACGCAGAAAATGGTTGGCTAGCAGTGGGTTTGAAACAAATAAGTAAAGCTGCGTGCAATATTGCATAATCCCAGGCAGATATAGGCAGGTTGGTGCGCATAACCAATGCCCTAGCTACCATCTCTAGCTTTTTGAAGGTGGCTTTTGCGAGACCATTTTGTGTATGCATATGGGGAACAGGATACTCTACGTCGATCTCGATAGACATGCAATAATCATCAAATGCTTTTGATGTAAACTCTCCAGCGTTATCAAGCCTTATAAACTTGATAGGGTGATCAGGGTGGTGAGCCCTTAAACGTATAATATGTGCTAGGAGTTTTACAAATGCAGCATTTCTTGTGGACAATAAAACGACATGTAACCAGATTGTCGAAGTGTCCACCAGAACCATAAAGTACTTGAATGGTCCGCATTCTGGATGGATAGGTCCACATATATCTCTTTGTATCCTTTGTAAGAATGGAATGTTTTGTTTTGTATCTTTAGCATAGGAAGGTTTCAATCCTATTTTTGCTAAATAGCAGACTTTGGGAAACGAGTGATGTGCTTTTGAAATAGTCAATGAGGCATAATGGGAGGGAGGTAGTGCTTCTGGTACTTTAGAAGGCAATGGCTGCATTTGAGCAGCACTAGGACCGACACCTTGCAGTGTGGCGGACTTTTCTCCCATTTTATTTTTCAGTCGAAAGAAAGGATGTCCATATAAGTTCTTTAAAATACGGATCATCATGTCACGACCGGGGTGCCCTAGGCGGTCATGCCAAAGCCTGTATGAGTCAGTGTCCCACATTTCATTTGATAGGAGCATTTTAATGCGACATTTTAACTGCATTTCCCTACATTTTCTGCGTTATTTCCTTAATAAAACTCTGTTTAGGAAAGTTTCCATTCTTCGATTGGCAAAGTTCCTATTTGTAGAAAGTTTCTATTTTGTAGTTTCTATTTTTCATTTTTGGAAAGTTTCCATTTTCAGTTTAGGGAAGTTGCCATTTTTCATTTTAGGAAAGTTTCTATTTTTCTTACTAGTCTCTATTTTCAGGACCTCGGAGCTGAAAAGAATAAATGAAGTTTTCCTGGTTCAACCAGGAAATCCTGTTTCAACCAGGAAACCTTGTCCAGAAGAGGAAACCCTGCCAAAACAAGACTCTTGAGTCAACCAAGAAAGGAAAGCAGAAAAATGAAGTGTCATGGCATTGAAAGAAGCTTCTTGAAGACATTAGAAGATGACATGGCTTGAAGGTGACGCACAAAGGCCCAAGAACTCTCAAGAGGTTATGGATTTCGGCAAATGGATAAAGGCCCATGGAAATTAGGGTTTGTGACACATGAGAGATATTTTTGGAGAATATATATGTGTTTGCCGTAAAATACAAAGAGGAAAAGGAGGAGGCAACATGAAAATCTGAAAATATAATTGAAGATTTTGATTGGAGTAATTCAAGGGAGATTTTTAAGGGCAAAGAGATATTCTTGGAAGATTTAAATGTGATTTTTGGCCGAAAATGGTGAAGCAAATCAGCATTTATTTATGGAATTTCGGCAATTACTTTCCCAAGGATATTTGTGGCCGAAATTGGTGAAGCAAATCAGAATTTATTTATGGAATTTCGGCAATTACTCTCTCCTAAGATATTCTTGGCCGAAATTAATGAAGAAAATCAGAAAATCCTTATATAATTTCGGCAAGGATATATATTAAAGGAATTTAGGGAATTAATTTGGAGAGTTTTGATTGGTTAGATGACACACCAAGGCTTACTTGGCATTCTACGATTGGTTGGACCACATCACAAGGCTTACTTGGCATCATACCATTGGTTGAAGTGATGTGGAAATTTCTGATTGCTTGGAGAACCCTAGCCGTGCCCCTATATATTCTCCCCTTTTCTCAACGTCAAGGGGGTCCTCTCCTTTACAATTTACACTTTCGAAAAAAATCAGAAAATCTTCTTAGCATAGCCGTGAGTTTCTCCATCCTCTAGTCATCTCCACGAGTTCAAGCAAGGCCAAGGGAGAAGAAGCATAGCCGTGAGCATCCATCATCCATCTCCAACCTTGAAGCTTGCTTTCGAGATTCAAGAGACCACCACATCAATCGTTCATCACCATCTCCATCTCACGGTGTAATCCGATTCTCCTTTGTAACCTTTGCTTTGAATTTCGTTGGTTATGAACTAGTTGACATATGTGTTTGAACAAATATTAATTTCTGGAATTTTTATGATTAATTGAGAATTTTCAGATTCATATTATTGTTCTTCGAGAGTTGCTTATGTGGGTTTGTTTAATTAAATTTGCGTTATAGATATCCTTTGTGTATTAATCTTATTTGGGTCGACACTTATAGGGTTTATGCATAATTGTTGCTAGGTTTAAGAACATGAAATCGACTTTTCGTTTTGTGTAAACTTGAATCAAAGTAGTAAAGGTTTTGGACAAAGATCGAATTTAATTAAAGAGGATTGCAATTAGGTGGACTTTTCCATACTAAGTTGTACACTTGAGTTGATAGCCTTTCTCTATGTGTAATGCGTTAAACATGACATGATTGACTAGCTTTCTAGGGTTTGATTGCATGTTTGATAGGATTAATCTAGGTGCTTTCGCTTAGGTTAATTAGCATTGAAAAGTAAAAAATGGGAATTCATTTGCTTTCGAATGTTTCACATGATCAACTCCTCTCTCATGACTTAGATGAACAATATTAGGGTTTGAATCAATTTTAATCATAAGTTTCGGTTTTGATCTTTGTTCTCTCATTCCACCCGTGTATATATGTTTTTACATTTTCTTTATTTTATTTATTTTAGTTTTTAATTTAATAATCCTAAAACCCCCCTTTTGTGTTCATTTGTATATATTTTTATTCTTTGTTTTATTTTTGTAAATAATACTTTTTACTATTAATTAATTAATAGTTTTTGCAATTACAGGTGTACCCTCAATCCCCGGAATAGAACGATCCCTATTTTCTTATACTACTAACGATATTTTCAGGGTTAAATTATGCGCTTGCTTTCAGGCGCATCAATTTTTGGCGCCGTTGCCGGGGATTCAAAAATTGATGCGCCTAAAGCAAGCGCATAATTTAACCCTGAAAATATCGTTAGTAGTATAAGCAAATAGGGATCGTTCTATTCCGGGGATTGAGGGTACACCTGTAATTGCAAAACAATTAAACAATTAAAATTAAAACAAAGTATAATATTCACAAAGATATTCACAAGTATAAACATTATTTACAAAAAAAGGGGGGATTTTGTTTTTGGTTTTCTTTTTCAAAAATAAAACTAAGTTAACAAAACAATTAAAATGCAAAAACATAAAAACACAAATGGAATGAGAGAACAAAGATCAAAACCCGAAACATATGATTAAATTTGACTCAAACCCTAATATTGTTCATCTAAGTCATGAGAAAGGAGTTGATCATGTGAAACATTCGAAAGCAAATGAATTCCCATTTTTTACTTTTCAATGCTAATTAACCTAAGCGAAAGCACCTAGATTAATCCTATCAAACATGCAATCAAACCCTAGAAAGCTAGTCAATCATGTCATGTTTAACGCATTACACATAGAGAAAGGCTATCAACTCAAGTGTACAACTTAGTATGGAAAAGTCCACCTAATTGCAATCCTCGTTAATTAAATTCGATCTTTGTACAAAACCTTTACTACTTTGATTCAAGTTTACACAAAACGAAAAGTCGATTTCATGTTCTTAAACCTAGCACCAATTATATCGAAACCCTAAGTGTTTGCAACCACATAAGATTAAAATACAAAAGTTATCTATAACGCAAATTTAATTAAACAAACCCACATAAGCAACTCTCGAAGAACAATAATATGAATCTGAAAATTCTCAATTAATCATAAAAATTCCAGAAATTAATATTTGTTCAAACACATATGTCAACTAGTTCATAACCAACGAAATTCAAAGCAAAGGTTACAAAGGAGAATCGGATTACACTGTGAGATGGAGATGGTGATGAACGATTGATGTGGTGGTCTCTTGAATCTCGAAAGCAAGCTTCAAGGTTGGAGATGGATGATGGATGCTCACGGCTATGCCTCTTCTCCCTTGGCCTTGCTTGAACTCGTGGAGATGACTAGAGGATGGAGAAACTCACGGCTATGCTAAGAAGATTTTCTGATTTTTTTCTAAAGTGTAAATTGTAAAGGAGAGGACCCCTTCTCAACGTCAAAGAGGTGGGTATATATAGGAGCACGGCTAGGGTTCACAAAGCAATCAGAATTTTCCACATAGCTTCAACCAATGATAATTCGTCAAGTAAGCTTGTGATGTGGTCCAACCAATCATAGAATGCCAAGTAAGCCTTGTGATGTGTTCCAACCAATCAAAATTCTCTAAAATACCTCCCTAATATTTAATTGCCGAATTTCCTTGAAATTATTATGATTTTCTTCATGAATTTCGGCCAACATTCCTTTAGGGAATTTAGGGATGAATCTAGACGCCTTTTTAGCTTTTCCTTGGTGCACACATATTTTCCTTCCATAAATATCTCCCTTGAATCTCTCTTGGCGTCATCTACTTGATTATTTCTGATTTTCACGTTGGCAATCACACCAAATTATTCCTCCAACAATATTTCTTTCCATAAAAGTCTCCCAAGAAAATCTCTCATTGAAATCCTCAATCAATCATCTTTAATTCCCACGTTGTCATCTTGTTTTTCCTTAAGTATTACACGGCAAATTTAATCCCCAAGGAAAATATATTTTCCTTTTTTAAAAAAAAACTCTTCCTTGATTCTCTCCTTGCCATGTCATCTTCATGAAGCTTCTCTTTCCATTTATGAACTCAATTCAGCTTATTTATTCCAAAGACCTGAAAATAGAAGCTTTCTAAAATAAGAAATGGAAACTTTCTTAAACTAAAATGGAATCTTTCTAAAAAATGGAAAATAGAAACTACAAAACGGAAACTTTCTACAATTAGGAACTTTCCCATTCGAAGAATGGAAACTTTCCTAAACAGAGTTTTATTAAGGAAATAACGCAGAAAATATAGGGAAATAACAGTTAAAACGTCGCATTAAAATGCTCCTATCATCATTGTTGGTGATAGCATAGGATTCAATGATCCTAATCGTAGTGAGGTACAGTCCACTAGATTGACTCATAAGTTTCTCTAAAATGCGTTTCCTTCCACATTCATTAGAGTTAATATCAAGGTATTCAGTTCCATTCTCACAGTGTGTTTCTACTGGATAACCGTTGGCACAAATAGCTTTGAAACTTAACAAGGTTTGATTAACTCTTGGTGCATCTAGACGTCTGTGACTTGAAATGTTGTGCCATTAGGCAGTTTGGCAGTTCCTCACCCTTTTATTACTTCTGATGATCCAATCATCGTAGTCACAGAGGAATTATACGCTATTAATTCAATGAATAATTTCCTATTTCTTTATATTGTGTGGGTAGTCCCACTATCAACTAAGCACTCAAGTTCTCCTCTATTCATTCCTACAAATAAATGGGAGGTATTTAGAAAATATGATTAATTTCAGTTTACCCCCCTGAAGTTTGGGGGTGTCATCAGTTCACCCCATGGACTATCAATTTCACTTTTTTACCCCCTAAACTTTCTAATTTGTGTCTTCCGTGCCCAATTTCTGTTGCTCCGTCCAATTTGGATGTTAAATCCAACTGTTGAGGGCTAAAATTGTCATTTAATGACTGAATAATTATACAAAATAAGCCTTGAAAGAGGTGAGGTTCGAACCCCCAACCTCTTTCACAAGAGCCAAACCCCCCACCGCTGGAGCAAGAGCTATCCTCAATATATTATGTACAAACTTCATATTTATACTCTTTTTAGGCATGCCCGAATAATTATACAAAATATATAAACCTTGGAAGACATGGGGTTCGAACCCCCAACCTCTTTTATAAAGCTCAACTCCCCACCACTGGAGCACGAGTTGTCAATTGAATAATTTCTACAAATTTTAGGCGAGGCCGAATTGGACGGAGCAGCACAGAAGACACAAATTAGAAAGTTTAGGGGGTAAAAAAGTGAAATTGAGAGTCCGGGGGGTGAACTGATGACACTCCCAAACTTCAGGGGGGTAAATTGAAATTAATCCTAGAAAATATAACTCATATTCTTTAGAGTATTTCTATTTGCGTAGAATGATATTCTTTTCATTCTAATAATTTCCCCTTTTTCTAGATGTATTGCTTTACATCTTTATAGTGCTATTTCGAACCATGCATGTAGTAAATAAAATCGAATAAATTCAATGCTTCAGAATAAAATCTGAAATTTATTAATAAGCCAACGATAATCTAATCGAGGTCTTGTTCAGAAATCTAATTTATCAAACCATTATTGAAATAAACTTTAAGACCAAGTAGTAGTCTAATTAAAAATGAGGCATTATGCCTTCACAACTGTCTTTGGAAAATAAAGCAGATCAGTCAAGATTGAGAGCATCCATTGACTTAGCAAGTTCCTCTTTGCCATTGAAGTCTGCAATTGTAAGTTTGACGTCTAGGTCATAACCTCCTTCTTCCATATAGTGAGCCTCTTGTTCTTTAGACTCTCTATACTTCGTGTAGTTGGCTACTACTCTGTTGTTTGCTTGGCAGTTCTTGTACCAATACCCAATGAATCCACACCTATAGCATGATTCATTGTCAACTCTTTCCTTTTGCATCTTGTTTCCACGATCCCCATGTCCCTTTCCACGTGGTGCATTGTTGCCACGTGGGTAGGGATCAGCACGTCTAAACCCCCTTGCATTGGAGTTATTTCCACCTTTCATTTTTCCATAATTAGCCTCGGGAATTTTCTTTGTCCCAGTAGGCCTGATATTGTTGTTCAAGAGAACCTCATTATGTCTTTCAGCCACTTGTAGTAAGCTGATCAATTTATTGAAGGTTGTGATTCTTTTGTTGTCATACTCCAGTCTATACTGGTCCGCTAGTATAAGCACTGAAGTAGAAAAGGTGGAAAGAGTCTTGTAGATCATATCATCTTCTGTGATTTCCCTTCCACAGAAATTGAGACGTGCCTTTAGGCGCAACATGTCCTTGTTGAAGTCATTGACCCTTTTGTAGTCAAGCAAGTGGATTCCATTCCACTGAACGGCTAGTTCTGGGAGCAAAGTGTTATGAATGTTTCCAAAACGTCCCTTAAGGGCATCCCACAGTTCTTTAGGTGTCTTCAACTAAAGGTACTCCCAGCATAGGCTAGGATCAATATGTCGCCTTAGAAACAGTAAGACATTTGCTTTCACCTTATTAGATAGTTCATCATCTTTGGGGTCGGTAATGGTAGCAGTGTAGTCTTTTGCCACAAAGGTAGTTTGCATATCGGAAACCCAACGATGGTACTCAAGTCCTTCTGATTCCAAGATGTCAAATTTAGGTCGAGTTGGATCAGCCATCTACATAAACAAGAGAGAAGATAAAAATTACGTAGTCATAAAGACATCCACGTAAATTATTTTCCAAAAATGTGAATTAGATTTCAAGACCAAGATTCGTAATGGTCACATTTTTTTTTCTTTCGATGCTATGTGAAAATGCTTTATCACAGTAAGTGTGTATGGATAATGCGCATGAATTTTCATTATCATGGCAAAGCGGAATTTATATGTTGCATTCTAAAATTAACCATAACACATGTAATAATAAATAAAACATAGCATATAAAAAATAAAGTACATGGCATGCTAAAAAATTCACAAATATACATCAAAATATATGTTACACATAATAATAGCAGTAATATATCATGCGTAAAATAACATGTAAACAATACCATAATATAAAGCATGCATAGGCATAATTTATATAAGCGTAAATAAAATAAAACATGCTCAAAATTTCATGATAAAAACATAAACAATAAAATATAGAATCATGCTTAAAGAGAATCATATAAAACAGAAGTAACCAGGCATGCTTGAAATGATCAAAATGAGCTAACTAAACATGCTCAATAACGAAATATAATAAGCATAAACAATAAAATATAAACCATAAAATTCACATGCTTGGTTAAAATCATAAAATAAAATAAAGAAAACATACTTGATAAGAAAACAATCCTAGCACACGCGCGTGTTGATGCAAGCGTGTGTAGCGATTTTTTGGGTTTGAGAAAAACTGGGCCGCTTCCTCTTTTTTTTTTTTTTTTTTCAGCAATGGGCCACAAGGTTTTTTTTTTTGTTTTGTTTTGTTTTTTAAATTGTTGGGTCGGGTCACACCTTTTTGTCTCTCTTCTTCCTTTTTTTTTTGCATCTTCTCCTGGGCCGGAGCCGGATGCCGCAGGTGGGAGGCCTCACGTAAGTCTGAGGCTGCGAGGATGCGGGGCTGAGGCTCGCTGGGCAGAGGCTGTTGGAGGCTGGAGCGCGCGGGTATGGGCTGCTGGAGGAAGACGAAGACGGTCTGGCAGGAATCATGCCAGAATCGGGCTGGAGGAGCGCCTGATTGTGCGGGAATTGAACCTTGTCGGAGCTAGGTGCCGGAATTGAGCCTCGTCGAAGCTGGGTCGGGTCTTTTTTTTTTGAAGGTTACTTCTAGAGTGGGTGTCCAAAGGGGAAGATTGGGTGTCCAAAGGGTCGCTTAGGGGGGACGAGAGCGGTCTGGGAGGCTGTGTCTGTGAGGCCGGTCTGTTGCAGGCGCTGGACGAGGGTGTGTGCAACAGTGCGCAGGGCTGGAGGCTGGCAGGGAGGAGGCCCCTGTGGAGAGGTTGATTGGAACCTGGATATCTTTTTATTTTTTTAATTTTATGGTGGCGGCAGAAAAATAAAAAAAAATTTCTCTAGGGTTTTGGGGGTTTTTTTTTTCAAAGCTAAAGTTTTTTCTCTTGGCTTATTTGCTCTGAGCGTGCTGATAACGTGTAAAAGTAAAATGACAATTGGAATTAGTCTACTCATTTCATTTCATAGTCCCTTTATATAGGGATAGAATTACAACGGAAATATCGATTACATTAATGATACTAAATGCTGATTGAGCTGTGATTGTAATTCCTTGATTCCCTCCTAGTCAGTTGCTTTGACGAAGGCACATAATGTGCTTTTCCTTTAACATAAAATTATTTTTTACAGATATTTCTTCACTTTATTGGGAATATATGCTAAAAGTCTTCACTTTATCAGAGATATATCACAAATATCGTAGACCAGCGACTGTGTAAAATCATTTTTTACAGATAATTATTTACAGATAAAGTGTAAAATTATTTTTTACAGATATTTCTTCACTTTATTGGGGATATATCCTAAAATTCTTCTAGGTGGTTGAAAGCCGCTCGTTGGTCTACGATATTTGTGATATATCTCCGATAAAGTGAAGAATTTTAGGATATATCCCAATAAAGTGAAAAAATATCTGTTATAACTTGTGGTGTATAGGTTGAAGACAAAATAAAAAATAAAAATTTTTTTATTTTATTTTTATTTCTTGAAATGACTATTTTAGCCGTCAAATGTCAGAGTTAACGTCCAATTTGGATGAAATAGGAGAAATTGGACACGGCTTATTGAGATTGAAAAGTTTGGGGGGTAAAAAGTCAAAATTGAAAGTAGAAGGGGTGAAATGATGACACCCCCAAACTTCAGGGGGTAAACTGAAATTAATCCTATAAAAAAATCCCGTGTATGAAGTGCATGTATAATTTGAAGCCCAATTACTACACTGTTACGTACATTTCTCTAAACCCTAAACTCTGCCACTCTCTTTTCACTTTATCTAGTCTACTACGTACATACACTAGTGCAGCGCCTACCACCACCCGCCGCGGTAAGCTCGTGATCCACCCAGTCAGGACGTTACTGACTTCAAGCCTTTGTTATACTTGGAAGAAAACGTGGTGGCATTGTAATTTGTCTGAATATATAGGGTTAGAGTTTTATGTGATTGGGCTTGTATGATAGAACAAGGTTTAATGATGTCCCAGTAAGAGGATCAAACCTGCAACAATAATGTTTCAGCCAAAAAAAATTAAGATTTCGCAAAAAATCCTAAGTTGGGAAAAAAATTTAATTGTACAAGGATAAATCACTAATATTGGTCGGGAATGGAGCAGTTTTTCCCTCGTCCGCACGACTTCCAACATTCAATGCTGGTTTGGATGTTCATTATCGACAATAGTCAGTAGAAACAACCCCAAGAGCCAAGGATATAATTCTCTTTTATCTTTTTAATTATTCTAACCCTTCAGATTTATGAACAACCTCAATGCTGTTTCAGCTCCCCCATGAGAGCTTGTGTCATGGGTTACTTTCTTTTTCTTTCGGTTTTGTCCGTTTGTTTTAGTTCTCTTTATCCGCCAAAAAAAAAAATAACCCTTCAGATTTATGAACAAATAAACAATTAATGATACTAAAATCAGGAAAGTTTGACATCCAAAAACAACTGTTACCCTTTTCGGTTTGACATGGTGTTAGATGTAATTACATACTACGTAGGTTCTTAATTCCACCTAACTGGCGTAGTTTCAGAATATATACCCCGTAAGTAATTAAGCAGTAGCTACATGCATTATTAGTGATGACCCATCAGGCGCGTCCTGCATGAACTCATCATTTTTGAAATAGGTACGGTTATCCTCAAGTTTTGATCATTAATAAAACCTCAGAATACATGTGGGGACATGATTCCTGAACCCTGAATCACAATAAGCATAAGGAGAAGGTCTCGAGATAATAACGAGAGTCTCTATAAAATTTATGTATTCTAACATGCATCAATCAGTGAAGCGTGCATTTTTGGCTACTCTATTTTCTTTTAAAAGGTGGTGAGATACCGGAAAAATATTGCTTACATGGAGCCATATATAATTACTAATACTATCAGCGAAGAGTGCATTTCTGGCTACTCTATTCGCATGAACTCACCTTAATTTGCTTTAATTTGTTTGTCTTTAGACTGTTATATATTGTTCTCATTTGGTCATTATATCTTTGCTGATCGCTTATTGAAGATCGACATTGACATAAAAGAACTCATATATATGATAGATCATTCTTCATAATTCACAAGGTATAGTGTGTACGCCACATAAATCGGCTTATTATAAGAAAAGAGATTGATTGGCAATTGTGAACTACCCTAACTAAGATTAATTATGAAGATGTCCCATTACTTATTACAAGTTCTGAAAAACTAGTGATTGCAATTATGAAGATGACCATCGGGATGATCATGATGATATGTTGAAAAGACTCAGCCTTGATCCTTATGAATTGACTTTAATTATAAGAATTTGAAAATCCAGCCACCCGATTAATTAACCGGTGGATATTGATAATTAACCAGAGAAAGTCTTAGGTATGGGCTTCTCCACCACGTGGATATAGAGTAAGCCAATCTGACATCAGAATTTTGTTTCCTTGTTTCGAAACTGCCCCTGCTTTTTAAAAGTGCAATATCTAAAAGACCCCCCTGCTAGGGGTTGATTGGTCAGCCCTATATCTATGTGGTGCGGGTGCCTCACGCAAGTCTCTCTCTAGTTAACCAATGAGTACATGCAATCTAATTATGGGTGTTGACGAGTCACTACATTGACTCATGGTCAAGGCTAGCTATTGATGATGCTATCAGAAAGGTGATGATGTGGCATAGTTTGTTGAATGTCTAGTTGGATTTACAGGTTGTAATAAGTTTGGTAAAATGGTTGTTAGAGTATTCTAGTAGGAACTATAAATACTGTTGGCTTGCAAGAATTTCTATGAGGTTGTATTGATTGTAAAAACCTTATGCTACTTTTCTGAAATTCTCTCTAGCTCTGCTTCTTCTTCCTCTTCGTTTACCTTCATCTTTCACTATGCTCAAGCATCTATGGCAATCATGTTATTAATGGGAGCTACAACTATAAACTATTGATCTTCATGTAGTTTTGAACTAAATCGCTTGTTTGATGACGATGGAAAGTTTTCTATTAATTTTAAATTCAGAAACTTTGGGTAAATAAAAGTTCAAGAGAATATAATAAACAGAAGAAGCGAGAAAAAAAGACAAAAAGAAAAAAGTCCATATATAGCTCAGACCAGGCAAGTCGAAGCAGCATCCCAACCAAGAAAACGACACCGTGAAAACGTCTGACGATCGTCATTAAGAGTACACCAAGCTGCCCGATCTGAAAAGATCGAGAAATCTTGGAAAACTGCTAACTACATCCAAATGATGAACACAACTTTAATCCAAATACAAAAAAAAAAAAAAAAAAAAAAAACAAACAAACAAACAACCTGTTAGATCTTCTCTGCATTGGACTATTGGAAAACTTCTTCCTCCACCAAAGAAACCAGAATTCTAGAAGAAAATAAAAACTAGAGAGATCCACAAAGAGATAAAAGGAGCAATCACTCAAACGGTAAACATTCACATGCATGTTATCCTTTTTCTTTACTTTTTAATAAAATTTAGTAGGAGTTTGGACAACTGCTAACCCATTCTTTGTTCATCCAAAAGGACAAAAAAAAAGAAAACAATCCCCTATTACCCAACCAGGTTTGGACCCAGAGAGACTAACGGGCAAATCCTATTTAAGGAGTAAATTTACAAACGTTAACAAAAGAAGAAGGATAAGAGCCGCTGGAAAGAGCCACGCAAATTTGGCAGAATTTTAATTATGGAGCGAGGAACCTGAAAATCAACTATTTGAATTAGAATCCATGCATTAAGTGTGATCATGAAATTGACATTTAAAAATAACAAAATAAACAAAAAGTAGCTTCTTCAGTAGGTGTAGTGGCAGGATTACCGATCTTCAATTCCAAATCTTTCATTATATGTTTACATGTGTACCATTTCAAATTTTCGATGCTATGATGAGAGTAAATTAACTATTATAAAGAAGTGATCCGTTGGCAATTTGGCATACCATACTTTCTCAGTGTAAGGATTAGTCTTCAATTCCCAGGTCCTTTTCTATAATATTAGCTTTCATATCATCAAGAAAAGTGGAAATTATTCTATGTACCGACGGTGCAAGTGACCAAACTCTTATAAAATAATCTCAACCTTGATATTTATTATCAACTTTATTTTTAATAAACAAAAAGTGTATTTAATGTAATCTAACCATTTATTTGTGTTGATGTAAGTGCGCGGCGGTATTCTGAATACTCCCCAAAAGAAAAGTCATATTTATCATCAACCCTCGTATATAACATTAATATATATACATTAAATTCCTTCAGAATAAAAATCCAAAAGTGGAAACAACAAGGTCGTCACTGGTGTCTTATACGAACATCATCGATCGGATGATGGAGACTAATAGCAAATAGTAAAGAGATAAGATATAAACTGGATCATCTTGTAGCGATGATGACTAGTCAATGAATGCGGACGCTAGCTACCAGCGACCTGAATTTAAATATACCAGTTGGTTCCAAGTCTTCAAGTCCATCTTTTGTACTAGATTTTCGGGTACCACTATGGACGTATGGACAGATTCTACATGGAAATGGGGTTTTTATATACAACTTAGATTGACTCTATATACAATGAATTGAGCTCGAAATCTACAGTGAACTCCTAATTACTTTCTGAAGGTATGAAATGATGCACCAATTGTACTGTGGCTAACTTCTGTATAATAAAGATAAGCGGTTTTTACGAGAATTGTTTTGCGAAGCAGAGCAAGCTAGCTGTAGGAGTTTCTGTCATTCCTTGTGGATATCCGATTTTTTCAACTTTTCTTTTATTTTCTTCTATGCTATTCTAATATTTTTAGTCTTTTTTTTTTTTTTTGAATGAAAATATGTCAATTCGATTTTATAATTCAGCAAACATTATCAAACGACACACAACAATGAAGTAGACAATAAAGAGTCATCCTTTAAGACTTACAGAGAAACCATTCTAACCAAATATGGACAGTCTCATCTTCTATCACCGCGCTGGCGCCAGCAGAATGGCTCCTCCAATGAGGGAGAGCCATTCACCATCACCACTGCCATTGAAGGACTACAGCTCGAGCCAACCATAGCAGTCTGGGTCCAACCAAAACAACCAGCTGGAACTCTAGCCGTTGCACCACAGACAAGAGCAGCAGACCCAGTCGCGCAATTCGCTACACTCCGACCATCCTTCACCGGAGAACTTAAAATGAGATCGGGCAGAAAAACCCAATCCTTTCCACTGTCGCTCGGCCCCGATCTAGACAGGGTAAGACAGCACCACGTATGTGGACCTCCATCTCAACCCAATCAGCACCTGGTTTACCCACCAAGCAAAATCATCAAGTCCAGTACCACCATCGCCACTAAAACTCGAAGCTATCATACGAACATCGTCACCCAACGCAACAAAGAAAAGAAGCAGACAGAGAACTGCCATAGCTTCTATTGGCGAGCAATAGAGGAAAATGCAGAAGCCGCCGCTGTAATGGTTTCTCAAACCCTAGCAGAGAGATGGCTAGGTCAATTAGGTGTTGATTCAACATAAGATGACATCAATAGCTACACACATTTTTAACAAATTATTATACAATATACTAAAGCTCAGTTGCCCCGGTTTCCTGTTCATCACTGTTCACAAAATGGAGTGACGTTTTTGCCCTTTCTACTTTCCTCAATTACAGTTTGCCATTCTTTTGTAACCTTCTGATTCGATTGTCGCCAGAAGAATCCAGAGAGGATCAATATCACCCCTAATCGCGTGTTCACATCTGTTGAGAAGAGAGAGAGAGAGAACGAAGATAGCCGAGTGATCTGGGTAGAAGAAGAAGAAGAAGGGATTTCGAATCACAAACAAATCCTCTCCATAACTCCTTCTTCGATAAATCTTTCTCCTCCACTGTTATTCAAGTCGACACGAGTGCATCATTGTCGATTTTGAGCAAATTCATCAGGTAATTTCTATGGCATGGATGTATCAAATTTGTTTGCTACATCTTTGAATTCTGTCAGTACCAATAAATATATTAATTTTTGTGTCTAGAACAAGGGACAGAGAGAGAGGAAGAAGGGAGAAAAGAAGAGGAGGGGGATGGGAAGCTCTCAGGGAAATCATCAGCCCGGGCAGTCCAGCCCGAAGGTAAACTAATTCAATTTCTTGGTGATTGAATCTTGAATTTCCCAATAGGTTGAATTTTGATTCTTTGTTAATTTCTTCATGATTGATCAAGTAGTTTTATTGTCGTGGTTCTTCGAATTTTGCGTTATGTAGTTGTTGGTGGCCGTCCAGCAGGTGTTGAGTTTTCTACAGAGATTCATGACTTTGTAGTTGAAGATAAAGCCAAGTTGTACCCTTCTGTTAAAGATGATGTATCCATTACTATAATAGAAGCAAGCTCTCATATTTTGGACATGCGAGTAAGGCATATACATTTCTGTAATTGAAGGTATTGGTCAAGTTAACTATTGCAATTGATGTATTGGTTCAGTCAACTGTTATGTGCTTGGTTTGGTCTTACATGTTTGACACGAGTTACAACATTTGCTGAAGACAAGTTCTTTAGAGATGGTATTCAAGTAAAAATAGGTTCTCAAGTTGTAAAAGTAGCAGATCTGTGTTTTTTCCTCTGTTTGATATTATTGACTTACTACATCTATTTTTAGCTCTCATAATTTGTTTTGAATGTTTTTTCGGGTCTTTCTTTATTTTAGCATGTGCCATGTCTCTATTTGGTATTTCAGAATCCTAATATTGATGACTATATACTTGAGTGATGCAACTATGGCTGAGGATGCCTTATCTGTTTGGTATGTGATTAATTTCCAAGTACAAGCCTCTCTGAAATTTCTGGTCTTTCATCGATCTACTGTGTTTGGTAATTGGGTTTAATTTTTGCAGCATGACTATAATGATTGGGAGCTCATATTTCCTTTAACCTTCTTTGCGGGGACAGGGTAGAGTCTCTTCTATCTCTACCTCTTATGGCTCCTCCTAACTTTCTCCTTTTGTATTATTGGGAAGTGATACATTTCAAAACGGGGATCCCTATATGAACCTTATAAAAAATCTCAGTAGTGAAATGAAGCTTCTGATACCTGCATACAGGACATTTAAATTTGACAATTGAGACAAAAGTCCGGAATTGGTCCTATTAAGTTGTTGTTAAATATATATTGGCAAAACTGCCAGTCAACCACTCAAACCTTTTGTTACAAAGCGTGCTATAGTACTTAATTTTACAAGTCTATTTCTGTTTGGGTGGATAGATGAATCGACATTAGTTACCTTAAGGACTATGCCATTCCGGATAACCTTAATTAGACTAAAGTTGTGACCTTTTCTATAATGAAACCTCTCTGTATATCTTGTAAAGAGCAAACATTGAACTGGCTTCTGTTTCATGACTTCCATCCATTGTTTTTGTTTATAAATGGTGTATGTAATTTTTAATCTTTTTTGTTGTTTAGTAAATGGTAATGTTTATGATTTTGAGTGGAAAATACTGGGTTCATGAGTTTTTTTTTTCTTTTTCTTCTTTTCTTTTTCCTTTTTAGTTATATTGTTTCTGAAACAAATATTTTCAAATGAAGATAACGTTCTGAGATTGATGATTTCCATTTAGATATGAGTTCCATTAGACAATAATATTACATTCTGAAGATCAATGAACTCTGTTTAGATATGATTTCCATTTAGAGAGTATGATTACATTCTAAAGAAATTAGACAATAAGATTACACATGACAAGAACTTTTGAAGTTCAGTTAACTTGCAGTTAGCATTATGGTTGACACCTGAGCATATTTATCTCTTTATCTACTGATACATTTAAACTCACTATTAAGCTAGATGAAGATCCACGTTACCAATTAAAATGCAGTGCAATTTCATGTCTATGAAAGAGAAAATACAAAATACATCATGTGCTCCACAACCAAGGAGATTTTAATCCAAATGTGATTTTCATAAATAGTTTAATGCCAGCTGTTCATAGACCCAAAATTTCAATCCTAATTGTATTATGTTAATTACAAAAATGCATCTACTTTTCACTACTTTTGTACTCTGTAGTGTGTTCCCTTTGTGTTTGTGGTCATACTGATTGATGTCTTCACTTACCAATCTCATTGACGGCTTTTGCAGAAGCAGGATATAGGACTCTACATATTGGCTGGTAAAAACTTTGTTTTCTTCATTGTTGCATTGAGTTGCTGTAGATGATAGCATGATATAATTGTTTGTGGATAGAGTGTTTGGTTGAGGATGAATATGAGTTCTAAGTTCTAACTATAAGTACTCTTGCTGCATGTTACCAAATTTCAATAAATCGATAGGTTACACCTTAAACTAACGCTGGTAATCATACTGACATTTTTAACTATCAGCTTTATGAATATTTATCGTTATTGATTTTTTGCAGTAATTAAAAAAAAAAAAAAAACTTTTGTTGGTTTAATGAGATGCCTTCATGGCAGTATTTGAATGTATTTCTATCCGTGAGAACTTACAAATTGATATCATACATTTTGTAATAACTGTTTTGATATCCAAGATGAAATGGTTTTCTTCTCTTGCTTATCTTAATTGTCATCTTCCTTAATATTTGAAATGAATTTTGTTAAAAAAAAAAAATAATAAAGTTGAAAAGGAAAAGATAAAGTCTTTCATACACAAACTAGGGCTGGCCTGAGTCGGTTCTACGGTTTTAAAATCAGAACCCGGAACCGGAACCGAGAAGATATAATCGGTTCGGGTATGCTTATTTTTGTATCAAGAACCGAAATAGGACTGAACCGACCATTCTCGGGTCGGTTCCTCAGTTTTTCGGTTCTAGTCGGTTTTCCTGTTTTTCGGTTTCACACTCGGTTTTTCGGTTTTTAGCTCCAAGTTCGGTTCGGTTCCACTTTCGGTTCCTCGGTTTTTCCATACAGACAAACTGTTTTTCAGCCTTTTCTAGTCTCCAGCTTCTAGTTTTCCTGATTTCCATACATATATTCAAATGATTCAATATTGCAAATACCATTCACTCATAAAACTCAATCTACAATCTACATATTCAACAATCAACATCAACATAACAAATTAGAAATTCAAAGTCTCCTACTGAAACAAACCTAAAATTGAAATAGTTCAACATCAACATTCAACATCAACAATCAACAATCAACAATCAACATCAAACTGAGCAATTCAAAGTCTCAAACTGAAACAAACCAACTAAAATTGAAATAGTTCATGAATGATTCAATATTTCTTCAAAGTGCATTACTGAAAACAATCAAACATTTCCAGCATGGCTTCCTCAGTTCCTCTTCATCTACACAGTGAGCTTGGTCGATCCTCAGTGTAAGTTTTACTCTCTACAGCTAAGTACAAGTGGATTTGATCATGGACAAAACCCAATGAAAGTTGTATACTCAGTGCTATTGTATTCCAAAACAGCCATGTCAAGTAGCCCTTGAATACTTCACAAAGACAAAGATGAAAGGACAAGATGTTTATTAAATATTTTCCAAGCTGAACAGAAAAATGGTCTGATCGATAAGTTTATACACACATGTTTATCCACTATGCAGAAATAGAACAAGAAGAATGTAATCATACTCACTTCTGAAGAGATGATTTTCAAGACTCCCACGGGTCATAAACTCATAAACGAGCAACCATTGATCATCTTCAATGCAGTACCCAATAAGCTTTACAAGATTTGGATGGTGGAGCTGTCCCAGAAAGTCAACCTCAGCCTGCATCAAAGAAATGGAGACTTGTCATTTCCCAATTTTCACTGCCTATACAACAATCCTTTATCAACAATAACCTACTAACCCAAGGCAGATCATTTTTGTTTCAATACATCTGATGCATAACGTATAAGTTCATAATTCTATTTACATAAAAAGTAATTGATACTCCTCAAAGTGGTTTTTGATTCTAATTTGATTTGATGCAAGCTAACTAGTGTTTTTCCTCATGATTTCCAGCTCGTGATACACATCCCCCAAATGCATATCATATTACATCCCTACCCACCACAATTGTTATATGATCTTTGTGAATTATCAAAGTACCAACCATGACCAAGTAATTGCCTAATCAAATCGAATTAATGGGTTGCCAAATTAACCACATAGGATTCCAAATCGCACCAAGTAAGCAAAAACCATCAAAAATTGAAAGTTTGAAACAAACAAGAACAAAGTTTGAATATTTATACCACAAATATTTAGAGGCAGAGCCTGCACCTGCACCTGCTTTCCGGACTCCGATAGTTGTCGGATCTCTGACTCCGATAGCTGCACGCCTGCACCTGCTTTCCGGGTCGGCCTCTGACTTCAAGAAGAGAGATTGATACTTGAAGAGAGAAGAAGATGAAGAAGATGAAGGAGAAGGAGAAGAGAGGGAGTGAAAGAAAAGCATGAGACTGGGGTCCAGACTTACATTGATGGTGGTCGAAGACTAGGGTCTAGATTGCATCAACCAAATCGCAAATCGAAGACGCAATGGTCTTACTCGTCTGGGCGATCGTCCGATCTTTGAGTGCGATCGTCTTGCTCGTCTGGGTTTTGAATCTTTCGATCGTCTGGGTTGGAGAATGGAGTGAGGGTAGAGAGTGAGGCAGTGACTTAGTGACCGTCTGAGGCTCTCTGGCTCTCTGCGATAGAGGGTTAGAGACTTAGAGACAGATCAGATGTTAGGGTTTGATGACTTTGATCGAATGGATAGGAATTAGACACATCAACTGTTGGCGCCGGATCAAATGAGAATGAGTCTATTTTACAGAAATAAGCTCGGCCCTAATATCCACTTATATACTGACACTTGTATTTCGGTTCCAAAGGGGTTTTAAAAACAAGAACCGAAACCAAACCTATAACCCTTCAGTAGGAACCGAACCGAGAAAAATGCAAATACATATGCTCTAAAACCGAACCGAACTGAGTTTTTCGGTGCGGTTCGGTGCGGTTCCTTCGGTTTTTCGGTTCGCCAGGCCAGCCCTAACACAAACTGTTTTTTGCTTCTCCAATCAGGCTTCTAAACAAGTGTAGGCAGTGAAAAACCCATAAAAGGACTGGAAAACTAAACAAGAGATCATCTATTTTTAGCATAAATTTTTCTGATTGCTTCTTTGGTTCTTTTTAATTTTTTTTTTTAACAATTGAAACCTAGAACTTTTTTTTTTTTTTGGTTGCCAAAACAAACTCTCTTTGTTTGTTAAATTTGTTACTGTAAGAAAATAGAAATGTGTTTTTTGCTTAAAGTCTCAAATTTGCTATTGCTCGGTTTATTCTTGAGGTTAGTTGATTCCTTTTTTTGTTACCAAAACAAAAACTC
Organism: Rosa lucieae; assembly: GCA_024704745.1. NCBI lineage: Eukaryota > Viridiplantae > Streptophyta > Magnoliopsida > Rosales > Rosaceae > Rosa > Rosa lucieae. Next base: position 25,176,935 of record CM045492.1, read on the forward strand.
TTTTTTCTTTTGAAGTAGGTGACTTGACGATTTATTTCAGGATTTCATTGTTGTTTTGTTTGGCTTTTGTAGATTTCATGCGAAGGAGTGTAGATCTCACTCCTTTTGCTGTTGTTCCTTTTTTTGCTGCTTTGCACCATCTCAATCACTTATTCTTATTCAAGTATGCGCTTTTTCCTATTCTCTGGTTGATTTTGATATAGAACGTGAATTAACTGTTTTGCACGGCTATAACTGAAGTAGCCAGTTTTGAACCAGCTCCAACATTTTGTGCAGCTGCAGCTGGAACAAGTACCCCGTTTGTACAACTACAATTGGAGCAGTCACTTTTTTGAACCTACTGCAGCAGCAAATTTTACTAGACCAACTTAGAACTACACTAACTATCTCTTTGGGTATACTCCACCTGCTACTTTTTGTAAAGGAGCAACTAATCTTTTTGTACAACTAGCATTTTTGAACCAGCTTCAATAGCAAATAAAGTCTAAATTGAAATTTCGCTATTTCAATAGAATGCAGTAATTTCCCTTTTGTATTTCATAGATCTCATTTGTTTGCAAGCACAAATTCCGCAGCAAAGCTCGGGTACAATTTCTAGTAAGTAAACAAATAAGAAAAAAAGGCTAAAGAAAAATCTATATTATTCTCCACTTTGTAAAACATTTGCTAATTGCTAGATTGTCCTTTTAAGTTTAGAAAAATTTAATAAATTAAACATAATACAGTGTTAAACAAAATAGATATATAAATAAAAATTGTTAAATAATAAATAGTCATAATGTCTTTTTTCTCTTCTACTTTACTACTAGTTATTTGTTATAAAAGACTTCTCCTCTCTCTTTGCAATAATTAACTTTTTGAGTCTCTCTACAGTAACTAACTTTTTGACTCTCTCTACAAAACTTTTTTTTTAATCGAAGAGATCAACCCAGTTTTATAATTCAGCAAGCAGTACCAAATGACACACCTCTATGAGGTCGACAGAAAGAGCCGTTCTTTAGGACATACAATCATCCTATTCTACGAATAGAACACCATAAACCCAGAGTATACCCACCTTTTAAGAAGTCCACGCACCATTTTTCTAACAAAAACCCAAGTACCCAGAAGAAATAAAATAGAACCAACTGAGTACCGGTTTTTGCGATCAAAAGAAAAACTAACAAACACTTTTAGATGAGGATACCAGTGCATCCTCCATACCCAAATATGCAATCTGATGCAATTCCACGTGCCCATCTTCACCTCCATCTTCCATCCCTTTTGGCTTAGGATTATCTTTCTCTAAAGCTGCATTGGGTTTCCATTTCTTTGCCTTCTTAACCTGTACATCTTTCTCAAGAACTCGAGCGCATTTCCGTTTGTTCTTACTTCCCTTTGGACGCCCTACTTTCTTCTTCCTTGGAGAGACCACCAGTTTTCCATTCTTGTGTTGAAGGACCAATTGTATCCCATCATCCATTTGAAGCACAGGTTCAGATGGAGCCAAATAACGCTTCCTAGAGTGCCCAAGGCCAGCCACCCTTTTTTTGTTGTCCCTATTATAGGAGAGCGCACGTTAGATATTTCCATGCCCATGCTTTCATCACCTCCTACCATTCTCGATGATGGGATCACCACTAATGGCAACTCACTCCCAGAAGTAACCTCACTAACCTGTTTTGGCATAACTGAACTCATCCAATTTATTGGAAATGTAGTCATGTCAAGACCGGCAAAAGCTTGTCTCAGGGCAGGTTGAGTATCTACACTCTTGGGCTGTAGATTGTTTACATCAACAGCAGCGTTGCTAGTGGGAACAACATACGCCATTCTAATCTACACCAGAGCATGACTATTCTTTTCAATCTGATCTGCTTCCTCCCTCCTCCTGTCTAGGGTTACTGATATGCGAACTCAAAGTCAAGGTCAGTCCAGCCAAAGCTGTTGTCGGAGGCTTTGCTAGGATTTCTTCTTTCTCCTTCACCAACAAGTAATCACAACCCGATGCATCATGTTCAAAAAGACCACAATTTATGCAGCAACCCTTGATCTTTTCATAAACAAAATGCAATTCAGGTTCTACCACCGGCGAGAACTTGAACAATTTCCAAAAACGGACTCGACGTTGCGCATCAAATATTAGTCTAATATGAGGTTCCTCCTCCTTCCTATGAAAGGCTGTTTGATTGAAACGAAGTACATGTTCGATCATAGAACCTACCATGTGCAAGGCCATTTTGTTGCGTAGAATTAAAGCCAGCCCTTTAACCGCAACCCAGGTCTCCAAGAAATTAAAAAGTACCTTCGACACCGATCCCATTCCATCAAATTCTCTAAGTATGAGCATGGTATTCCTATAGAACCACATCCCACCATGCAGGATCCTATTCCGCTCTGCTTTACGTTCGAATTGGAACACAAAGCGATCTCCCACATCTTGTATAGTCAAACCAAATTTGATCCTCCAAATGATGGGAATTCTACCTTTGAAACTGGGAAACTTGGCTTTGGGTCCAAAGAGTCCCTACCATGTACCAGCGATCGATTTGCAGAGCTTCCAGCCCCACCAATCCAAGAAAAACTTGCGCAGAAATAACATGAGGAAGGGCTGCTGTAAGGCTAGCCATGGAGGAGGCCATTGAGGCATGAGATTTGGTAGTTTATGTCGAAGGCAATTAACAAGATCCGCCTCGGAATTTCACCCTGAAACCTAAGGTGGCCCTGCAGAGCCAGTTTTCGAGAAAATTCAACAGAACTTTCCCTAAAAATGGACAACCCTGATCTGAAAACAAGTAAAACCACACTTCTAAGCAACCATCCTTATACTCTTGGAGCCATCCTGCTCCCAAATACCAACGACTCCATTGTCACATTAAACAAAATTTGTAGGTTATCAAAGCAATTCTAAAACAAATGAAAAGAGGATAAATGATCGATAGATCCTACAATGCGGAAACAGTGACAACTATGCCTCAACTCTATGTACGCCCGACCTAAGCTAATCTTGCCTGCAAACTGGGCATTTGAAATTAAAAGGCCCAAGGGAAAGTAATGTGAAAAACACGTTAGAGTGAGTGGACAAAAATAAATAGACTATATAATTTAATTGAATAAAACTTTAATACTTCCACACAATTTGAAATATTTACAAAATCTCAATGCATGTCACATTTATGAAATTTATTTCTCACCACACGAAAAGTCGTGGAAACATACCAGCCCCACTGGGTAAAAGAATCGGACTAGCCCAACTAGTCAAGTACAGTAAAAATATCACGTTTATGAAAAGAACTTTAAATCAGCATTTATAAAACACACATTTATCGAAGAGAGAAGCCAACAATCAAGGCTCACACATATATTTACCCAAATGTACAACAATAACTCAAGGGGTCCCCAAACATACATGCATACATCATTACATAAATCCCCGAAAATGACCTCATTATCTAGGCCTCCAATACATCCCTTCTCCCGTGGAGCCACTGCTATTTCTAGAGCCACCAGTACATCCCCTCTCTCCTGGTAACTCCATTTGAAGACCACTAGTTCATCCCCTCTCTCCTAGTGTCTTCAACTTAACAATGTAGCTACCAGTACATCCCCTCTCTATTGGTGCTACACTCCTATGAGGCCACTAGTTCATCCTCTCTCTCCTAGTGGCTCAAACAACATAAATCATAATTCAACAAACCATCAACTATACCAAATCGTACCATGACTAACATCACCACAGTATCACCTCAGAAAATAATTCATCCCAAATTCTAGGGCTGGATTCGGTTGAATACTGAGCATGATTTTCATCAACCGGCTACCGACCGATCAGAGGTTGGTTTCCCAAAATTGCAACCGAAACCGAACCGCTGACGTCAGTTACCTACTGATCGGTATACCGGAATTTCGGCTCGAGATCAGTATACAAAAGGAGAGCCGAATCTGAAATAGGATGATGAAAAAGAGAATCTGATACAGTCCTTTTCTTCCAGATTTGCATGTAAAGATTCAAAATTTATAGGACCCGATGGTGTTTTGTATAGATTAGAAATTCACAGGACCCAATCTGTGTTCTATGGAGGAACAACTGAAGATTTGGACTTCTTGGATTTTGGGAATTGGGGATTTTATAGTTTCAAATCTAAAACCAGCAGTAGAAGAAAAGGGAGAGAAGGAAAAAAATGAAGAAAGAAACCTCATAGAAGTTAGCTATTTCAACAGTTAACTTGATACATCCAAGTCCCAGAACAAAGAAGACGAAGAGAGAAGAAGAATAAAGGGAAGAGAGAAGGAGGAGGGCATTCTGTAATTGCATTTGATGAAAGAGAAGGAAGAAAGAAGATACCGAAAGAAGAGAAACAATGATTAAAGGCCTTTTGTTTTAATTCCATAGTAAGTGTTAATGTCTAAAAGTCCGGCGGTAGCTGGACTTTAGTTAACGCTGATCCGGCGGGCGGATCGGTACTTGTGTTGTTCTCGAAGCTCCCGCTACCTGTCAAGTAAAATACAATGGGCGTCAGAGGGAGACCGCGCCGGGCGGTCTTCAACTCTCTGATGCCTAAGTTAATCAATGTATTTATGTTAACAAAGTAACAGTAGGTAAGTATTGAATGCGTAATTAATGAGGAGAGAGGAGAGAACCTTTTATAGGTGAGGAAGAGGTTGATCTTCTCTTAGTTTTCGATGTGGGACTGATATGCTTTAGTTCCCAGTTTCAGAAGCTTCTGATGCCATCTTGGCGCTGCACGTGGCAGCGCGTCGGTGGCGATCTGGAGGTGGTCTGACGTTGAGGCTGTAGCCCGTCTGGCGGTGTGTCTGCATGTCATTCCTTTGGTTGGAATTAGTACCTTTGGCGGTACAATGAGCGTGGCCCATTATAGCTAATTATGCTTGCAAATGTACATGTATGTACAAGTCCCCCAAGTCCTCAGTCAAGGAGGGCAATCTTGGTTGGGGAGTTGTTCGGCGGTTTGAAGCGTTTTCTTCCGCTAGACTTGCAAGAGCGTAATTAGCGTCAGTGCGTTGTCAACCGTTGGTTTTACTGAGAAAACACTTTATACCCTTTCGGGTGGGCCCCTGCTGGGCCCCCCAGGGAGTCCCCCACTCCCCGGCGAAGATAGACCTCCGGATGGTCGGCAAATTGTTTGTTGAGGGGGAGCTGCACGGAGCAGAGGGTGTTGGTTAGCGAGCCCAATGTTTAGCACCCAAATGACGGGGGTCAACGTACCTGATCAGGGCCGTCGTAGACTGTTGACTAGTCCCCGTGTCCCGTAGGGACGGTCTGACGGTAACGTCGCGTGGAGGTCGTTGTCAGAGTGAGGCGTGGCCTCGGGATTCGCCGTTTGGCGGATATCCCCCCGCTAAATGTAACAGGAAGCAGCGTCCGGTAGACGTGCCTGGCGGTATTTTGTTGAACGATATTGCGTTGCACAAAGAACGCATTTTGCAAGATGAAAGGGGGTTCCGCCAGAGGTGTATAGCGGAAGACACCCCGCTTGCAGGATGGCTAGGGAGAAGTTCTGCTGGCGGGGTTTCGCTCAGCAGAGACTTTGTCACTTGGAGAGTGACAAAGGAGAAGTTCCGCTGGCGGGGTTTCGCTCAGCGGAGACTTCGTCACTTGGAGGATGACAAGGGAGAAGTTCCGCTGGTGGGGTTTCGCTCAGCGGAGACTTCGTTACTTGGAGGGTGACAAAGGAGAAGTTCCGCTGGCGGGGTTTCGCTCAGCGGAGACTTCGTCACTTGGGAGATGACAAGGGAGAAGTTCCGCTGGCGGGGTTTCGCTCAGCGGAGACTCCGTCACTTGGAGGGTGACAAAGGAGAAGTTCCGCTGGCGGGGTTTCGCTCAGCGGAGACTTCATCACTTGGGAGATGACAAGGGAGAAGTTCCGCTGGCGGGGTTTCGCTCAGCGGAGACTTCGTCACTTGGGAGATGACAAGGGAGAAGTTCCGCTGGCGGGGTTTCGCTCAGGGGAGACTTCGGATGGTCGGTAAAGTCATCCCAGTGGTTATTTCCACCAGGCGCTTCGTCTGGTGGTGGTTGACACGTGTCCAACCCGCAGGGGGTTAGCGTGCGAAGGCTTGTCCCCTAAGCCTGGCCGTCTTCTCGCCATAAATGATAGTAATTATGGGTTTCGTAACCGAAGCGACGCCTCGGTTAATCCGGGTAGTAAGTGGAGGTCTGTGACACGTGTATGGCTGTCGTGTGATGTCGTTTTTTAGCGGACGGCGGAGAAAGCGCTGATGTTGACATAAAAGGGGGGGAAACCCAGCGAGATTTGACACTTTGATAAAAGCTTCAAACTCATAGTCGTGTTCTTCTCGCTCTGCTTGTCCGAGACTGAAGAAAGAGGTTGCCGGAGCTTGGAGATACCGTTCCCGGAGAAACGACCATCGCAGCCCCCTAAGATTACTGTGCACCATCGTGTCGTAGGCTTCACCACCGAGGTTGGTATCTGGATTCGCTTTTCCCTGTTTCATTGGATCTGCTATTTTATGGGTTTTGTTGTTTTTGTTTTTTTTTTTTTTTTGGATGATTCCGGTTTTTCTTTGGCGTGTTATGAGGTGTACAATGAGATTTGGCAGAGAGTTGGTGTTTAGGGATTTGGTAGATGGTCGAATCTGGGTTGAGTGCGTTTGTTCGTATTTTGGCGTTTTCTGGGTTTTGTTCTTGATGCTCTTGGCTATAACTGATGTAAGAATAGGTTAGATCTATGTTTGTGCTAACTGGTGTGGGTTTTAGTGTTTTGGGATGGCTAACGTCATAGAGATTTCGAGCAGTGAGGATTCCGGATCTGACGTGTCGTTCAGCGCGGCGGATAGGATATTTATTGATTCATTGCGTCCGTCTGCCCATGCAGGAACCTCACTGCCAGAGCCGCTAGGGGTTGAGCCGCTACAGACCATACCTTGGGAAGTAGCTATGGGTCGTGGTCCGTGTCAAGAGAGCTCTAGGGCGGGTGAGGCTGCTGCTGCCAAAGCTAGGTGCGACGAGCGTTTGGCGAGCAATAGTGCTGCCAGCGGCTCCGCTGGGGAAGAAGAAGCAGCAGGGCAGAATGCTGAGTCATCGTGGTTTCTCCCGGATGGCACCGTCGTCGACGAAGCAGGAGGGCGGATGAATGCCGCCGCTGTCACTCGAATGAAGCAGACGTTCCGGTTGCCGGGCTCGGTGAAGCTGCGCCAGCCGACGGCGGATGAGAAGGCGTCGATTCTCCCAGTGGGATTCGCGGCCGTGCATGAGGCGATATTCCGCCAAGGAGTGACACTCCCGCTGGTGCCAAATCTCCAAATCCTGGTGTGCGAATTTGGTCTTGCCTTCCATCAGATTTGCCCCAACATGTGGCGGTTGCTGTTGGCAATGAACTCACTGTGGCGGTTGTCCGGGTGCAAGGGGCCTACTGTGGCGGAAGTGCTTTACTTCTATGAGCTGGTGTACGTGAAGCGCCGAGGTTGCAGTGGGCAAGTGAACCTGAGCCGCCATCAGGGAGCGCCCAAGCTGATCGAGAATCTAAGGGACTCAATGACTTACTGGCGGGGGACCTTCTGCGTCACCACAGAGGGTTGGGAGTATCACGCCAGGTCGAACGAGGAAGGGCCGACATTTAAGATTAAGTCGGAGTTCCAACCCATCCGAGGTTGGTAACCGGTTTCCGCTGAACGTAGTTGGCGGGTTCATGTATTTGCAGACTTGTATTCTTACTAACGATTACTGTGTTTATGCAGCGGGACTGCGGTATACTCTAACGCTCGAAGAGGAGTGTCGCGTAGCGAGGATCAGAGGTTGCTGGCGGAACCGCAATTTGCTGGACTTCCGACTTCTGACCGGTTGGGAGTTACTGGTTGAACAGCGGCTAACTCGCTCTGTTGGTGAGAAATCTCCGCCATACCGTTTTTTTTGTAATAAGTGGTCCGGACTGACTGGTTTTTTTTATTTTTATTTTTTTATATATTTTTTTATTTTTATTTCAGAAACCCCGCCTGGTAACAAATCGAGTCGCGACGCTTTTGAAAAAGCAATGGACCGCGCGGAGATAGACAACTTTCTGGAGACCATGTACGCCGAGGGGCTGGCGGCCCAGAAGACGCTGGTGAACCCCGAGACACTGGCGCTGAGCCAGTCCGAGGTTCCAGTGGTGCATCCAATGCCGCACCACTCCCATGATGGTGAGGATGGTCTGCCGGTAGTGCAGGCGGGGGCCCAAGTGGCCGGCGGGGAGAGGGGAAGCGCTGCAGCTGGGCAGCAGAAGGAGCGGATGCCTGCCAACAGGCATGGCCCTCAAAAGGAGAAGGTGGTGCAACCAGCGGAGACTGTCCTTGTGCCAAGGGAGGAGGAGCCGCCGGTGAGGGTGACGAGGACCGCCGCCGGGAACCAAAGGGCGTTGGAGAGAAAACGTCGGCAGGTTGACTCTCTAGCCGAGGAAGAGGGGGAGGACGTGGAGGTGATCGGGGCCCGCCGACAGAAGAAGGCCCGACAAGCTCCGTCGAAAACTGTTGTGGTGGAGGGGGAGGCGCCCACCGTTAGTGAGCTGGACTCATTTGCCGAGTATGCGGCGTTCATGACAGATGGTGAGCAGGAGTTCCTCTTCCATCTATGCGAACGGCTAGGGTTCGGCGGCCTAGCGGGTATCAATCGCCCCACGGCAATTGACCAATCGCCCTTCAGCTCGGCGTTTGGTCAAATATCGGCGGGACTGCCCGACATGTTCGTGGCGGCGTCAAAGCAGCCCCTGGTCGAGGGGGAGCTCGACGACGCCAAAGGTTTGTGAGCGGAAAAGCTTCCAGAAGTCCTATGGGCCATCCGGACAACTCCAACTACCGCCACCGGCGAAACTCCTTTTTGTATAATGTTCGGCACAGAGGCTGTCCTTCCTATTAAGGTAAATCAGCCTACCGCTAGGGTTGAAGGCTACTACCCAGAGACCAACAGCGACGGCGTCAACTTGGATAGGGACCTCCTAGAAGAAAAAAGACACAAGGCCCATTTGCACAACTTGCAAAACAAACAACGGGTATCGCGTTTCTACAACGCCAGAGTCAAGGCCCGGAACCTCCAACTGGGGGTCTGGGTAATGAAGGAAGTCATTCCGCCACCAACAAAACTCCGCCCAACTTGGGAAGGCCCATACAAAATTGTGGAAGTCGTTAGCCCAGGCACCTTCTACTTAATGGGCAAGGACGGCGTCACATCGACCCACCCTTGGAATACCGAACACCTTCGGTATTACTACAAATAGTCAGACCGCCACCCGGGAGCATCTTGACTTAGCTAAATTTTTGTTCAATATTCAGCTAAGGGAAGCTACCCAACGGGTACTTCCCCACTTTTGTACACTGATCAGTCAGCTATTAATGAAACGAGGAATTATTCAAACCATTGTTACCAAGTCTAGCACTGAGGGCAACTGGCAACGCCAGCAATCGTCAGCGGACCTCGTCCGCTACGTGGTGCACTTGGACCAATCTTAATTCCTTTAATGTTTCATTGATGGACAAAAGAAAAATATAACTCAAAGTACTAGCACTCCAAACACATCATAGCAGATCCAATGAAACAAGGAAAAGCGAATCCAGATACCAACCTCAGTGGTGAAGCCTACGATATGATGGTGCACAGTAATCTTAGGGGGCTGCGATGGTCGTTTATCCGGGAACGGTATCTCCAAGCTCCGGCAACCTCTTTCTTCAGTCTCGGACAAGCAGAGCGAGAAGAACACGACTGTGAGTTTGAAGCTTTTACCAAAGTGTCAAATCTCGCTGGGTTTCCCCCCCTTTTATGTTAACATCAGCGCTTTCTCCGCCGTCCGCTAAAAAACGACATCACACGACAGCCATACACGTGTCACAGACCTCCACTTACTACCTGGATTAACCGAGGCGTCGCTTCGGTTACGAAACCCATAATTACCTTTGGCGACGTCGAGTTCCCCCTGGTCGAGGGGGAGCTCAGGTCGAGAGGAAATCCAAGGTCTCCAGAGGGAGTTGGCGGAGGCGAAGGAGAAACTGGCGGAGGTAGAGCAGCAGCTGGCCAAGGCGGAATGTGACTATGCCGACGTCCGCGGTAAGCTCAACGTGGCCATCGAGCGGGACTTGGAGAGGAATGAACGCGTCTCCAAGTTGGAGCAGGACATCGCCCTGCTGTAGGAGCGGATAGCCGCCAAGGACAAAAAACTTATTATTGTGCAGTGGGAGTCCGCCGCCAGAATGACAGAGGTTGAAGCTGCTGGAGGGTGAGGTTACCCGCTTGAGGGC